>ML660238.1:1740928-1960768 GCA_007570785.1 Antilocapra americana
TTAAATACCATCTTCAGCTGAAGACAAAAGAAGATACTAGGGAAGAGGCAGTTTTCGGCCGGCCAGACAGAGCCTGTCGATTGTTATGCAGATCAGAGTTGGAGACTGCCTTCTCCACTGATAAGGATTTCTAGAGATTTAGAGTCACCCTCTCACACAGGGAGATATCCTTTATAAATGTAAATATCCCTGACAAAGGGTAACTTCTACTTGGATTTCAGAGCTTCTCTTAAAAATAATCAGCTCAAGATAATCATTATGCCAAAGAGTCACGTTTGGGGGGTGTCAGAGTTTGCTCCCCTCTAGCAGTTTCCACAGCAGGAAAGGAGGGTGCGAGGGGAGGTATTAGAATCACTGGCAGCTTTTCCAAAACCTCACTTTGTTTTCCTCTCTGGAGAGCAGTTCATTCTGGGGAGAAGAAAGGGTGCACACTCACACACACATGTATAAACACAAAGACAGACTCACGCAACACATACAGACACATATACACACAAACACATACACACACATGCACACACATACACAGAAACGCAGGCACACATACACACATACACACACTCATACACACAGACATATACACACACAGACACACACATACACAAGCACATACAGCACACATATACACACATACACACACAGGCACAGAGACAGACGCATACACGCATACATATCTATACAACACACACACAACACATACCCACACACACAGATACACACACACATACACATATGTACTCACACATACATACACACAGAGAAATACATGCATATATACAGATATATCCCTACAGACACACAGACACACATGTACTCACACAGACATACCCACAGGCATATCCACTTCTGTGTGTACAGAAATACACCATATACATAGTACATACCCACAAACACATATACCTATACACACATACGTACATACACAAACAGACAGACACACACGAGACACACATTCACACAGATATATGCTCACAGACACACATACATTTACTTACAAACATACATACCTGCAGACGCATACCCACATACATGCCCTCACATACTCAGACATACACACAGGCACACAGTCTTACACACACAGACAGACATCCGTATACACACACAGACTACCTACACACATACACAGACAGAGAGAAATACATGCACATATACATATACCTTCAGACACACACATACCACATAGACACACACAGAAACACATACTTGCATGTACATACACACACAAATAGACACACATGTGCACAGACATACATGAATATACATACAGACACACACACACTCGTATATATATACACATACACACACATACAAGCATACATACACTCATATCCCCAGACATATACCCAGATACACGTACAGACACATACACACAAACATTTACAAACACACATAAACTCACATATATACACATACAGACACACAGACACATATATTTTGGAGGAAATTACAGCTCCTTGGACTGAACATACCCTCCTTTAGCTGAGAAACACTGGATCAGGTCAGTGGTTCCCAAGCTCCCTGTGGTTTATAATACTTCAGGCCAGACAACTTAAAAATTCAGATTGTTGGTTACCTCCTCAGACCTACTTGGTTGGAACTCCTGGGACAGGACCCAAGAATCTGCATTTTAACACGTCTCCTGGGGCATCTGCACACTTGGCAGCTTTGGGGATTCCTGCATAGGTGGGTCACTGGGCCGCCTTCAGCCCCACGTCAAGCCAAAGCCAGTAGGCTTGGGTGTGGAGGGTGCATGGACCTCATCTTAGGTCAGCTCTTGAGAATTTCACAGTGGACACCCTACATCCTCCTGGCCTCGGAAGATCATTTGCCAAAGTCAGTTTCTGCAGCACATAGCAGGGGCCCATCTGGTTGCAAAAGGACAGATTGTGCTGTGGTCATGTAGGCACAGGGGTGAGGAAGGTAACAGAACAAAGCATCCACATAAAATCTACATCCCCATTGCTTGCCCGGTGCGAGAAAGGAGCCTGCAGACCCTTCAAGAGGACCAGGCCCCACCCCTTTGCCCAGGCTCCTCTCCTTTGAGGCAATGGACTCGGGTGCCTAGTGCAGCCAAAGGCCTCTCTAAACATGGAGAGTGGGTTTCCCCTCCTATCGAGCTCCTGTCCTCTGAGCGAATCACTTTCATATCCCTTGAATACGAGAGATCAGTGCTTGTGACCCAGTTCTTTTCTGTGTTTGAGCTATGGCCCAGTTTTAGAATGTTGACATGGGAGGGCAGGGTCCACCTTGCGAGCTGGCTGAAACCTCAGGGCTCTGGGCAACGAGAAAAGCCGAGGGGAGTTAGGTGATGATCTCCACCCCACAGATGAGCCATGGACTTCAGGAGGCCAAAAGAGGGATTCCAAAAGACACGTTTTTTTTTTCTTTAAATAAACACAAAATTCACAGCTGTGTCCCAGATAGTAGACCAGGTGGTGAAGAAAGAAAAAGTCCCAGAGATAAATTCAACATAGAGTGAGTTTGAGTTCATAGTGAAAACAGCAGCCCCACACCAGGGCCGTTTGCAGCTAGGCCTGATGCTTTCCTGTTGAACAGAAACATCCCAGAACATCAGCAACAATGGGCAAGACCACATATGACCATGATGGGGCAAGACAGAGAGAAGACTGCTCTGCAGTCTGGTCTGAACTCAGACAACATGCATATTCCAACCACAGAGCACCAGCACAGCCCTGCCTGGCTAACTTTTCTTTGCCAATTCCAGGCTGGAGGTGGGCCTAGCCTGCTCTTACTCTACATGAGCTGGTTGAGATAGCCAATCACAAATGGCTCCTGTTTCCTAGTAGCATCCAACTCAAGTCCCCTTTCTTATGGTCCTTCCCCAGATCAGTCAGCACAGCCCAGTCCTGAGCATGCTTCCTGAGGCCTTGGATCAAGATACTCATGAGTGGAGACACTGGGTGGCTCATGTGTGTGCTCTCCCCTCGCTGCAAAGGCACATAAACTCAACATGCTCAGCCCAGGGGCCACCTGGCATTTGGCTGGAGGCACTGATGATATCTGAAATACACAGCAAAAGCATCTTACAACACAGAGGGCACAGGGCAAGGATGAAGTGTCTTCTGATTCTAAGCTTAGAATCACTCCAGGACATCCAGGGAAAAGAAAAACAGACACACGGGTGGGGGCAGCAAAGAGACGTTAGTGTTGGGATGGGGAACGTGGAAAACAATTTTCAAAACTGGCCAACTTAAAAACCAGTTTTTCTTTCATAGCCTCAGAAGATCAGTGGTTCAGTCCACTGATTTAACAAGTTTTCTTTTTGTTCCCCTCATTTACTTTTCTTTTCTCTTTTTGGTGAGACCATTTAAGTTCTACTCTCTTAGCAAACTTCAGTTAGAAAATACAGTGTTATCAGCTATAGTTTTCTAATCATTACCCAGATATTCCCAAGTATCACCAGCTAGAAGGCCCAGAAGATCACATCCATGTTAACAGTCAAATTTAGGATCTTGGCAACTCCACAGAGTCCTCCCTGTCACTCCTTCAAGGCCCTAGAGGGTGCCTTAGGTGTAAATCCACACCCTGTAGGCACTACTGCTTTCCCACCAGGCACTGCTGGGCACCCACATGCTAGAACTCGGGCAATATACGAGCACAGACCCTGCACCAGTGTCAGTGGATTTGGTCCTGCAGGCCCAGAAACAGTGCTGCCTGCTCGTTTAGCCTCTCAAAGTTCCTCCTCCAGCTTTTCACCTCTGAGTATCTTGTTGACTGTAGGTTTGTCCTACGTGACATTTATTGTCTTGAGATATGTTCCCTCTATCCTTACTTTGTCAAAGAAAAATATACATACCCTTGTCAAAGGTATTTTTTTTTTAATTTTCTTTATTGTGTTGGTTTTGCCATACATTGACATGAATCCGCCATGGGTATACATATGTTCCCCCTCCAGAACCCCCCTCCCTCCTCCCTCCCGATTCCCTCCCCCTGGGTCATCCCGGTGCCCCAGCCCCGAGCATCAAACCTGGGCTGGCGATTGATTTCACACATGATAATTAACATGTTTCAATGCCATTCTCCCATATCATCCCACCCTTGCCCTCTTCCACAGAGTCCACGAGACTGTTCTATACATCTGCATTTCTTTTGCTGTCTCGCATGCAGGGTTCTCGTTACCATCTTTCTAAATTCCATATATATGCGTTAGTATTCAAAGGTAGTTTTGACAGACACATTTTTTCATGTGATTCATGAAAAAACAAAATGGTAAACAAGAGAACTGAAGCATTCTTGCACACGTTCTGGGGGGATGCTTGGAGGGACCCCTTAAAGCCAGGGGCAATGCTGGTCACCTAGGGGCTTGGACTTCATCTGGGGAGATGAGCCAAAACACTCAAGAAAGTATGCCCACCTCACAGGTAGAATCTGTGTGAATCAGGAACCAGGGTCCCTCCATGGTCCAGCTCCCTGCCTCTTATTCACTCCCAACCACTTTTCCAATTGGGATCAAAGAAGAACACACCAGTATTCCCTTTCATCCCTCACAGGCTCCAAGGTCAACGTGTCAGAACTTTGCCCATGAATATGCCTTTAATGGGGCTTCCAAGGTGGTGCTAGTGGTAAAGAACCCACCTGCCAATGCAGGAGGCTTAGGAGATGCAGGTTTGACCCATGGGTTGGGAGACTCCCTGGAGGAGGGCATGGCAATCCACCCCAGTATTCTTGTCTGGAGAATCCCATGGACAGAGGAGCCTGGCAGGCTACAGTCCATGGGGTCGCAAAGAGTCAGACACGACTGAAGCGACTTAGCAGGCAGGTAGGCTCGCCTTTAATAAAGCGGGCCTGGCTCCCTGGCCAACGTTTGTCTGCACCCTGTCCAGCTGCGTGCTCTCATCCGGCCAAGAGTACAAAGCAGACACGCCATTTCCTGCCTGGGGGCCTTTTCCCCACCTTTGCCTGGAGCTCTAGCCTTTTCTGCTGGCTGCTGGCCTTTGGCTTCTCTTCATCCCTTGAGCTACGAGTGAAAATATCCAAAGTGTAAGTTAGAAAAACTTATCTGCCCAGAAAGACTCAAACACAATACATACTTTAAAAGTAGGCTTGTATCAGTCTTTGCTAGGGAAGTACAAAGCTTCTTTAATGAATATACACATCAAATAACAAATGATTAATACAAAAGGATAAGTTCTAGGGGAAAACAGGGGCAACTGAATGAGAAAATAAGACTATTAGGGGGAAATTTAAGGCATCTGGATGATATTAATTTTCTCCCCTTTCCAAGATGTGACCTCAGATAATGGACCTGCCTGTCCTGCCAGGGGAGTGAGAGTAACCTGCAGCCAGAGCCCCCAGAGCCTGAGTGAGCCACGCTGGAGGAAGTTGCTGAATCAGCTTCTCTGAGATAATAAGCTGCACCATGGATGAGCAGATGGCAGGGAGGCAAGTGGGATAACTTGGCAGAAGGGCATGAGCAGTGGAGCAGAGGGTTGGGACTCTAGCAGGGGGACATCCCCACAACTTGAAGCTGGCCACTCATGCACAGGGACTACATATATGCCAAATGAAGTTATATTCATATACAAAACCACACCCCCTCCATAGTGACCAGCTTCAGGATCTAGAAGCATAACTACTATTTAATATGTAGTATATGAACAAATTATATGTATAATATATTGTGTATATATATGTATATATTATTGTATACCCACGTATGTAATACATTTGTATATATTATTATATACACACTGCTGCTGCTGCTAAGTTGCTTCAGTCATGTTCGACTCTGTGAGACTCCCTAGACGGCAGCCCACCAGGCTCCGCCATCCCTGGGATTCTCCAACTGGAGTGGGTTGCCATTTCCTTCTCCAATGCATGAAAGTGAAAAGTGAAAGGGAAGTCGCTCAGTCGTGTCTGACTCTTTGCCACCCCATGGACTGCAGCCCACCAGGCTCCTCCGTCCATGGGATTTTCCAGGCAAGAGTACTGGAGTGGGGTGCCATTGCCTTCTCTGTATATACACACAGAGAATACACATTATTATGCATGCAAATATAATACACATATATAATATGTAGCATATACAGCATACATATAGTCACTATATATATAGTATATGCACAGTCACTGTATATTCACTATAGTATTAAGTATTCTGCAGTCCTTTTAAGGCTGCAGTCCTTTGAAGGGCTTTCCAGGTAGAGCAGTGGTAAAGAATCTACCTGCTAATGCATGAGATGCAGATTTCATCCCTGGGTTGGGAAGATCCCCTGGGATAGGAACTGGCAGCCCACTCTAGTATTCTTGCCTGGAAAATTCCATAGACAGAGAGGCCTGGTAGGCTAAGGTCCATGAGACTGCAGAGAGTCAGACATGACTAAGCAACTGATCACACACACCAGTCCTTCTAAAGAAAACCATTTCAGATCCTGGGACCAGTCCTTCAAACTCTCAGGTTTTGAGGTTCTGCATATGAAACACTGTAGGTGATCGCTTGTGCCAAGCTAAGTAAAGATAAATATGAAACATCAGCAGGGCTACTGGAGTCACCAAGAAGACCCATAATACATTTGTTTTTGAATTCCTAGATTATTGCAATGAAAACAAATTTGTTAAGAAATCTTTATCTAGTACCTACACTTGTGAAAATACACACACACAGCCTCAGAAATAGAGAAATTTTTGGTCTAGTGCTATTCCAAATTTTAGGACAATTTGGTCTAGAAAAATTCCTCTAAGAGTGGAGAAGTTTCCTGGGTCTGTGAAACACGTCAATGACTCCTAAGTTATATAAAAATTAACCCGAGGAGAGGGTAAGCAGACATTGCTTTGTCCATGTTCTGTTTCCTTTGTGGTAGCTAGAGACACAAGGTCTGGTCCCAGGACCTGTGAACTGGGAAGGGGGACAGATTCCCTGCAGTACCACAACAGGCTGGCATCTGGGAGAGGAGACAGGGGTGGGAGTGCCTGGGAGAAGAAGCAGTCAATGAACCACAGGAAAAATGAGTCCAACACTGGGGTCTCAGATGTTCCTAACCTCAAACCATCAGGAACAGATGGGTGGGCCAGTGGCCTGCTGCTTGTCATGTGTGCACGTTAAGTAGCTTCAGTCGTGTCCAACTCTGTGTGACCCTAGGGACTGTGGCCGGCTAGGCTCCTCTGGCCAAGGGATTCTCCAGGCAAGAATACTGGAGTGGATTACCATGCCCTCCTCCAGGGGATCTTCCTGACCTAGGGATCAAACCCAGGTCTTTTAAGTCTCCTGCACTGGCAGGTGGGTTCTTTACCACTTGTGCCAGCTGAGAAGCCCTTGAAGAATAAAGAGGAAGAGGCTGTAGAGGAAAAGTTAGAAAGAGTGGCAGCTGCAGGGGGTGGGGGGAAGGCTTGGATCAGGGTTTTTAGTTTCTGAACTATAGAACATCTGGCAAAGCAGATGAAGAAACCAGAAATGATAATGTATCTTCCTAGATATTCTTTCAGAAGGATACCAACCCCAACTCTTACCGGAGATTTCACGTAAAAGCAGCAGTCTGAAGCAAGGTAAGGGGAGATAGTCACTTGTCAGAATCAGGAAATCCTGGGAAGGCACTCACTAGGCACTCCCAACCCAATGGGAGCTGTGGATTGGACTATGTATTTAAGTGACCTATATGGGTGTAGTGTCATCTATTGTTGTCTGCTCATAATTTGTATTGTTTGTTTGTATTTGTATTATGATTAAACTTTTCATGTGGATTAGTGCCACCTTTTCTTGAGGAGACCCTGATTCTCTGAGGGTTACACTGGACCGTCTAACTAGAGTTTGAGGGCTGTCTAGAGAAGTGATGAGAAAAAATCTGAAAGAAGTTGGTTAGGGCCAGATCATTGTATAGAATTGTTTGCTATAAATTTCAAAATCCTTCTGTGTGACCCTGTCATACATTTATAAAAGTGGGGAATTAACTTCATACCCTAGGAGAGGTTAGTAAGTGATCGAGAATTTCCACTTGACAGACAGCTTTAGCAAGAGCCTCAAACATCACAGGGTAAATCTGCACAGAGAGCCTGTTAGCAGATGAGATGTTAGAAATGATTTTCACTGATGAAAGAAGTGGGATATTTAGGACACGTGGTTGCAGGAAGGTTGTGTGATGAGATGTGAAGATGGGGTGCCTGGCTGCCCCCCTGTCTGATAGAGCTTTGGGTGGGGACCTCAGCTGGGTCCCTCCTCTTTGCTGGGGAGCCCTCTCTCTTCTGCTCTGAGTGAGTAGAAGACTTGGTGCAGGCTCCCATGGCATCGCTGGCAGAGCAGACCTTGCCTGCAGGATGCTTGTCGGGGACCCTAAAAGGACAGAGCGCAGGCCTCCCCAAGGTTCCAGGCTGGGTGGAGTGGCTGCTTCTACATCTACTGACAACAGTCTCATCTGAGTGCTGTGCTCGTGGTAACACCCGCTGTTGACAAGGAGTGTCCAGGCGAGTAGTTTCTGGCCCCTTTGTAGCCCCCGGGTCATCTTGACAGATATTTTCACAGGGTGTTCAGAATTTACACCACCGGCCATAGGGAGTCCTGGAAGATTCTGAAATGGAAGATGATATGGAGGTGTGTGAGCTGCTGTGCCAAGGGCCTGGCAGCTGGCCCGGGGAGGTACGGGAGACAAGTTAAAATCAGAGCAGAGCCAAAAAGTGAGTGGGTCCCTTGCTGGGGCATCTGCAGGTCTAAGCGTGAGGGATCCTCATCTCCTATGAATGGAGGGCTAGGCCTCGGCTTCCTGAGTCCCAGGGGATGCAAGGAGAAGCCAACTCAACTCTCCATGACAGAGACACACTGTGATGAATCAGGAGGCCTCTGTCCCAGACACATGGATTGCATTTCCTCTCAGTTACAGTGGGAATTGGGGGTGGATTCAGAGCAGCGCCAAGTGAATGGCAGGCTGCCTGAGCCTCACCCACAAGACACTCACTGAAGCAGGAAGCCTGGAAGGCTCAGACCTTCCTGGAGCAGGCTCAGCGGTTCCAGATTCTTGTGAGATGGAACCGGGTTGTGATGGCCCCTCATGGAGCCAGGTGAAGGTCATCCTCATTAAGAAATGAAGGAACAGGGAGGCACCCTGCATCACTTAACAGAGGGATGGACCTCTGGGCTCAGGATTCCTTCTTGCTTCCTTTTCTGGAAGGTCTGGCTTTCTCTCCCCCACTTTCTCTCTCTGAGAGTCATTTCCAACGTTTGGCATGTTCTCAGTTGGAGTCTCCAGTTTCTCTGATCAAAACTTGTGAGCTGTGCAGCATCCTAGCTGTTGCTCCTTGAGTGTTTTTTTTTCAACTTTAAAGAAAACAGAGTAGAACAAACAGAGAGGCTGGGAAACAACATGGTCTCCCCTTACCATCTCCTCCTTCTCTCTTCTCAGCCTGGGTTTACAGGATGGGGTAGGAAGCTTTTGAAATTTTAGGAAAGTGTGAACATTTGGAAACTTAAGCTCAGACTAGATCCCACCTCTGGATGTTTCTAAATTGTTGGTGCCCAGTGAGGTTTTTTTTCTTCTTCAAGATTTCTCTCTCTCTCTGTGCACACAGCACTGTCATGAAGAATGAAAGTTGAGTAATCAAAACAATATGATATTGCCTTAAAAAAACAGACACATAGATCAGTGAGACTGAGTTAAGGGACCAGAAATAAACCCACTGATATATGGTCAATTAATTTACAATAAGGAGCTATACCTTGCGGAAAGAAGAGTCTGTTCAATACATGGTGTTAGGAAACCTGGTCAGCCACACGCAAAAGAATGAAACCGGCCCATTCTTACACCATATGCAAAAATCAATGGATTAAAGAGCTGAATGAAATAACTGAAACCACAAAACTCCCAGAAGAAAACAAAAGTGGTAACCTCCTTGATATCAGTCTTAGTGATGAATTTTTGGATCTGTCTCCTCAGTCAAGGGCAACAAAAACAAAAATAAACAAATGGGACTACATCAAACTGAAAAACTTTTAAACAGCAAGGCAAACTATCAACAAAATGAAAAGACCACCTACTGAATGGGAGGAGATATGTGCAAATGATATTCTGATAAGGGGATAATCTGAAATATACAAAGTATATTTTATTATGTGAATTAATATCCAAAATATACAAAGAGCTCATATAACTCAACATCAAACAGCCAAACGTGGATGCTGTGTCACGGTGTGTGGGCGGAGGTGCAGGGAAGTGGTGATGTCCGAAGGGGACCTGGCATCCCTGTTTGCAGGGCCGAAGGGAGCTGTGGTGGCAAGATGAGGCCAGAGGTCACAGAGAGGAAGGAGCGGTTGGGGTTGCGGGCCTCAAGGGCTTGGGTGAACCAGACAGTGGGTCCGAGCTCAGCATCTGACTGGTCTGAGCACTGATGCTCCAGGCCTCCTGCTTTTAGACTGCGTGCTTTCTTCTAGTTTTACATGCAAAGGTTTTTGCTACTCATTATAGACAAAACTGTAAAAAAAATTTTCAAATAATATCTAGGCTAAAACCCCAAATCTCAAGCTGGCTAAAGGCATGGTCCATTTTTCCAAGGTCCTTTTCAAATGAAACACTGTCCATTGCTTTAGGAGCAATTATTAAATTAGACTCTGGAATTAGCAGAATTATTCTCTCTATCCGCAAAGTCCCATCTGTCTAGTTTAGGTTGGGAGAAGTTCCTGTGTTGTCCTAGGGAGTTGGAAGAATCTCCAGGAGGGCCAGAGAGCAGACTTGGATGGTGTCCAGCCAGGACTGCTCAGCTAGGGGTAAGGCTACACTTTAGCTACCATGGAATGAAAATCACTCAGTTGTGTCCGATTTTTTGCCACCACATGGACTGTAGCCCAACAGGCTCCTCTGTTCATGGGATTCTCCAGGCAAAAATACCAGAGTGGGTTGCCATTTCCTTCTCCAGAGTATCTTCCTGACCCAGCGGATTGAACCCGGGTCTCCTGCATTGCAGGCAGATTCTTTACCATCTAAGCCACCATGACCCACAGGCAACTCAGCAGCTATGACTTAGGACAGGACACCAGCAACCAGCTCTGGCTGCCCCAGAGGGACCATCTGTTCTTACTTCCCACCGTCCCTAAAAGCCGAGTGTATCTGTGGAGCACGTGAGGAGACGGCTCCCAGAAGGAAGGCTCAGGCCCTCATGGGGTGATAGCATGCGTCACTCCAGCTCCCAGGCGGAAAGGAGGAGAGGCATGCCTTCGCTGACCTACTGCCTGAGCTGCCATCAGAAAAATGAATAAAGTATACGGGCTTAGAATGAACCTCCAATGTGCAGTGCTGAAGAGAACAAATAGCTCTTTGAATGTCAAAGATCCTTCCCGGGTAATCCAATCTGAGAAACTGCTGTCTCAGCCTCATCAGCTCATAGAAAAGACAGAAAACTTGGCTATAAAGTGAAATGAGGCTTGGAGGTGAACCATATGAAATCTCGTGGATGGAGCTAATACAAATGAGTCTAGCAAGGGAGGGGTGCAGGGGAGGGCAGAGAGGCTGGGAACAGTCAACAGTGTAGATTGAAAATGTGGATTTTTCTCTTGGGAAGCTCCATTCCTTGGGAAAGAAGAAGCTATAATAAAATGCCAGCAGCGGAGCTTTGCCTGGAGAGGAATGCTGCTCACATTTGCATGTTAAACGGATTGAAGCATCTCCTGCCTCCCCTGGGGAAGCAGGGCTGTCAGAGGCAGCTCACAGCTAGGAGAGAGCCTTGTGCACCAGAGATGCTCAATAAATATTTGTACAAAATTGAGTTTGGTACAAAAAAAGCTGGTTTCTTTGGTTTCTTGTTCTCAAAGACTGCTCAGATCTCTTGTTAGGTATATTCCGAATTCAGAATAAACTGTAGAGTGAAGTTTCAAAAGAGGTAGCAGTTTCATCCTAAAAGCTTTACCTGCATCAGTGTCGTCCTGAAGTAGTCCTGGAACCGTGGAAACAGCATGGCAAGGCTTAGATCTGTGAGCTGTGCGGGTCAGCCTTGGTTCGGGCTGTAGGGCCTTGCGACAAACCTGGCTCTCCCTCCCCAGCTCGCGGAAGGCCGCAATCCTGTGGACCCCTCACCCCTCGGAGAGCCCTCCCGCGGCAGAGAGCTGGGCTCTGTCCGGCAGCCTGCGTTCCTACTCGCTCGCGTACATGTCTGGCCTGCTGTCCTGCCAGCATCTACACGCTGCCCGGATCTCTGGGGCCACATGATTGGATTCTGGTACCTGTGATGAATAAAATTCTCTCCCTTTCATTCACTCTGCTTCTAGATATTAAACAGATGCTCTGTGCCAGGTATTGTTCTAGGTGCTGGGGATGCAGCAGGAACAAACTAGACAAAACTCTCTGCCCTGGTGGTGTTGAATTTACACTGCAATGGGGGAGGGGCTGACAGTCAGCAAACCCAGTCTGTAAATATTGTGTTAGAAGATAGTGTGTTGTGGATAAAAACAGCAGGATAAGGAGAATCTGGAGTTGTGGTGGAGCCATTGAGAGGGAAAAGGGGTGATCAGGAATAGAAAGAGTCTTAGATAGAAGGGAAGGTCAATGGCACTTCCAGAAGGATGGCTGTGGATGCAGGACAGTTGGAGTGGGTTATCTTTACCAAGAAGGAGAAAGGAGGGGAGGCTGTTTAGGGCACCAGATGCTGGGGAAAATCAGTAATAGATTTTGGGTATTATTTGTGCAAACTTTTAAAACAAATGTTACAGATGGGGAGGGGAGTAAATGAAGAGACTGGAACAGAGGCAGTGACAGGAGGGAACCCCTCCCCCCAGATACCAAGGGGAAAGGTGGGGGAGGGGAGAGAGGAGCAGAAGTGTGTGAGTGCCAGACCTCCCAAGGGCTCTGCGCCTTTCCCGTGGGTGGGACCTGCTGGACCCTTCACGCATGCTCTGCGAGAGGCTCTGGTCAGGAGTTGAGTGGGAACTGTACTCTGGAGAGGGACAAGGACCCTCTCCCAGGAAGGAGCACAAGAGCATCCCACATTTACCTCTGGAACACGAGGGGTTTGTGCCCATATGTTGGGCTTATGGGTTGTATCTCAGCTGTCTAGAAGGGGCTTGGGTCACGCTGAAAGGTCCTAAACAATTGTTCACCAGTGATGATTCATCACAAGCTCTCACCAGCTCTGCGGATCCCAGTCTGCTGGGTGCCACAAGCCCATAGACGCTGAGGGCATCCTCCCCCTGGCCTCCACTGAAAACTGGTTTAAGTAACAGCGTCTTCCTCCAGGAGACCAAGGTGTCAGGTGACTCAGACAGGGGATGCAGAGCCGAGGGATCCTAACCTGGAGGCAGGGGAGCCGCTTCCAGTCAGCCAAGGTTCACCAGCCTTGACTGAAGCACCACTTCAAAGAGCCCTTTGTGTCACCTGTGATACTCGAAGGGTGGGGTCCTGCTCATCACGCCTGGGGGGCAGGAAGGTGTGAGGAAGCACTTGGGGCACGAAACTACTAGGTATCCATTCCCCCAACTCTGCCATTCAGAAAAACAAAAAATTAAACATGGGGGACAGGACAAAAATATTGTAACAAATCCTGAGGTACTCATCCCTGGAATAACAGGTGCTAATGATCTGCTATATTTGCTTCATATATGTCTGGAATAAAACCAGGGCATAGACAGCTCAGAGCCCTTGTTAACCTTTTAATTAATTTAACTACTTTCTTCATTAAAGACCTCTTTCCTCCCCCTCTCCCCAGAGGTAACACTTGGTGTGAATTTGGTATATATCACTTTATCCTATGTTTTAAGTATTACAGGAATTATATAAACAATCTATTGTAATGTTTGTTTTAAAAGTTTGCATAAATAGTATTGTTTGTGCACCCAGTTCTGGTGTGTTCAGGGGTTTTCCAACCCTAGCTGGCTGTCCAACAGTTTAGCTCAGTTCTAACTCTGTCTACCTGGAGAGAGCCTCGGACCCCACAGGTGGAGGGCTCAGCTCCACAAGACAGCACCTACCCCCTTTAGATGCTAGTTGAAAACCCCAGGTTGTTACCTGGGCTTCTGACCAATGACCTAGAGATAGGGGCTTCCAGCAAACCACCCCTTGCTAGAGCAGTTCATGGAATTCAGAGAAACACTTTATTTTCTAGACCACTGGTTTATTATAAAAAGATATAATTCAGGGGACAGCCAGGTGGAGAAGATGCATAGGTAAGGTCTGGGGAAGGGCATGGAGCTTCCTCACTCTCCTCGAATCTCCACAGGGTCCCCAGCCCAGGAGCTGTGAAGACCCATCCTTTCATGGAGTCATCCTTTCATGGAGGTTTTCATGGAAGCTTCATCACGTTCAGGCAGGCATGATTGATTAAGTTATCATGGGACTCTGAGGGGAACAGGGCATCAGGGACTGTCCTGACACTGAGTATGGCTCTTCCTTAAATCATATCCTAGTCCTGAGCTTGATCTGGAGTTACCTTAGCTAACATGTGGCCCTTGGGGGAAGTAGAGATGGACAGGTTGGATGTGTATTGGGGTTTATTTGACTCTGACAGAGGATTATCCAGCTCAGGCTTGGCTCTCTAGCAAAAGGAGTGTTGCCCTTCTGACTGTCATCCCATTCCTTGACAGCTTGGTAGCAAGGGGGCCATTAGGTAGAGTGGGCCCCTGGGGTGAAGTGTTCCTGGGGCTTCTTTCTGCTCACTGAGGGCAGGTGCCCCAGTGTTGCCCAGGTGAGCATGGCCTGTGTTGTGCCCAGGGCTCCCAGGAGCCTAATTCCAAGACATTCCAGAGCCAGGATGTCGCCCTCAGGAAGGGATAGTTATTTTGGCCTGTGACATAAATAAATTCAGGAATCAGGTCCAGTAATGACAAGTACATGCCAACTCTCCATCACACTGACAAAAGCAAAAGGAAACCATCTCAGTCTGCCCAGGAAAGCCGGCAGGCTTGCCAGACCAGTGATTCTGGAGAAAAGAACAGGAAGGAGAGGCTAGATTCTCATTTTAAACTATCAGTTTTCTCAAACAAAGGAAAAGCTAGGGCAAGTTAAAAAACAAACCCTAAATAAGTTTTCCCAGTTCACTCCAGATCTTAAGAAACAGAAATAAAACACAGTTGTCCACTAGAAACCTGACCGTAGACTGTAATTCTCTCCCCAGAGGTCATTGCTACTGCCGATTTATGTTTCTATTTCTCATGCTTGCCTTAACATTTTTACAACATGCATCTATCGAACAGTTATATGTGATACTCTTTTGTGCTTTTAAACTTCCTTTAAATGATTTTCTACTGTACAAATGATTCTGCACTTGGCTTTTTAAGAAACACTGCGGCCAAAATACATAACATGGAATTTACTCTCCCAACAATTTCCAAGGGTACAATTCCACATTGTCAGCAGCCCACACGTTGTTGTGTAATAAATCCCCAGGATCTCCTCATCCTGAATGACTGAAACTCTACACCCAGTGACTCCTCACCTCCTCCTCCAACCCTAGGCAGCCATCTCCCTACATTCTCTGAATAGATACTCATGTAGATGGAATCAGAAAACAAGTGTCAGTGAGAATGAGGAGATGATTCAACAACTTGTCTTTTTGTCCCTGGCTTTATTTCACTGAGCATCATGTCCTCAAGTTTCATCCATGTTGTATTAGCAGTAGGTATCAGAAACTCCTTGCTTCTCAAGGTTGAGTAACATTCCGCTGTGTGGATGGACCACATTTTATTTATCCTTTCATCCACTGACAGACGTTTAGGTTGCTTCCGCATCTTGGTTATTGTAAATAATGCTGCTATGAACACAGGGGTGTAAATATCTTCTCATGAGCCTACTTTCAATTCTTTTGGGTATATACTCAGAAGTGGGTTGTTGGATCACATGAGACCTATTTTTAACTTTTTGAGGAACCTCCATACTCTTTTCCATAGCAACTTCACCAACTTACATTCCCATTAACATTGCACAATGGTTATAATTTCTCCTCATTCTCACTGACACTTGTTTTCTTTTTTTTTTTTTAATTGTGGGTGTCCTAATGGGTGTGAGGTAATATCTCATTGTAGTTTTGGTTTGTATTACCTTGATGGTTAGTGATGTTGAGCATCTTCTCCTGTGCTTGTTGGGCATTTGTCTGTCTTCTTTGGGAAAGTGTCTATCCAAGTCATTTGTCCAGTTTTTAATTGGATTATTTGTTTGCTTTATGGAATTGTAGGAATTCTTTCTGTATTCTGGATGCTAAACTATTACCAGATACATGATTTGCAAATATGTTCTCTTATCTGTAGATTATTATTTCACTCTATTCTTTGTTTCCTTTACTGTACAGAAAATTTTAAGTTTAATGTGGCCCTATTTGCCTTATTTTTGTTTCCTACATTTTTGGTGTCGTATCCAAGAAATCTTTGACAAATCCAAAGTCATAAAGTTTTCCCTTGTTTTCTTCCAGGGATTTTATAGTTTTAGATCTTAAATTTAGGTCTTTAATTCATTTTGAATTAATTTTTTATGTGATGCATGCAACAGGCTCTTTGAACTTAATAGTCTTTGAGATTTAGCCATGTAAGTACAAGTAGCTCTAGCTCACTTGCTGTCATTATTGACAAAAACCCCTCACAAGTTGTTCGTCCATTTTTCAACTTGTCACACATGGTGTTGAATATTCTAACAGAAGTAGTTTTTTCAGGGAGTTCCCTGGAGGCCTGGACTGTGGGCTTTCACTACCATGGCCCATGTTCGGTCCCTGGTCAGGGAACTGGAACCCTACAAACCATGCAGTGTGTCCACCCCTAACCCCCAAAGCAATTTGTTCAAAATAATAATAGTAACAATATATTTGGTGATTCTAATTTATGGATAATTGAATGAATGACAGCAGTGTCACAAGGATAGGAGAGAGAAGTTGAGAATCCTCTATTAAAAGGTATTTGTGTTACCTGTGAGGTGGTATGGTGCTATTTGAAAGTGGCCTTGGGCCAGTTATAAATGTATAATGTAAGCTCTAGGGAAATCACTAATAATGATTTAAAAGAGAACTGTAGATGTATTAGTCAGAGTTCTCCAAAAGTAGAATCAATAGGATATGTTTATGAGTGTAAACAAGGGATAGGCTCATGCAAGACCATGAAGTTCCAAGATCTGTAATCTGGAGACCCAGGAGGGCCATTGATAAATTCCAGTCTGAGTCTGAAGGCCTGAGAACCAGCAGAGTCAATGGTATAATTTCCAGTCCAGGTCCAGAGGCAGAAGACCAATGTCCCATCTCAAAACCATCAAGTAGAGAGAGTGAACTGTCTTTTGCTCCATCCTTTTTCTATTCAGGCTTTCAACAGACTGGATGAAGCCTGTTCACACTGGGGAGGGCAATCTACTTGGCTCAGTCTGGTGATTTTATGTTAATTTCATCCATAAACACCCTCACGAACATATCCAGAATAATCTTTCATCAAGTATTTGGGCACCCAGTGGCCTAGTCAAGTTGACACATAAAATTAACCATCTTAATTGATAGGTTAAGAGAGAAAAGAAAATGATATCATATAAAATGTTCAATTAAAATTGGAGAGGATAAATAAAAATGGAAAAAAGAAAAAAAAACACAAAGGCAATGACTACTAAAGCATACAGTAAATATGGTAGATATTAATCCAACTATATCAACAATTACTTTAAATATCATTGACTAACCCTAACTCTAACACCAGTTAAAAGACTGCAGAGTAGGTGAAAAAAAAAAAAACAAAATAAAACAAAACCCCAAGACCCAACCATGTTGTCTACATAATTAATGGTGAGAAACTACAGGCTTTCCCACTAAGATCAGTAAGAAGGCAAGGGTGTCCTCTCACCACCCCTATCCAACGTAGTACTGGAAGCTTAGCAAGAAGACAAGAAAAGGAAATTGACACGTATACAGACTGTGAAGGAAGAAATAGAACTGACTTTGTTCATAGACGACATGGTTACTTATACAGAAAATCTCAAAGAGCCAACGAAATAAAGAAAACTCTAGAAAGCAATAGCCATTATAGTGAGGGTTCAGGATGTAAGGTAGGATACAAAAATCAGTTGCTTTTCTATATGCCAGTGATGAAGGTTTGAAACTTGAAAACACAATGTCATTTACATAAGCACCAAACCAAAAAAGAAATACTCGGGTATACATCTAACAAAAGCTAACAAGACCCATATGAGGAAAACAACAACATTTTGATGAAAAATATAAAAGACCTAAATAAGTGGAAAGGTAGCGTGTGTGTACGGATAGTGAGTGTATTAGTTAGCTAGGCTGCCACAACGAAACACTGAAGACTGAACGGCTGATACAACAGAAATTTATTTCCTCACAGCTCTCGAGGCTGAAAGTCCAAGATCAAGGTTCGACTTCTTCTGGGGCCTCTCTTCACGGCTTCTGGGTGTCTGTATTCTCTCTGTGTCCCCACCTGGCCTTTCTTCTAAGTGTGTACCCCTGGTAACTCAGTCCCTGTGTTCTAATCTCTTCTCATAAGAGCACCAGTTAGATTGGAATGAGGGGCATTTTAACCTAACTACCTCTTCTAAATGCCCTGTCATTAAATATAGTCACATTATGAGGTACAAGAGGCTAGGGCTTCACACATGAATTTTAGGAATGATGCAATTCTGTCAATAACAAGGAGACAACATTTTCAAGACGTCAGTTCTTCTCAATTTGATCTATGTAGTCAATGATGTCTCAACTAAAATACCAGAAAGTTATTTCGTGAATACTGAAAAAGTGGTTCTAGAGTTTGAATGGAAAGGCAAAGGATCCAGAATAGCCAACGCAATATTGGAGAAGAATAAAGCCAGAGGACTGACCCTCTCCAACTTCACAACCTATCATAGAGCTACGATAATCAAGACAGTATGGTTTTGGTGAAGAAACAGATGAGTAGATCAATGGAATGGAAAAGAAGGTACAGAAATTGACCCACATAAATACAGGCAGATGATTTTTGACCAAAAGTCAACGACAATTGAATGGTAAAAAGGGTGGTCTTTTCAAATAATGGTGCTGAAACAACTGGTCATCTGAAAGAGTCATCCAAAACATGAATGTAGACACAGACCTGTTATCTTTCACCAAAACAAGCTTAAAATGGTTTCTACCTAAATGTTAAAAGCAAAACCATCAAACTCCTAGAAAATAACATAGGCTATAGTTTATATGATTTGGAGTTTAGTGATATCTTTTTAGATATAAAGTTAAAAATATGACCCCTGGAAGGAAAAAAAAATAATTGGACTTTATTAAAATTAAAAACCTTGCTCTGGGACTTTCCTGGTGGTCCAGCAGTTAAAAATTTGCCTATCAGTGGAGGGGACATGAGTTCGATCCCTGGTCTGGGAAGATTCCACATGCCACAGGGCAACTAAGCCCATGTGGGGCAACCATTGAGCCCTAGCACCCCAGAGCCAGTGCTCTGCAGCAAAAGAAGCCACTGCAAATGAGAAGCCCAGGCACTGCAGCTTGAGAGTAGCCCCAGCTCACTGCAACTAAAGGAACCCCATGCACAGCAGCAAAGATGCAGCATGGCCAAAACACGAAACAAGTGAACAAAACCCCGAAGCGACAAGAAAAGGCTTTGCTCTGTGAGCCGTACTGTTAAGAGAATGAAAAGATATTCTCTGCTCAATTTTTCTTGTATTTTACTACTGTAAAAATATTTTACTACTATAAAAATCAATCTATTAATTTAAAAAATAGTTAAGAAAAGAGAGAATCAAGAGTTGACTGAACAGATGCCTAAGTCAGAATGGCAAAGCAGTTGGGAAGACAGAAGTGACCCAAGCGCTGAGACAGACCAGAGTCTGGGGCATGGACACATTGATACCAAGCAGTCAGTAACATATTTGACAGTGCAGGGTGTTCAGGATGGTGTTTCTCTGTCTGCATTTTGCCTGATCAGAGACAAGCCTTTTAATAGTAAACTGTTGGACTACAAAACCATTAACCACACAGATAAGAAAACTGAAGAACCTATAAAGAACTTTTTCTTTTCATTAAATAAACCTTCACCCTGTAGTAGTATTTGCCATCCTACTTGTTTAGCAGGGAACTTTTCTTTCACAGATAACTTGAAAGTAAACTAAACTTGAGCCCCTTGAGGATTCTAAGTTAGTGGGGTCCAGCTGAGTGGTCTTCCTGTGTACATGCGTGCTAAGTTGCTTCAGTCATGTCCAACTCTTTGCAACTCTATGAACTATAGCCTGCCAGGCTCTTCTGCCCATGGGCTTTTCCAGGCAAGAATACTTGAGTGGATTGCCATGCCCTCTTCTAGGGGATCTTCCTGACCCAGGGATGGAACCCAGGTTCTCTGCATTGCAGGTGGATTCTTCACCATCTGAGCTACCAAGGAAGCCTGGTCTTCCTATATTACCATTCTATTTTGAATCCCCCCTTTCTGTAGCTATCGCTATAGTAATTTCGTATTTCTGGATGTTGGAGAGAGTAGCAGAAGAATAAATACAAACTCCACTGATTCCATTCTGGGACCAGCCATTGGGCATCCATGTAGAATTTTACAGGGACAAAGTGAGATTGTCTCCCAGGATCTTGAAATACCTTTGTCTTGTTGTGCAATATTGGGAAAAAATTGCCACAGCTGGACAGAAATCAGAAGGCAAATTGCTCAGCCCGTATGCTAGGCCCCAATGATCAACTTCTGTTTCCTGCTAAGACTGTATATCCATAGGGCTAAAACAGTCTTTAATGATATTCTGGGAACACAGCCCCTGCCAATGGGACAGTGCCTCTCCTTTGAAGTCCACAGGTGCTCACACCCAGTGGGTCCAGCCCCAAACCTGGCTCTGCCTCCGGGGACCTGAAATGTCCTCTGTTGAAAACCACCCTGTATCCCGCTGGCTGCCTAAGCCAAAGATGTGGCCCCGCCTTTCCTTCTCCCTCCCACACCCACTTCCCCATTCACAGGTCCAGTAGGCTCCTGACTTCTCTCCCTTCTCAACTGCTCAGCCTACACTGCCCTTCTCTCCTGTTGGAGGGCAGGTTTCTTGTTAGGTATTTTCAAGGAGCCCCATTCTTTTCCAGTAGAGAACATATTTCTGTAATTATACAACCACTGCTGTGGGTAATTGGTTTTCTGACGCTCCCACCTCATAACCCTTTACCATAACCCTCATGAGAGCCGAACTCCCTCTCTCTTTTTGCCGCCATCTTATCCCCAGTATCTGAACAGAGCCTGGCACATTCTAGACCCTCCACAAACATTAGCACCATGAATGGATTATTGAAACTATTCCTGACTGGTCCAAATCAGGCTTTGCTATGTCTTTCCCAATTGCAGCAAAAACATATATTCATCCTGATGTCATTTTTCTGCTGAAAACTCTCCAACAGCTTCTCAGGGCCCTGTGACAAGATGCAACACTTGACCTGATCTCGCCTCCCCTAATGCACCCCCCACCCCCCACCATTGCCCCTGTGACCTGGGAGCCATCCTCATCCCAGTTTGGTGAGAATTCCTTTTGCCCTTGCTGCTTCTAGGATGTCATCGTTCCTGGGATCCTTGTTCTTCAACCTCCTTTTTTCCCCTTCAACCTCTTTTTGCTTCTTATTTCTTACTTCAGTTTAGATGTCCCCCCACCCCCGCCTCTGCTGGGACCCTCCTTGCCCTCTCCATCAGATGAGTGCTCCCCATACCAACATGTTCCCTTGGTCACTTTCCTTATCTGACCGTATTTTACTTTCACATTTAGTCTCTTGACTTCTTTACAAGATGGAAATCATCTAAGAGTAGGGATCTTTTCTAGTCATGCTTTCCCCATGTCCTGACCTGGGCAGACTCAGTCAATCCTAGGTAAGTGAAGGAATAAATAAATGAAAAAGCTGGAGGCCAATATGAATATTGGCTGATACTTCTAGGCTCTAAAAATGTGATGGGAGGTGGAGCTCATGCCACGTGTGTTAAGTGAACATGCAGAAGACATTGTCCACGCCAGGCCCTGAGACATAAACCATTAGACACCTACAACAAAGAAACAAAGATACATAAAACAAAATATAAATCAATTAAATATAAATCTATTATATTTAAATTATTAATGACATCATTCAAGATGCTCCTATTTTTATTTTTTTACACTTGATAAAATATTGTCAGATAAATGTCTCACTATGGTAATAGATTTTTTCTTTTCCTTTATATTTCTTCTGATTTTTGCTTTGTTGTTGTTCAGTTGCTCAATTGTGTCTGACTTTTTGTGACCCCATGAACTACAGCATGCTAGGATTCTCTGTCCTTCGACATCTTTCGGAGCTTGCTCAAACTCATGTCCATTGAGTCAGGAATGCTATCCAATCATGGTCATCCTCTGTTGGCTCCTTCTCCTCCTGCTTTCAACCTGTCCCACCATCAGGGTCTTTCCTGATGAATCAGCTCTTCACATCAGGTGGCCAAAGTATTGGAGCTTCAGCTTCAGCATCAGTCCTTCCAATGAATATTCGGGACTGATCTTCTTTAGGATGGACTGGTTGGATCTCCTTGCAGTCCAAAGGACTCTCAAGAGTCTTCTCCAACACCACAGTTCAAAAGCATCAATTTTTTGGTGCTTAGCTTTCTGTACAGTGCAACTCTCACAGCCATACATGAGTATTGGAAAAGCCACAGCTTTGACTAGATGGAGCTTTGTTGGCAAAGTAATGTCCCTGCTCCTTAATAACCTGTCTAGGTTTGTTATAGCTTTTCTTTCAAGGAGCAAGTGTCTTTTAATTTCATGGCTGCAGTCACCATGTGCAGTGATTTTGGAGCCCAAGAAAATAAAGTCTGTTACTGTTTCCATTACTTCCCCATTTATTTGCCATGAAGTGATGGGACCGGATGCCATGACCTTAACTTTTTGAATGTTAAGTTTTAAGCCAGCTTCTTCACTCTCCTCTTTTACCTCCATCAAGAGGCTTTTCAGTTCCTCCTCGCTTTCTGCCATAAGGGTGGTTTGTCATCTGCATATCTGAGGTTATTGATATTTCTCCCTGCAATTTTGATTCCAGCTTGTGCTTCATCCAGCCTGGCATTTCACCTGATGTACTCTGCATATAAGTTAAATAAACGAGGTGACAGTATACAGCCTTGATGTAATCCTTTCCCAATTTGGAACCAGTCTGTTGTTCCATGTCCAGTTCTAACTGTTGCTTCCTGACCTGCATACAGGTTTCTCAGGAGGCAGGTAAGATGGCCTGGTATTCCCATCTCTTTAAGAATTTTCCAGTTTGTTGTGATCCACACAGTCAAAGGCTTTTAGCATAGTCAATGAAGCAGAAGTAGATGTTTTTCTGAAATTCTCCTGCTTTTTCTATGATCCAACAGATGTTGGCAATTTGATCTCTGGTTCCCCTGCCTTTTCTAAATCCAGCTTGAACATCTAGAAGTTATTGGTTCACATACTGTTAAAGCCTGGCTTGGAGAATTTTGAGCATTACTTTGCTAGCATGAGATAGTACGATTGTGCAGTAAGAGTGAACATCCTCTGGCATTGCCTTTCTTTGAGATTGGAATGAAAACTGACCTTTTCCAGTCCAGTGGCCACTGCTGAGTTTTCCAAATTTGCTGGCATATTGAGTGCAGCACTTTCGCAGCATCATCTTTTATTTTTTAAAATATTTATTTGGCTCTGTCATTGGCTCTGTCAGGTCTTAGGTGCTGCACGTGGGGTCTTTATTGCATTGCATCTTTTGTTGCAGCAAGCAGGCTCAGTAGCCCCATGGCATGTGGGATCTTAGTTCCCTGACCAGGGATTAAACTCATGTCCCCTGCATTGCAAGGTGAATTCTTAACCAGGAGACCACCAGAGAAGTCCCCATACAGTATATTATTGAGGTAAATCCGATGACATACAAATAGCACATGTGTGGGATGAGGGTTGGGAGGAAGTTGGGATAAGGTGAGGCTGTGTGAGGTGAGAGCGGGTACAACAGCAGGGATGAGGGCCATGAGGAAGGAATGTCTGTCTGGACATTTGGGCAGCCTCACCAAGGTAGATGGTGGTGTCATGCCCCTGATGGAGGGAACAGCAAGTGGATTTGTTCAAATCCAGCCCCCAGGGAAAAGCACACAACTCCAGGGGCATTATCTGCAGAGGTGGCTCTGAGGTCAACAGAGCAGAGCAGGGAGAGGAGAAGCTGGGCGGGCTGGTGGGGGTGGCTGGCGGGTAGGCACACCCTCCAGGGCTTGTGCTGTTCCTGCATCTGTCCACAGAGGGAAAGGAAAAAGGGAGCTCTGGGCTGTGGTGCAGGGAAAGACCGTCTAATATGTTTTTTGAGATTAGAAAAGATATACGAATGCATTGCCTGTGACAGAACAAACAAGCCTCTGAGGACCTCTGGCTCTGAACACCAGGGGTGTTTACATCAACAGAGGACTTTGTGAGACTCAGGTTCAGTATTTTTAAGACAATTGCAAAATAGATTCAGGACCTTTTGGTGCTGATGATAGCAGTGCCCAAGCCCTCAGGCTAAACCCCCTACTCACTTCCTCACTCCTCTTCCATTTTGTGCTCTCTCTTGCCTCTAGGACTGTTTGTGTTTCTTTGAACATCACCTGAATTGTGTGGTCTTTTTAAAAGTGTTTGTTTTGCCATACATTGACATGAATCCGCCATGGGTATACATGTGTTGCCCTTCTAGAACCCCCCTCCCACCAAATCAAAAAGATAAATACATAAATAAAAGTGTTTGTATGCTAATGTCACTATTTTGCTTTGCTGTCTTAATTGGTCTGTCCTTGAATAGGGTGAGCACAAGTCCTGGAAAAGTACCACTGGGTTAACGGTGTCTCTGAAAGTAGGTTGTTCAGACCACAAAGCCTGAAGCCTGGCACTGGCTTTTCCAGACCCACAGCTGAGGTTAAGAGGGCAAAGCCTCCTCTTGGGCTCGGATCTAGGTTGCGTGAACATGGCGAAACGCACCAAGAAGGTCGGAATCGTGGGCAAATACGGGACCCGTTATGGTGCCTCCATCAGGAAAATGGTGAAGAAAATTGAAATCAACCAGCACGCCAAGTATACCTGCTCCTTCTGTGGCAAAACCAAGATGAAGAGAAGAGCTGTGGGCATTTGACACTGTGGTTCCTGCATGAAAACAGTAGCTGGTGGTGCCTGGACCTACAACACCACTTCTGCTGTCACAGTAAAGTCTGCCATCAGAGGACTGAAGGAACTGAAGGACCAGTAGAAGCACCACCATTTGATAATGTTGCTAGCCTGTAATAAATGGGTTAATTTATGTAACAGTTACTTTGGCTTGTTAATTTTGTTGGTTAGACGTTCTTATTTTGCATTGCATTCTTTTTGCTCCCAAAAATAAGGACTTAATTAAAATCCTTTTAATTTTTCTTGGGAAAGCATGCTGAGGCGGGTTGTAATCCAGTTGCCTTTTTTTCAGTAGTCATGATGCATGACCTAAGATTATGAGCCTGAGTCTGTTTTTGCTAGACTTCTTTGAGGTAGATTGGTCCCAAAAATGAAAAATTTTAAATCACAGTTAATACATTTTATTTTTAATATTTTAAAGGTTAAGATGAAAAAAAAAAAAAAAGAGGACAAAGCCTCCTCTGGCTGCCCTTCAGGTGGTCGTGAACATGGCCCTCACCTTCCCCTCCACTGGCCACCAGCTTCTACCCCTGACTAATGTACTTTGTAACAGCGTGATAGCTTTGCCTCTGCCAAAGTTTCCCCTGGGCGCTTCCCCTGTGGCTCAGGGTTAAAGAATCCACCTGCAATGTAGGAGGCGCAGAAAACTGGAGTTCAATCCCTGGGTGGGGAAGATTCCCCTGAAGGAGGAAATGGCAATCCACTCCAGTATCCCTGCCTGGAAAATCCACGGACAGAGGAGCCTAAAGGGCTAGGGTCCTTCGGATCGCAGAGAGTCACACACGACTGCAGTGATTGAGCAGGCAGGCCAGTCAGTAACGGCCTGTGTTCCCAAGATAGGCCCCAGTCCAACCAGCAAGGGCTTTTCAACTAGGTCTCTGGACATGGTGTCTGTCACCTGTGAAGGAGGATGGAGAGAGCAAGGCAGTTAACGGAGGATTCCTGCCCCGTGGGCGTCCAGTGCATCCTCCAGTCTGTGGGGAAGGAGTCGGGGCCCATCCCCTCACCTCCAGTTTCAGAAGAGCGGCTTTACGCAGACACACTGGGGAGCCGACAGGGGACACGTGCCTGGCACTGGCCTGAGACCCCAAGATGAGGAATGGCTGGAGTTGGCTGGAGGAGGTGAGATGGCATCTGTGGGGGAGTGGAGGCAGCTGGACAAGGACGCTTCAGCAGAGACTCGAGTCTCCCCTGGACAGTCCTGGGGCCTCCGCCCTCGACACCATAGTGAGAGTCTCCCAGCGTGCTGACACAGCTCCAAACCAGGGACTGAGCGGGAGTTGTCATGGCCAGCTGGGCAGGGTGTCAGCCTTCTCAGGAGAGCTGGAGGCCAGAGGCACCTGGAATCGCAGGAGAGGCCCACAGAGGGCCCCAGAAGACAGCACCAAGAGAAAGGTCAGTTTCCCACATGCGCTATGGCCCCCGGGCTCCAAACCTGGGTAGAGAGACTACTTCACCTCCATTAAGGCTCCAGTCCTAGGGAGGACCGGGAAATGCTGGCAGAGAGAGAGACTCACCAGGTGTTACTGATTGAACTGAGTTCCTTACGCGCCTCCACCCCATCCATACATTGACTTTTTAACCCCTGTACCTCAGAATGTGACAGCATTGGGAGCAGGGTCTTTGAAGAAGTGATTAAATTAAACAAGGTCATAAGGGGGCTAGTGAAGGCATGGAGATGCTGACCATCTGCAGGTCCAGGAGGGGCATCAGGAGAAACTTCCCGACTCGGCACTGTCCTCCGTGATGTCCGGCCTCCAGAGGGATGAGGACGTAGGCTTTTGTTGTTGAAGGTGTGCAGTCTCCAGCAGATGAACAACCCCCCACCTCTGTTCTGTCTGCAGGCCTCCTGCCAGCCACACGTTGAGTGTTCACTTTGAATGAAACTCACAGAGGATGTGTTAGTAAGTGAACTACTGTCATTCATGGACCTCACATCACCAGAAAACTTCTTCTTGTCCCAGGGGGTAGGGGAGGGTATTCCCAGGCCTGGGCAGCACCATCCCCAGGGTGGGTTTGCAGGAGGGGTTGAGATGCGATTATTCATGCAGCATCCTGTGGACAGAATTCCTGAGAGCATTGCTCCATCCCCAGCATCCTGAAAGGCTCTCCACGTTTTGCTGAGGTTAAAATTTAACCACCTCTGGGCTTAAACTTTGGCTGCATTGATTCTCCTCTGGAGAAAGTGCAGGAGTAACTCAAGACAGTGAAGTCGGTGAGGTATGCCCCACCCTTAGCAAAGCACAAGCCTTGACCATGAAGCTCCCATCCCAGGCTGTGAATGAGTCTATCGAGTCTATTCTGCTGTAAAGGACTGTCTTTGAATTCCTCAGAAAAGATGACCCTTCCCCAAGCCTCAGTGGCATTTCAGTTGCCTTTACTTCACATCGTTCTCCCCAGTCGAAGCCTGTCTGATGGACTCTCTCCAATGCGGTTCCCTTTAGACCTTGTTTCAGATTAAAACTGCTGAGCCAGGCTCCATCGTGGGAGTGACCTTGCACATCCACGGAGCTGAATCCCTGAGAAAGTGAGACCGGCCCCATAGGAGAGGGACTGGTTTGACTTTCTTCTCCAGAGGACTCAGGATTGCCATCGTGGAACCCGCATGCCCACGGAGAAGCTACTGGCTGAGTAGCAGGATCCCATTGTGAAATGAAGCGACTTTACTGTGGGAGCTGTAGCCCGATGTCCTGAATCCACTGAACAAACTGAGTTGGATCCCATCGAAAAACAGAGATTCAATCCCATCACTTCCCCTCAGCCCAGCTCCACCCCACCACTCCCCTGCCCCATGCCACCTCCACTCTCCTCCCCAACACCCCCATCCCCACTCCCCACCCCCTCCAACACAGCCCCCTCACCTCCACAACCAGGGGGAAAACAAGGTCAGTGCCATGGACAGCAGCGCTGCTTGGGCATTGAGATCCTGAGTTACTGCCACTTCATCCTGAAGTGGACCAGCCTCTGTGGGGCCCTCAGGGGGAAGCTGAGCGCTCCCCAGGCTTGCTTCACAAGTTTACTGAGACCAGCCCTGATGTCAGCAGAGCCCTGATTACAGGCTTTGGGACTGGAGGTGTGCATGCGGGGTGGCCCAGCCCCCTCCTCCCAGGATGGCTGAAGGCCCAGCCTCTTCTTGCTGGGAGCTTGACAGAGCCTCTGCCTCACTGGGCCCTCTGGGGTGGTGGGGACCCGGCAAGCTCGCCAGGTGCCTGGGAATGAAGCTGCCACACATGACTGCTGCTCTGTGTTCCAACAATAACCAGCCAGACCAAAGCCTGCTCTGGGGGAGGGCTACTGGATACACACTTGGAGGCTTGAACTTGGCTCCTTCAAAAAGAAAAAGAAAATCCAAACAAATAAAGCAGCCCCCCATCATCATCTAAGGATTCTTCACAAAACTTCTCCCACATTCTAGGAAGGCAGCTCCTCAAATCCCAGGCCGAGGTTACTCAATGGTTGTTCACCCCCTGCAGCCACACTAAACACAGACCTGAAGTCCTTGGGGCAGCTGGTGTCCCAGGGATCCTGGGTCTGCTTTTCTGAAACGCCTCCTGCTCCTGCAACACAGCTGCTCCCAATTTCTCAGACAGGACGCAGTTCCAGAGCGTGGCTCTCAGTCTCAGAAAACATGATACTTACCAAGGGGAGCTTGTTCTAAATGCAGGTTATACACGCTTTATGGGACTTCCCAGGTGGCACTGGTGGTAAAGAACCTGCGTGCAGGAGACTTAGGAGATGGGGATTTGATCCCTGGATCGGAAAGATCCTTTGGAGGAGGGCATGGCAACCCACTCCAGTATTCTTGCCTGGAGAATCCCATGGAGGAGCCTGGCAGATCAGAGGAGCCCTGCATAGCCACAAGGAGTCAGACACGTCGGAAGGGACTTAACCCACAGGCATGCATACGTGCCTATGAGAATGGTGAACGTCCACACTGACAATACCAAATGCTGGTAATGATGTCAAGCAACAGGAGCACCCATTCACAGCTGGTAGGAATGCAAAATGGTGCAGTCCCTTTGGCTAGTTCCTCCAATACTACATATACCTTACCATATGCTCTAGCAAGTGTGCTCCTTCGTGTTTCCCCAAAGGAGTTGGAAAAACACACAAAACCTGCACACAGATATTTATGGCAGCCTTGTTACAAATTGTCAAAACTTGCAAGCAACTAAGGAGTCCTTAAAGATGAATGGATAAACTGTGGTCCATCCAGAAAATGGAATATTAGCATATTAGCTCTAAAAAAAATGAGCTATCAAGCCACAATAAAGACATGAATTAAAGTTCAATGCATGTGACTAAGTGAAAGAATCCAACCTGGAATGCCTATATATTGTATAATTCCAATCGTATGACATTCTGGAAAAGGCAAAATCATTGAGAAAGTAAAAGGACCAGTGGTTGCCAGGGACTGTCAGGGAGTGAGGGATGAACAGGCAGAGCACAGAGGGTTCTTAGGGCAGGGACACTACTCTGTATACAATGGTATACATGGCGTGGGGGCTTCCCAGGTGGCACTAGTGGTAAAGAGCCCACTTGCCAAGGCAGGAGATGTGAGAGACGTGGGTTTGATCCCTGGGTCAGGAAGACTCCCTGGAGGAGGCCATGGCAACCCATTCCAGGATTCTTGCCTGGAAAATCCCCTTGGAGAGAAAAGCCTGGAGGGCTACAGTTCATAGGGTCGCAGATTTGGACACGACTGAAGCAACTTAACACACGTGCATCCATACACGTCCTTCATTGAACACTCGTTCAGACCCATAGAACGTCCAACACCGGGAGTGATTCTTAGGGCAGACTCTGGAGCATGACTATCTGTTGATGTAGTTTCATCCATTGTAACACATAGACCTCCCTCGGCGGGAAACAGTGCTGTGTGCTGGGGAGAAGGGGTCTATGGAAACTCTCTGTACATTCCACTCAATTTTGCGGGTGAACCAAAAACTACTCTAGAAAGATGAAGTCTGTTAAGAGAAGTCCAGATCGTTGGGATCCACTCACCTTTTCATAAGACTCTGGTTTAGCAGTGCTGGAGCTGGGCCTAGAAATCCACATTTGGAAAACTTCCCACGTGCTGTGATGTCACCCTCAGAGAAGCAAAACCTCACTGTTTCTCCTGGCAGCTGGCAGAAGCCAAGCCAAGAGAGCTTCAGCCTCATGTCCCCTTTGTGGGAGATTCCCCACCCACCCCTGGGCTGAGATGGGCCAAGCACCCTAGCCCAGGGGGCAATTCAGGGAGTTTGGCTTCTCATTCCCCAGCTAAGGCCCAGCCTCTCGGATTAGCAAGGTCATCTAGTAAACTTATTAGATTTGGTGTTCACCTACTTGGCTAAGGTTTGGTATGGATGGAGGTTGATTTATTGCAACAAACTCCTTCCCAACTTCTCCCATCTCCAGGCTTTTTTCATCTGGGCCCTTGTTACACAGAGCCTGCCCTACCCACCTGCCAACTGGAGGTCAACCCCAAATACTGCTCTCTTTCATCCCCAGATCTTTGAGGGCTACACACTCTCTCTACCTCTCCCACCTACTTGGGCCAGGCTGGTGTTCTTGCTGATCCAACACAGGGCCTCCTCCCAGGACATGTGTCCCCACAACCTTCTCTTCCCCATTCCCCATGACCCTTGGCTCTCCCAGCATCGGGTTCATAGCTTCCCTCTGTGGGGAGCTTCTCTGCCTGATCCTTTGGACCCCAGAGCATGGGGTAGGGGTCCATCTAGCTGGATTTGTCTTGAGGCATCCTTCTACCTGCCTCACCCTGCCTGCCAGCAAGGAGGCCACTACCCATTCAAAGAAGGCACAGGAGAAAGCCAGGCTTGACTGAGTCCGTGTACCTGGGCTCCAGGGGCTATGGGACCAGGGACAAGTTACCCAGTTTCTCTGAACTTCTGTTTCTTTACCATAATTGAGACTAATGATGCTTATTTCCTAGGACTGTTGGGAGGAGGAAAAGACAGAGGTCATAAAATTGATAAAGTGGTCATGATGTTAGCCAAGCTTGGGCTCAGCTGCCTGGGTCTGGCTGCAGCGCCATTCTACGGCTTTGCTGGCATCTCCATGGCCAGTCCAGGTACAGGGCAGCCACAGGCCCAGTGAGGGACCACCACTGTCCTAAGGCTGAGCCTGGAGCAAGACCTAGAGAAACCCCCTCAAAACCTCAGAGTCAGGAGCAAAGAGGAAGTAGATGCACAAAAGTGGGGTCTGCAGAGCCGGCCAGGGGAGGCGCTCAAGCAACAGACCTGGCTGAGCCCAGACACCAGGGCAAGAAAGCAGACCAGCCACAGAAGGAGGGCTGTAGACAGAACAGAAGTCTCTGCCTGCTTCTGCACCCCCTCTTCACCCAAGGTCTAGAGCATCATGGGACGGCTCAGGACCACGTCCCTGGAGATCCTGGAGATCATGAGATTCCCTGCTCCTCCATTAGATGGTGCAAGTTTGGGGAGACCAGGTTGGGTGGTGATTCAGGGCTTTGGCTTTGAAATGTTTCTATGCTACAGACTGTGACATCTTGTGTGTTATTAAATCCTCAGAATTTTAGTTCTTTGGACACTAAAAACCATAGTGTTTTTATGTGAGGGTGGTGATGATGATAAGTCTCAGAAACTATTAGGATAGGGTGGGGTATACAGCAGGTGGTCAACACATCTTGTTATTCAGTCACTCAAATGGCAACCGACTCCAGTATTCTCGCCTGGAGAATCCCAGGGACGGGGAGCCTGGTGGGCTGCTGTCCATGGGGTGGCATAAAGTCAGATATGACTGAAGTGACTTAGCAGCAGCAGCAGCAGTGTGTCTGACTCTGCAACCCCATGGATGGCAATGTGCCAGGCATCCCTGTCCGTCACTATCTCCTGGAGTTTGCTCAAATTCATATTCATTGAGTCAGTGATGCCATCCAATGATCTCATCCCCTACTGACCCCTTCTCCTCCTGCCTTCAGTCTTTCCCAGCACCAGGGTCTTTTCCTATCAATCTGTTCTTTGCATCAGGTGGCTAAAATATTGGGGCTTCAACTTCAATATCAACACATCTTAGCTCTTTATTCTTACACAGGCCACACAGGTAATCCATAGAAGGTGGTAGATGTGTCTTTCCCTGTACAAAACATGAGTCAGGAAAAAGCAAAACCACCAGCTGTCCTTGAGGCAGAAGCTGGGGAGAGGGCCCCTGGGTTGCTGCAGTCTGAATGTGAATGTCTGTCTCTCCAAGAGGCAGGTGGGGTTTGAGCGTGTTTCCTTTTGAGATCAGCCTCTGGCGTCCTCATGTCCCTGTCCCGTCCTGATCGTGAAAGTGTTTGCTGCAGTCAAGCAGATCCTATCCAATAGTTGCTTGGGAGGGGCACCAGCTGTGCTCGGAGAGCGGAGGATGTGGGAAGGTTTGATGGGGAAGGGAAGCTCAGGGCCAGAGGCTTGGCTGCAGGGAGAGAACCCTGAGTGCTCTGTGGTCACTTGGCCCTGACTAGGCCAGGCTACACATCGCCCCTGGCTCTGGGTCAGAGCAGTGTCCAGCAGGGCTTTTCTTGATCCCTAAGCAACTATTCTGTGACTGAGGGGAAAAATCATTGTATTGGGGAAATGTGGAAGCCCTGCAGGCTGCTGTCGGCACTGGGAGGGAGGAGGGACCAGAAGCAGGGGCAGGCAGGCTGTCTCAGGCCTTCAGCTGAGTTCCACCTCCGTTTTCACTCCTTTGGTCCCAGGCGCTAACATCGGTGTCCAATGTAAATTCCAGCTCAAGCCACCTTTACTCCTTTAGTAAAAAAGTCAAATTTGCTGAACAGTTCTCGTGGTTCGTTGGTTCATTGTACAGGGATGGGTTTTGTGCTCAGAAGGTGCTCCCTGTGGGTGTTTTTCTCCTGGTCTGGGATGACATTTCACCTCCAACGTATCTGGGGACAAGTGTGAGGAGTGTGGTCACCCCGGGGGCCTCCCTATCATCCCAGCCAGGACACGGAATGCAGGGTGGGGCTGGGGCAAGACGGAGGTGAACAGAGTGGAGTAAGGGGAACGGGGCATGTACGGGGGCCCTGCCAGGTGGCACAGGCTTTATGACAGCAGAACAGAGCCTGTAGGCTTTGCTTTCTTGGGAGAGCTGTCCTTTGGGTAGCTCTCTGTGTGTTCTCCTAGTCTATAGCTGGATGTCTCGTTAGAATAGAAAGATTTCAAAATTAACACCAACATTTGAGAAGAAATAAAATCTCTTCCATATGCTGCTTCGCTCAGGTGCCACCAAAAAAGGCAGAACCGATTTCCAGAATGTTCCGCTTGTCTCCCCTCCGCAAGGGCTCATCCAGCACTGTTCTCAGACACACCGCTGCTGCCCCCAGGGAGACCTCATTTCTGCTTTCACTGCTCCCTGCTGCTCCCCACCCCAGCTCAGTCCAGGCCATCTGCCCTCTGGCGTTCTCCTGGCAGGGGTGAGGGGGGTAGAGGGGAAGGGGAGGGGAGAGGCAGGGGTGGAGGTGAAGGCTGGCCTCCTTGTCCTGGCTCTTCCCCAGGGAAGAGGTGAGCAGAGCTTGAGCATCCGCTGATGGGCTGCACCACGTTCTCCTGGAGGCCCTGCCATGCCTCCTCTCACCCTAAGCTTGAAGATAGATGTCATTAACCACCATCTCAAGGTTTCCACAGAACCTTCAATTAGGCTCCCCATGAGGGCAGACGCATGTCTGTGGACCACCCATGCCTAGCAGGATTCTGTTTCCTGATGGGTTCACTGAGATCTTTGCAACACATTCAGCACCATATTCTGGGGACATAGGTCTCTGAGTATTTTACGGTGCCCTGCTGTTGAGAAAAAATTCTGAGACCCTGACCTTTTATTGGTAAATGATACAATCTCTTGCATCTCAACCAAGTAAATGATGTTTTTCTGGTTCACAGAAGCCCCTGAGGTGAGAGTGGATTCTCTTTCAAAGGTGAAAGCACAGATTCTTATCAGACAGGATCTTCTTTTTACCTTCAGGAAAAAGATATAGGTGATATAGGTGACCTATTCTTAAAAATTATTAACTAGTCCAAGCTATCAAAATGTATTCTTAAAATACCTGCATCCTTAGGTTTTAGCTTTTGAGCTGTCAGAGCATAGAACCAATGCCCAGGGTTCCAGAGCTGAGTTCTATTCTTGGAGCTTTCCTTTTCCTCCTCTTTTTCAAAAATTCCTTGAGATCAAGTAAAATAAAGTGAATTCAATATTAGCAAAACCTGACATATCTTTCTGATGAATAGCTGGAAGTAGAAAAATATGCCAGGTTCCTGTCATATACGGGAAAAATGACCACATTCCACATCACTGTGTTCTAAATGGTTATTAACAAACTTGATATAGGAAGAACTCCATTCTCTGGGCCCTTTGTCACTGGCACGGATTAACTAATCAAATCAGATGGCTGACACCTTGGAGCCTTTGAAATCTGAGGTCAGGAAACTTTAGACTGACTAAGTTGGAGAGGTGGGTGGGGAGTCAGCCTTCTGGGGGGCAGAGGCTCCTGGGCACCGCGGAGAAGGTAGGTGCTGGCCAGTAGGAGTGGTGCTCCTGTCTCCCTCTCCCTCCTCTGCCATCCCACCTGGAGTGTCATCACTGGAGGGCATAGCGAGAAGGTGGCCGTAGACAAGCTAAGGAGAGAGGTTTCAGAAGGAACCATCCCTGCCCGCACCTTGATTTTGTACTTGTAGCCTCCAGTGCTGTGAAAAAATAATTGCCTGGTACTTTTGTGCTGCGGCCCCAGCAGACCAATATATAGTGAGTAGGGCTGATGGGAAATGAATTCTGATTGCTTGGTTGTAAAGTCCACACTCCCTCACCCACCACGCTGCCCTAGAAAAGCCAGGCCTCTTGGACTCCGCAGAGAAATTCAGGGGCTGGAAGAGCCCTCTGCCTGCTCTGTCTTGGAGGTGGTGCTACTCAGGGAGCTACCTACCCCCTTGCATTCAGGAGCCTCTTGCCATCGTGAGGGATGGCGAGGGGCCCTGGGGAGGGCTCAGTCAAGGTTGTCTACCCCTCTCCTTGACTGGGGCTTCCTAGGTGGTGCTAGAGATAAAGAACTCACTTGCAAATCAGGAGATGTAAGAGATGCAGCTTTGATCCCTGGGTGGGGAAGATCCCCTGAAGGAGGGCATGCAACCCACTCCTGTATTCCTGCCTGGAGAATCCTATGGACAGAGGAGTCTGTTGGGCTACAGTCCATGGGGTCACAAAGAGTTGGACACGACTGAAACAACTTAGCACGCATGCACTCTCTTTCATCATCAGACAGTCTTTAGTCTTATCTGTTATGTACTTCCAGTTCTGTGTAATAATTCACAAAAAAGTATCCCACTGATTGGAGGCTGAGGGTGAAGAGGAAGGACTTGAATGCCACTTACGTAGGACAAAGCCTTCCTTACCTGGGAGAATGATGGACCAGAGAAGGTTAAGTGGTAGATCTGGAGTCACCCAGAGTTGGAAGTGCACTCCGAAACAGAGCCCAGTTCTCCTGACTCACAGCCCAGGGGTCCTCCCATTCCCACAGGGCCATCTCCCTGGGGGCAGAGGAAAGAAGGTGGAGGTATCTCAATACCGTGGCGGGGCCAAGGAGGGAGCATGTTCTAGGACCCTAGGGCATCAGGTCTGGAGGAGTCCAGGAGGCGTGTGGGTAGCGAGGCAGTGAAGGCTCCAGTAGAGAGCAGGTATCCCTCCATGAAGAGCTTGGCCCTATATGGAATATCCAGATGTCATCTTCCCTCACTGTGGAGCAGGAGCCATATGGAAGAGAGGGGGTAGAAATCAGTAGTGAGCTGTTATAGGCATTGGTGGTAGGCGAGTAGGAAGTCTTAGCATTTCTCAAGCTCTCCATGCAGAGTCTGACTCAGCAGGGCTGGCTGGACCTGATTTGGGGTCTTTAACAAGGCCCCAGGTGATGCAGATTTGCCAGTGGGACCAGTGATGGTTTATTTTATGTGTCAACTGGGCTGAGCCACAGTGCCCCGATACTGGGTCAAACACTATTTAAGATGTTTCTGTGAAGGCATTTGTTAAAATGAGATGAATATTTAAATCAGTAGACTAAAGCAGAGTGGGTCGTCCACCCCCACTTGTGGGTGGGCCACATCCAATCAGTTGAAGGTCTCAGGAGAATAAAGACGGACCTCCTTGGATTCTTTACCATGTGAGCCATCAGGGAAGCCTGGACCTCCTTGGAAGAAGAGGGAATTCAGTCAGTGGAGAGCCTTTGGAAGTGAACTGTCACTCTCCTGGGTCCCAGCCTATTGGCTTGCCCTGTAGATTTGGAGTTCACCAAGCTTCCACAATCCTGTGGGCCAACTCCTTAAAATAGTCAACCAATCACTTTCTCTCTTTCTCTCTCTCTCTCTCTTTCACCCCTAGACCACCCCAACACACACACTGGCTCTGCTTTCTGCTTTTCTGGACATCCCTGATACTACAAGACCACATTCTGTGCAGTGAGGGTGTGTTTCCTAGTGAGACATTCAGACCTGAGTTCAAACCCCAGCTCTTCCTGTCACTGTGAGATTTTGGACACACTATCCCAGATCTTTGCTTCCTTCTCTGTAAGACAGAGGCTACATGCTTAGCACAGGGCCTGGCACTTAGGAAACTCTTAATAAATTAGAAATACAACCTCATCCACACATGATGTTTATCACCGTCAAAAAGCTAGAAAAAGACTTGTCTTCTCTGCCTTCAGGAAGTCTCCTCTTCCTCTCCTATGCACTGAAACCTCACCTTTTCTTAGAAATCTGAAGGAAATGAGACTGGGCAGGCCTTTCCCAGAAACTTGATTGTGTTTTCAGTCTTGTGTCCTGGACTGGAGGCATCCTTTCCTCCACTCATGTGTCCCCCAGCCTGTCCGCCTGGGTCCTGGGGGCCCTACTTCCCACTTCCCCCTCACTGTCTGGCAGGATGGAGAGAGCAGGCTGGTTTCCAGTCAGGACATGCTTGCCATCGACTCCTTTACTGGGGGTAGGGCCGTCTTTCCTGTCTTGTTTTAATTGGCATCAATTAGTGCAGTTTTCTGGAGAAAGACCAGAAAAACAATTTCCTGTCTGCAGGGCAGAGAGCATGAACTCCCTGCTGACTGTCTTCAGAACTAACTCAGACCTACAGGCTCATTTTTGCCCCTCACCAGGCAGGCCCTCTGACTTAGTGCTGTGTACAGAGGCCCTGGCTGATATCAGAAAAGATTATTCTGGAACCTGGGAGCCCCAGGATTTCTGCACTGTAGGGACATGGATTCAGAAACTTGGTCCTGGGTAGGGTGATAGAATCATCCGATCCAGCTGTGTTTGCGGAGCCATCTTTAGGTGCCAAATTAGAGAGCACGGAGATGGCCAAACCCCGCCCACCACCTGACTTTGTAAATAAAGTTTTATTGGAACATGGCCCCATGCCCATCGTTAGTAGGGGCTGATGGGAGCAGTTGTGACAGAGGCTGTATGATCCGCCCAAGCCTGGATGTACTTACAGTCTGGCCTTGGCGAGAGAAGTTTGCTGACCCCTGACAAGGACAGAGCAATTTTCTAGAGATGCTGCATTTATGACCATGTTTACAGAAAAATGAGAAAGCATCATTGGCTCATTTCAAATGATAACACTGTATCTGGGACAGCTCTGTGGCTGAGGCAGTGAGAGCCCTGGGGAGGGAGGAGGGCACGTGATCCATCTGCCCGCATGTTCGGTGACCACAGGGCCGCCCTCCCTGCTCCAGCCCCCACGGGTCCTGGGTCCTGCTTGGTGTTCTGCTTCTGACCTCTGGTCAGGGCTCCTTACTCTCACTCTGAGCAGTTTCTCAGGTTTTTCAGGTCCTGGCATCCGTGGAACATAAGCTGTGCTGCCCACACCCCATCCAGACCCCCAGACGGAGCCTCTGTGCCTGAAGGCCCCTCGCAGTCAGAAGCCAGAGCCCCCCGAGGGGCCTGGATCGACTTTGCCTGTGGGGTGAGAGTTCCTGGATCTGTCTGTCCAGGCGTCACGCTTCTCTGCTCCAGGATGGAACCCGCTGCCCCTGAGTGCCAACACAGGCTGACGGCCTGCTTGACGGAGACTTGAGCTGTCTATAACCTGGCAAGCACTCCGTGTTTCTCTTACATTCCATTGAAGCCCAACTGAAGCTCTGGCTACGGCGGAGTGGTCTTACCTCTTCCTGTTGCTGAGGAAGTGGAGCCTCAGGGAAGGGAGGTGAAATGCTCAAGGTTCCCCGGGCTGGCCCCCTGTTCCTGGTGGCCTGCAGGTAAAGGCCGACACAGGCGCCCCAGGAGCAGTCTGCAGGGGTCCACCCAGGCCCTGGGATCGTCTTTGCACCGGAAGCTCAGTGCAGCAACCCCTTGGGAGGAAGGCTGGGAGCTGCCCCCGACCGACGCAAAGTAGAGCCTGTATAGCCTGCCTGGCAGGGCGTGTCCGGGGCCTGACGCTCGCCACCCGTGGGGCCTTGGACTCGGTGCCTAAAGCCTCTCCGGGTCTTTCCTGTGGGCCTAACAGGGGCCGATGTGGAGCGGGAGAGCCACGGGTGCCTTTCTGACTCAAACTCCTGCTGGGCGCCCTGAACACACCCCATCTCCACTACCACGCGTAACTAACAATGAATACACCCCTGAACCATGTCTTTAAAAAAACCCAAAACACTCAGAAGTTTTTCACAAGATGCCTTTGTCCAAAATATTTTTAATAGAGATCATCAAAATCTTTAAAGGAAATTATCAAAAATAGGTGTTGGGGTCCCAGTGTTGATACTGCCATAAGTATGTTCTCAGCTTTTCTACCAAGGATTCAGGATGGGGTGATATGTCTGGTGAAATGAGCATGGTGTATCTTTCAGGTCCCAGCTGGGAGAGCACAGAGCAGGAGAGCATCCAGCTTGGGGTACCTTAGCTGGTCTGGGGCTGTTTCTACACAAATGCTTAAAAGAATTGTGCCCAGATAACTACCTATTACCTTTGCTAATCACTCTTGGAGGTTTTGGACTTCCCAGGTATTGCAGTGGTAAAGAATCTGCCTGGCCCATCACTTTCATCAAATTCATAAGGGATTCTTTGACCGAAGAGGGTTAAGGGCTGCTGGTCTGTAACGTAAGTTTCCATTGATTACCAGCTTATGTGGCACCCTTGCATCATCTTAGAAAGGCAGAGGGACAAGGTGGGGTCCTGACATCACTCAGGGAAGTACTCAGAGCCCCTTGTGATGGAGGAAAAGCTGGGGGATGTCAATGGGGGCTGCCTGGGATGTGCCAAATGGGCCAGCCAAAAGCCTGTTCACCCCAAAGAGCTGCCATTTTCCCCAAACTCAGCTTCACTATTGGGGTCACTTCATGAGAGGGCTGGGGAACCAGGAAAGACTGGGCTGGCTGTGGATGGGCACAGCTCCTCCAGGTGCTGGTGGCCCAGACTGCTTTTCTCTCACACACACCTCTCTCCCACTTCCGAGTTCACCTCCCAGACACTTGGTCCCAGGGTTTGCCGGCCCTCTGTGGGCTCCCTGGCTTTCGTCTTCCCTTTGAAGACATCTGTTGCATGGCTGGCAGAATAGATTCAAGCCCTAAAGATAATAACGAGATCTGAAACAGCCAGGGCTTTGCTGAAATCAGTTACCCAGTGACATGACATGTGGACTCCACAAACAGCCTGTCCCCAGGTCTCTCGTGCTCATGGGCTCTAGCCAGCCTGTGCTCACAGAGCTTGTCTCCCAGGAACATCGTGAAGAGGCTGAAGAAGAGGCAGAGAGGTGCCAGCACCTGATCCACCACTGCCCTCCGTGGGAGGGGCCCCTGGAAACACCTGTCTGTACTGTGCCCGCTGCACTCAGCTGGTTCTTCTGTCTGTCCATTTCTCTTCCCTACATACAGGCACACACATGCACACACACAGAGATGCACAGACACACCCCCCCAGGCACACACACACACACACACACACAGCCATATACACAGACACACACACATATATATATACACAAACATACATAGGCATATGCTTTTCCAGGGCCTTTTAGGGCCTGAACAGTGTCTACGGCAGACATTTCAAATCCTCAAATCAGCCTGTGTGACAGTCACACACTACATGGAGACACTTCACGATGGGGTCCGTGGAGCTGGGAGCAGGAGCAGGGTAGGTAGAACGGGAAGGGACAAGACCAGGTTTCACCCCAGGCCCTCGGCTAGGTAGCTGCTAATACTGTGGAGGTGGGGCACTCTGAACTGGGAAAGACAGGCCACTTCAAGAGAAAAAGTAGGACATGGACTTGGAGGAGGATGGGAGAGATGGGTCAGCCCTTGGAGCAGGCCCGTCTCTAAGGGCTGCTCTTGAGGGGCTGGCCATGGACTGGGGGAGAATTGCTCTGAAAGAGAAAAACTGTGCAGTAGAAAGCACTGCTTATATGACATACAGCAGCCTCCAGTGACCAGGAAGAAGCACATGGAAAGAGTTTCCTTCGGGGCAAACACAGTGAGTCTCCCGCCCTGGGACAGCATCCAGGCTGGGCCTGAGTCAGGAAACCCTGCAGAGCATCACAAAAATGCAAGCATCTGGGCTCCGAGGCCAGGCCTGGAGGGATCCTGGCATCCGAGTTTCAAGAAGGTCTGGGGTGAATCTGGTGCCCTCCTGGGTAGAGGACCCCGGCCCAGCCCACACCTCAGAGCCAGCCCCCGACTTGTGGGCAGTCCCTGCCCCAGAGATGACATATTGGCTGAGGTCAACCTGTTTTGAGTCACTTTTGACAATCTTTGGTTTTCTGAATGATAGACTGGAACTCTGGATAATTATTAGTTGACCAGTTAGCATCTTACGGAGCAGTTAGTGTTCCATGCAGAGGAGAGTGCGGACCCTGAAGCAGCCAAGCAGGAGCAGACCTGCATCCCCACCCCTCCTCTAGGCTTCCCTCCGCCACCCCACTCCAGCTCTGTCCACTGTGTGCCTCTCTCTGTCCACTCTGATCCCACCATCCGGCTCCCTCAAGTGCCTGCCACAAGAGATGCCCCCTGAGGCAGGTCAGGAGCTCCGCCTTCTGGAGTGAGTCACGCAGTGAGGATGTGGATGCGGCAGGGTCTGTCCGTGGTCTGCAGCCAGGCTCTCAGGAGGCTGATTCCCTCCTTGGTCCCTCAGTTCACCTCCCTGTAGAATGCAGGCTTCCTTCAAGGAGGGACAGCTAGGGCCTGCCTGGTGCTGTGCCAGAGGCAAACACGCAACAAAACACTCCAGTATCCCCAGGAGTAACCATACCGGACAGGGACACTGGGAGGCTGGTTCAGGGAACTCAGTGTCATTTCTACAGAAGAAAACAGGGCACAAAGGATGGCTTTGTGTCCTCACGCACGCACGCTCTCTTGGCTGGAGCCAGCCTCAGGGAGGGAGGGGTCAGATCAGGCTCCCGGGAGTTCGTGTTCCTCCGGGCTCACTTCTCCCCATTGCTGTGAGCAGATGCAGCATTAGGAAGGTGAGGGTCGAGGGTCGAGGGGCGGGGGTTGGGGGGGTGGGACACTCGTATCAGAAACTTGACTGCAGCCTGGCCGCTCCTCTCCCAGGTCTGGTCATGGTGAATGTGCTTCAGATGGACGATTCTCCGAATCAGTAAATGATTTTATGAGGAGTTCTTAATAACATGAGAAATATTTACACTATGATGTCATGTGAAAAAAAAAAAAAACACCACTCCAAAATGACCTCCATGGACTACGCAGGAGGGAGCCGGTGGTGGGTCCAGTGGGGGAATGCCACCAGTCCCAGGGTCTGCAGGATGCGTGGGCAGACCGAGAAGGGAGGAGGGGCGATCCTGGGAGGAGGAGAGCAGCATAGCCAATTACAGGGCCTGGAGGGAGGGCGGTGGACCTCGTCTTGGCGTAGCCGCCTGGACGTCACTTTGCGTCTTCCCGCAGGAGGGCTGGGCGCACAAGAGGACCCCCTGCTCCGTGCTCTGGGCGCAGGCAAGGTGCACGCGGCCTGCTTAGCACTCTGCTTTGCCCAGGCTGCCTCCTGCTTCTCCTGCAGAGGCTCCACAAAAGGGACGGGGCCCAGTGGGGCCAGCACAGCCCCGGGAAGCAGTGTCTCCCTATGCAAGTGGCTCCTGTACTGAATTAGCCATGTCTTTCATTTTTCTTATTTGGGGCTTTGGTGACCCTGGAAGGGCTGCCCCTCCTAGGACAGGGCAATTCCCAAAGAAGAGAAAAAATTCACCAGGGGGAGCACTTTTCAAATGCAAACCAAACAACTCAGAGCCCACCCTTGCCCCCCATCTCCTATGCAGCTCTCACTTGGGGCCACTGTCCCCCTACCCTAGTCAGCTGGCCAGATACCAGACAACCAGGGGCAGCCCCTCTGCCCCAGAGCCCAGAAATGATCCAAACCAGCCAGTTCTGCCCTGCTGACCCTGCCTCGCCCATTCCTTCCCCGAGAAACCACAGCAAAGACTCCTATCTAAGATTTCCCTCTCTCTGCCACCCTGGAGCTTTCCCTGCTGAGCCCCCAAACTCTGAAGAGTGTGTTGCATCCCTTCCTCTTGGGAACAATGAGTAATAAACCATCTTTTCAATGGGGTGATCCCCTCACCCCACCTCATGTTTTCTATTAACACCTTGTGTTTTAGGACACGTGTCCAGAGGATGCAGCTGTTACCCTGGGGAGGTAGCAGAAACAGAGTCCAGCCCTGGGGGATGAGGGCAGAGGAGGGGAGGCAAGCAGGAAGGAGGACCCGAGATGCTCTGTGGGGGCAGCTGTTCTTGAGTAGGCAGTCCAGGGGCCCCAGAACTACAGGAGGGAGAGTCTGTGCTACAGGAGGCAGGCAGGGAGCCAGCTCATGGGAGTGGGCTGCACACACAGGAGGCTCTGGGGAGGGAGGGATGCACTGGGAAGCTGTCTGTGGGGGGATCTTCTTTGCCTCTGTATATGCAGCCTCCTTGTCCAGAGGTCAGTGGAGAGCATGCTATGCATGGGTGATAGGGGAAGGTTTGGATTTATTTTTGTTTGCTTACTGGTCCCAGCCTCCTTGGAAGAAAGATGATATGAACCAGCAGTGGGCAGGTGTGCACCATCAGGACCCTCTTCTGGCCGGGGCCTTGATGAGAAGCAGGACCCTCCACACCCAGAAGCACGAATCTGCCCAGGATCAGCCTCAGAGCCCAGCTGCGGCCACAGAGACACTCACTTTCCAAGTTCACTGGGAAAGCACACTTCTCACCTGCCCAGATCCTCGGCCACTGCAGAGAAGCTTGTGAGGCGGCCATGTGGGATTAGTGGAGAGCTGCCAGGCAATAGCCTCAGGACCCAGAGGATGAGGGGGGGGCAGGGTGATTTCCCACAGGAAGCCCAGGGGCAAGGACCAGGTGGCCTTCTCTTGGGAAGGCTCGGGCCTCAGTGCCATCTTTGCATGGGGACCCTGCTACTGAGCACCTCGGGCTGGTCGTTCACCCTTTCTGGGCTGCAGTCCGCCCATCCAAGGGATGAGGCTCCTGGGCCTGCGTCACATCCCCAGATCCTGACTTGAGCGAAGTCTTCTCTCCCTCCCCTTCCCCTCACCCCATTCTAGAAGGAGTGGACTCTGAGGGTGGCCCTGGAAGAGAGAGGGTTGGTGGTATAAACCCAGCGTCTGTGGTAAACAGGGAGGGAGAGAGGGGCCTTTCCCTCACATTGGAAATACGTCCCTGAAGAGAGTAAGAGGAGAAACAGAAGAAAGAGGAAGATGGAGAAGATAAAGGGTGAGAGAGATTTGAGGCTACTGAGGACACCTTCTTCCAGACTGTACCACCAGGGGAGTCAACAAAAACCCAGGCTAAAATGGTAGCTGATGCCTGGGGCACAGAGGTCATGAACAGACCCTGTGCCCACAGTGGCCTGGAAGCCCCACCCCCAGGTTGTGTGGGCTGGCACAGGAGGCTCCCACCAAGACAGGTAGCATGTGGGTCCCCCATCTTCACTGGCTGGGCCCCCACATCCCATGCTGCCCCACCTGGTCAGAATAGGAGAGGGAAGGGTTGAGTCAGGGCTGTGTGTGTGTGTGTGTGTGTGTGTGTGTGTGTGTGTGTGTGTGTGTTCAGTCACTCAGTTGTGTCTGGCTCTTTGTGGCCCCATCGATTATAGCCTACCAGGCTCCTCTGTCCATGGAATTTTCCAGGCAAGAATACTGAAGTGAATTCCTGATTCCTACTCCAGGGATCTTCCAGACCCAGGGATCAAATCTGCCTCTCTTGTGTCTCCAGCATGAGCAGGCAAATTCTTTACCATTAGCATCTTCAGGAAAGGGGTGAGTCAGGTAGAATTAATTTAAAATGTTTACTCTCTGGTGGAAAAAGACTCAGCTGTCTCTCTATACACATCAAACAAGAACTTTCCATCCCCTTCCACCCAGGCTCTGGTAAACTCTATTCTCCCAACTGTCTCTATGAAGTTAATGACTCTAGGAACTTCATGGAAGTGGAATTATACAGTATTTGCTGTTTCATGACTGACATTTCACTCTGCATAATGTCTTCAAGGCTTCCTAGGTGGCAATATGGGTAAAGAACCTGCATTCCAACTGCTGGGCATACACACCGAGGAAACCAGAATTGAAAGAGACACGTGTACCCCCATGTTCATCACCACATTGTTTACAATAGCCAGGACATGGAAGCAACCTAGATGCCCATCAACAGACGAATGGATAAGAAAGCTGTGGTACATATACACAATGGAATATTACTCAGCCATTAAAAAGAACTCATTTGAATCAGTTCTAATGAGGTGTATGAAACTGGAGCCTATTATACAGAGTGAAGTCAGAAAAAAACACCAATATTGCATATATATATATATGCAGTAATATATATGGAATTTAGAAAGATGGTAATGAGAACCCTGTATGTGAGACAGCAAAAGAAACGTAGATGTATAGAACAGTCTTTTGGACTCTATGGGAGAGGGCAAGGGTGGGATGATATGGGAGAACGGCATTGAAACATGTTAATCATCATATGTGAAATCAATTGCCAGCCCAGGGCTGGTGCTCAGGGCTGGAGCACCGAGATGACCCAGGGAGAGGGAATCTGGAGGGAGGTGGGAGGGGGGTTCTGGAAGGGGAACACATGTATACCCATGGCAGATTCATGTCAATGTATGGCAAAACCAACATGATAATGTAAAGAAAATTAAAATAAATAAATTAAATTAAAAAAAAAAAAAGAACCTGGCTGACAATGCAGGAGACATAAGAAATACGGGTTTGATCCCTGGGTCGGGAAGATCCCCTGGAGGAGGGCGTGTTGACCTACTCCTGTATTCTGGCCTGGAGAATCCCATGGACGGTGGAGCCTGCAGGCTATAGTCCATAGGATCGCACACAGTTGGACATGACTGAAAAGACTTGGCATGCACGTAATGTCTCCAAGGTTCGTCTGTGTTAGAGCATGGTAAGAGTTTCCTTTCTTCTTAAGGCTGAACCATATTCCATTAAATGTGTGTATCACATTGGTTTATCCAACCCGCTGTTTGGGTTGCTTCCACCTTTTGGCGTCGTGAATAACCCTGCTGTCAGCATGAGTTTACAAACATCTCTTAGAGTTGCTGCTTTCAGTTCTTTGGGATAAATATCTAAGAGTGGAATATCTAATTGCTGAATCACATGGCTAATATTATGTTCAGCTTTTTGAGGAACTGCCAAACCCTTTCCCACAGCGACTGCATCATTTTATGTTCCTATCAGCAATGTACAAAGATTTCAATTTCTCTGCATTCTCACCAACACTTGTCATTTTCTTTTTTCTGAAATAAAAGCCATCCTAATGAATGTGAAGCAGTATTTAATTGTCATTTTGATTTGCAATTCAATAATGGCTCGTGAAGTTCAGCATCCTTTCACATGCTTCTTGGACATTTGAATATATTCTTTGGAGGACTGTCTATTCAAGTCCTTTGCCATTTTTCAATTGGCTTGTTTACTGGTGAGTTTTCAGAGTTATTTATATATTCTGGCTGTTAATCCCTAATCAGATATATGATCTGCAGATGTTCTGTCCCGTTCTCTCAGTTTTTGTTTTACTCCCTCTATGGTATCCATCCTTTGAGCACCAAAGTTTGAAAATTTGGTGAAGTCTTATGTTTCCTTTTGATGCCTTTTCCATCATTTCCAAAAAACTATTGCCAATATATCCAATTTCATGAAACTTCTCCTATATGTTTTCTTCCTAGGAGTTTTATAGTGTTATTTTTCACACTTAGGCCTTTGACCAAATTTGAGTTAATTTTTGTATATCATGTAAGGTAGGATTCAATTGTGTTTTTTACATGTGAATATCCAGTTTTCTCAACACGATTTGTGGAAAATAGTCTTTTCCCCTCATCGAATGATCTTGAAACCTTTGTTGAGAATCAATCGACCATATATACAAGGGCTTGTTTCTGAGCCTTTATTCTCCTTTATTGGCCTGTATGTCTGGCTTATGCAGTACTGTATGTACTGCTCTGTTTTTGCTGTGGTGGTGGTTTAGTCGCTAAGTTGTGTCCGACTCTTGCGACCTCTTGGACCGTAGCCTACAAGGCTCCTCTGTCCATAGGATTCTTCAGGCAAGAATGCTGGAGTGGGTTGCCATTTCCTTCTCCAGGGGATCTTTCTGACCCAGAGATCGAACCAGGGTCTCCAGCTTTGCAGATTCTTTACCAAGTGAGCTATAAGGGAAGCCCTCTTTTGTTGTATTTTGAAATTGGGAAATGTAAGACACCAAATTTGTTCTTTTTCTAGATTGTTTGGCTATGTGGGGCCCCTTGAGGTTTCATATATATTTTAGGGTAGATTTTTCTATTTCTGCAAAAGACTTTGAGATTTTGGTAAGGATTCCATTGAGCTTGTTGATTCCTTTGGGTACTAGTGTCATCTTCCCCGTCTGTCCTCTAACCCTTGGGCAAAGTATGTCTTTTCTCTTGTCTGTCTCTCTTCAGTTACTTTCAGCAACGTTTCATAGTTTCTAGCATACTAGTCTGTTGCCTCCTTGGTTAATTTTATTCCTATATAATTTATTCTTTGTGATGCATTATAAGTGCTGTTTTTCTCTTAATTTCCTTCTTTGGTCATTCACTATTAGAATATAGAGATGCAACTGATTTTTTTTGTGTTGATTTTTTATCCTGCAACTTTGCTGAATGTGTGTGTGTAATTTGTAGTTTTCTACATATAAGAACATGTGATCTGTGAGTAGAGATAATTTTTCTTCCTGTCCAAGTTTTATACCTTTTATTTCTTTCTCTTGCTTAATTGTTCTGACTAGAACTTCCATTCTAGTATGGGAGGATGCTGAATGGGCAGTGCCCAAACTGAAAATTCTTGTTTTGTTCCTGCTCTTAGGGAAAAAAGCTTGAAGTTTTTCACCATTGAATATGATGTTAGTTGTGGATTTTCATATATGATCTTTATCATATTGGGAAAGTTTCCTCCTATTTCTTTTAGTGCTTTTTAGCATGGAAAGGTATTGAATTTTGCTAAATGCTTTTTCTGCATTAATTCAGATGATCATGTGGTTGTTTTTTTTTTTTTTTGCCTTCTTTCTATTAATGTGATATATTAACTGAATGATTTTCATATGTGGAGCTATCCTTGCATTCCAAGAATAAGTCCCATTTAGGGTATAATCCTTTTAATATGCTGCCAAATTTGCTTTGTTGAGGGTTTTTTCCATCAATATTCATAAGGGATATTGGTCTTTTCTTCTTGTAGTTTTTTTTTTTTTTTGTCTTTGGTAGCAAGTTAATCCTGGCTTTATGAAATAAGTTAAGAAGTATTTTCTTTTCAATTATTTGAAAGAGTTTGAGAAGGATTGGTGTTAATTCTTTTTAAATATTTAGTAGAATTCACCAGTGAAGCCATCTGGTCCTGAGCTCTTCTTTGTTGGGAGGTTTTTGATTAGTAATTCAATCTCCTTAGTAGTTATACTTCTATTTAAATTCACTATTTCCTCATGAGTCAGTTGTGGGAGACTTTGTGGTTTTAGGAACTTTTCAGTTTCATCTAGGTTATCCAATTTGCTGGTGTACAATTGTTTGTACTAGTCTCTTATAATACTCTTAATTTATGTAAAATTGGAGGTAACATTAAATGTCTACTTTCATTTCTGATCTTAGTCATTTAAATCTTCTCTCTTTTTTCTTAGTGCAGCTAAAGTTTTCTCAATTTTGTTGATTTTTTTCTAGTTTTGCTATTTTTTCTCTATTGTTTTTCTATTCTTTAATTTATCTGCTCTAATCTTTATTATTTATTTAATATCTTCCTTCTGCTAGCTTTAGGTTTAGTTTGTTCTTTTATAGTTTCTTAATGTTTCTGCTGCTTAAGACCTATCAAGACATCTAACTTTGACCACAAACTGGCAAATAGGAAGATCAGTTGTGAACTTCCTGTTTGCTCTTTGTCTTGGGCATTATTAGTGGTTCCTTCTTTCTTCAGAAGCACCTCCCTTTTAATTTCATCCTCAAGTAATTATGCAATTAGTAGAAACTGATAAAAAGTAATACGATCCAGAGAATTGGACCAGCTGCATGGGCATGAGACCAAAGGGCCCTAAATTTGATTTAATGCTCTGCTGTTGATGTCTTGAAATTCTTAGTGATTTTTGGACAAGGGCCCCATAATTTCATTTACCATCTTTGCAAAGTATATAGCTGTTCCCTTTATGACATGTGACTTCCAGCCTTGATTCAAACTTGTGGTGTGACTTGAGCCAGACTTTACCCTCTTCGGGCCTCTGCTTTCTCATCTGTACACAAGGGCTGTGGCTGCACGTTTATTTCTTGCTAAATTCCCAACCCCTAGCACAGTGCCTGATACATATAGGCACTCAATAAATACTTGGGGAATGAATGAATTAAAGTCAAAGAAAACATGTTGCTGAAGATTTGAGAAGGAATGCTGAATTACAGAAATGCACCTGATAAGAGTTAGAAAGATGAATATTTTGCATGGGCATTATGAAATCAAGATGACAAAAACAGCATTTAACATCTCTTTCTCTGAGAATTATGCTAGTAATTTACAAAGCAGTGGATAAGGACAAAAGAAAATAGCCTTCAGTGCATAAACCTGGGACCAACGCCAGACATTTCTCTGGATCTTATGAATTCTGCATCTTTATATAAGCCTTCATGGAAAATGTCCTTGCAAGCTATAATGTCAGCTTTGGATATTGCATTTCAGGCCAAGGTCTAGTTCAAATGCAATCTGGAAAAAGTACCATTTGGAAAAGCTGTTTGCCTGCAGCATTTTAGTCCTCATTAATATTTGGTCTCACTCAAGACATGGGCAGAACTAAAGGCCAGGCCTGGGGAAGTGAGTTGCATAAGGACATCTCTATGCAGCAGTGTGGGTTTGAACTGGATAACAATGAAACAGCAGCCCTGGCAGAACTGGGAGGCATTTGATCAAAGGCATGGATGGCCACTGCCTTCTCTAGACTTCTGGGTTATCTTTCCAACCCTGACCCTTTTCCTGACCCCAGACACATCTTGGAGGCCATGTCCAGGGTGGGCTTTGCCTCTGAGCCACAGAGGGCATTGGGCACAGATGAGCTCTTCAGACTCAAAGCCAAGGTTGAAGACAGCTCCCAGACCACAGAGCTCCTGCTAGTTGCTGCCTGCCAAATGTCAAATAACCTGGCAGGTGCTTCATGTGTGTTAGATTTAATCCTTAAAACTCTTAAAAGTAGCTATTTCACCCATTTTGAAAGTGAGTGGAGAGCAGGAGGATTGTTTCAAGATGGCTGAGTAGAAGCATGTTCTCTCATCTCCTTCCGTGAGAGCACTGAAATCACAACTGGCTGTTGACCAGCCATCTGCAGGGGGATACTGGAAGCCACCAAAAATGATGCCTCATGTCTAAAGACAAAGGAAAAGCCACAAAGAAACAATAGGAGGGGCACAATCATGACAAAATCAAACCCCATACCCACCAAGAGGGTGATCTGGCAAGCTGGAGAACAATAATACCAAAGAAATTCTCCCACTGTTATGAAGGTTTGGACCCCACATCAGGCTTCCCAGCCTGGGGGTCTGGCAAAAGAACCAGGAAAATCCCCAGGGAATCTGACTTTAAAGGCCAACAGGATTTGATTAAAGATTTCCACAGGACTGAGGGAAACACAGAGTTCACTCTTGCAGTGTTAGCCCCTCAGTCATGATCAACTCTTTGAGATCCCTTGTTCTAGAGCCTGCCAGGTTCCTCTGTCCATGGAATTCTCCAGGTAAGAACACTGGAGTAGATAGCCATACTCTTCTCCCAGGGATTTTCCCAACCCAGGAATTGAACCTGGGTCCCTTGCAGGCAGATTCTTTACTGTCTGAGCCACCAGGGAAGCCCTCCACTCTTGTAGGACGTAAACAAATTCTTGTCTACACAAGGACCCAACAGAAAAGAGCAGTGAGCCTACAGGATATGGAACTAGACCTACCTACTAGTGCTGGAGGGTCTCCTCTGGAGACGAAAGGTAAAATGTTAAAAGCAGCAAGGGAAAAATGACAAACAACATACAAGGGAACTCCCATAAGGCTGTTAGCTGATTTCTCAACAGAAACTCTACAAGCCAGAAGGGAATGGCATAATATATTTAAAGTGATGAAAGGGAAGAGGGTACAACCAAGAATACCCTACCCAGAAAGACTCATTCAGATTTGATGGAGAAATCAAAAGCTTTCAAGGTAAGCAAAAGTTATGGGAATTCAGTCCCACTAAACCAGCTTTTCAACAAATGCTAAAGGAACTTCTTTAGGCAAGAAAGAAGGAAAAGGCCTACACAAAATAAACCCCAAACAATTAAGAAAATGGTAATAGGATCATACATATTGATAATTACCTTAGATGTAGATGGATTAAATGCACCAATCAAAAGACATAAACTGTTGGGCAGATGAAAGCATCTGCATGCATGCATTTCCACTTACCACATCACTCTACTTAAACCCCCAAACTGTATCTAATTATTTTATATTGTTAGGTTAATCATATTTCTATATGGCTTACAATTGTAATTATCTTTTATTTTTTTGTCTGGCTACTGATTGTGAAAACTGATAAACATCTTTTACTATTGTGAATATGTAACTGTTATTCTTTTTAATACCATTGTATCATGATTTATCAACAGAAAATAATAGTATTCTATATCACTAAAACTACCATTTAATAGAAAAACCTGTAATCACTTTTTAAAATCCAGATGCACATTAGAATTATCTTGGAATTTTTTGAAAAATACTAATGTCCAGGTATTGCTTTTTCCTTCAGAGCTCCAGATATGATTTTAATGAGCAGCCATGCTTAAAAACAACTGGACTATATGATGATATTTTACTTTTATCTAGTTTATTTTTCCCTTTCATATTCAGTGCTCCCATTTCATTTACTTTATGATACCCAATTTCACCATGTCTTTTTTTTTAGTTATTTCTCAAGCCATTATTGAGTGCAGCAGAAAAGCTTTTGCATACATATATACATAGTAGGCGTAATATTAATATAATATATATATTTGAGAAAACATGAATTTTTGCTTAGCTAAAATATTTATGACATTTTGGTTTCACTTGTTTGACTAAGTATGAATAGATTGCTAGATTTTTTTATTTATATTCACTTAAAACTTTGATATAGTTCCATCTATTCTGGCATCTAGTATTACTGCTAAAAGTGTAGGAAACATTATTTTAGTGATTTTTTAAGAAAAATTTCTTATGAGGCTTGAAACTTTTAATATAATTCTGAGAATATGAAGAAATACTGTGTCATAAAAAAAGGAAATTAACATGTGATATAGTATTATTAGCTAAGTAGAGAGTTTATTCAAATTTCACAAAATTTTATGCTAGTGTCTGTTATTTGTTTTCAGACCTTATTCAAGATTCCACATTATATTTAGATGCATTGAGCAGCTTCAGCTGCATGCAACAATTTCTGATGAATTCTCTTTTAATTTTTACTCTGTAACAAATATTTTCTAATTTTCCTTATTATGGCTTCTTAGATACACTCATGATTTAAAAGTGAACATTTAATTTCCAAATACATGGATTTTTAAAGTATCTTTGATATTAATTTCTCACTTAAATACTTTCTTCTCTGCAATAAGCCTCTCTGTATTTTCAGTCTTTTAACTTTATTGAGGTTTTTGGTGGCTAAGTCAAAGATCTCTCTTGGTAAAAGTCACATTTCACTTGAAAATATGTGGGCTATTTTCATATATCTTTTGATATTGATTTCTAATGTAATTACATAGTGATGAGAACAGATTCTATATGATTTCAATACCTTTAGACCATGAAATTTTTGCACCTTGTTTTATGTGCCTGGATATGTTCCAGTGACTCTTGGTGTATAGTCTATGGGAATTTAAATAGGAATTTGTATCCTGCAGTTGTGTGAAAATTGTATAAATCTTAATTATGTTGAATTGGTTCATAATGCTTTTCAGGTCTACTATATCGTTCTACTTTTCTGTCTATCCATTCTTCATTTTTGAGAGTTTAATATTGGGAAACTCCAACTAAAATCTTAATTTATGTACTTAAAAAATTGTAATATATAGAACTATAAGTAATTTTGTTCTGTACTTTTCAAGTTTCATGTAAAGGTGTTATCATGCTTTCATGATTTAAAAAATAAGAAAAACAAGTGAATGAACAATTTGAGTGAGTTCATACATTCCTTGATGCTACAATCAGTATTTGAACCTGAATCCCTTGAGCCCTGAAGCTTGTGCTTATGCTCTTTCTTTTGTTCCTCTGCTTCTTGCCTCTTGATTTTGGGCTGGACCACAGCTTGAGTAGTGGTTCTGTGAGTGCTGGCCATGAGCAAGCCTACCCGAGGTGCCGACTGCTCCTCAGGCTCAGTCCCAAAATGGGCCATGCAGGACAGAGCGGAGCCTGAGTCACCTGCCGTGGAGTTGTCACTCGCATCCCTACAGCTCCAGCTGACTAGCGCTGACCTCACTTCCTCCCTGGAAACGGCAGCCAAGAATATATCATCTACCTATTGATTCAATCAACACTTATCAATTCCTCACTGTGCAGGGCCTTGGGTTTGGTTCTGCAGGTTCAGCAGTTAATGAGGCAGTGTTGTTGGCTGTCTCATCTTTCCCTCTCCAGTTTTTAAGTATAAACATGAAGGCCACACACATGTTTCCCTCTTCTGTCCCTTTGTCTAGTCTCTGGTTGTGTCCAGCTCTGGACTGTGCAGTGAACAAATGTTGACTTTCGACTTCGCTTTGCACCAGCTTTCTCTGACGCCCTTGGCTGCACATTTCCTAGCCTAAACGTCACCCCGCCTCTGAGCCTCTTCCTTCTGGGCCCCACTCCACACTGTCTGGCACCTCTGGCCTGCCTCTGAAGGGGTCCCTGGATGGCTAGTTCCAGACCAGGCTGGGAGGCTGCCCAGCACCCCCTTCAGAGCACAGCTGTGTGGGGCCCTCCACCATCCCCACACCGCCAGGCCCACGCCCTCTCAGAGCTTCCCGAGGTCTGGCTTCTGTCGACCACTAGGGCCTCATTCCTCTGACCAGGCCACCAACCCCTTCCCTGAAGGAGACATGAACACGCAGAGGCCATTGCCTTGAAAACGCATGAGGATGCTGGCGCCCCAGCCTGGCCTGGGACTCCTCCGAGCTGCCCTCCTTCACGCTTCTTTCTCCAGGTATCCTCCCAGCTTTCCAAACTGTCCTGTGCAACAGGGACAGAAAAGCAGAGCAACTGGATAAAGCAGAGGGAATGGGCTCTGTGCTCTCCCCTGGGGTCAGAGTTCACATCAGTGCCTGGTGCTGCATTGCTACTTTCCTTTTTCAAGTCTGGACACACTGCAGTCTCTAACCTCCTTATCCTTCACTGGAAACCCCCCATTTTACTTCTTTCCCAAAGGGCTTGTTTAAATCTTGGCTTTGCTATGAGTGATGTTTGGATCTGAACAGCTCTAAGATAAAATGAAATGGTTCAAGTTAACATTCTTTTGTTTCAAGGTTTCATGCTTATTTTTATCCTGTTGAGACCTCAGGCCAAAGTCCACATTTCCGACAGATAGCACATCTGAACGCTCAGGCAGTGAGCTAACGTGCCTTGTTTGTCTTGGCTCAGCTGCCTCAGGGTGGGCCATTGACGACAGCAACAGGGTCGGCCTGGTTCAGAGCCCCTCATCCCAGGACCACAGTACCTCATGGCTGGACCCCTGAGGGCTCTTCCTTGGACCTCTGTGGCCTTTGACCCTAGCCTGTGGTCTCTGCTCAGCAAAGACCATGGTGGCAGCTGGCTAGGGATATTCTGAGCTGACAGAGAGGCAGACCAAGGGGTGGATGAGTACTAAAGTCTCTCTGAGTAAACGTCCCCACTGTGCCCAGAGTCTGGCTCCAGGATCTGTCCATGCAGCATTTCTTATCTGCTGAGGACAGCCCTCAGGTATGGCCAGACACACAAAGGCATCCCGGACCCATGAACCTGAATGATGAGAGCTGCCCTGTCCCCGTGTGTTGGATTCTCCCTTCCCAGCCCTGCTGAGTCTTCCTTGACATCCCCACCCCTATCTAGAGCTTTCTCTGATGGAGCTCTGAAGTCCCCAAATGCCCCCACCAGGTCCCTCCCTGGCATTTTGCATCAAATGCTCCCCATCTAAACATCCCCTCCTCAGCAGTGGCCCACTCTCCTCTCCAGCCCATCTTCTCAGGGGATCAGTCTCCACAAACTTGGCCTCAAAGGGGCTGGGGGTCAGGGAACCAGGACCCCTGGCACCTGAGCCTCTGGGGGTATAGGAGTCCAACTGCGAGCAGCTCCTGGTACTGCAGGCAGGAGAGATGGTGGCATCTGGGCTGGGGATATAACACCATTGGACTATGTTTTAGATTTTGTGGGCAGTTGTGAACCTTAACTGCTACTAACGGTGCCTCTTCTGTGAGCACATGCTGCAGAAACCACCTGACCCACCCAAGCCTGGGTTGCATTGGAGGCAACATTGGAGCCTTGAATCTGGGCCAGGCAAAGTTCAAGCCCCACCATGACTGTGTTGTGCGGGTGGCATAGCTGATCTTCAGTCTCTACTTCTGTGACGTGAACACGGCCAAACTGTCGAATTGCTGTGAGGACGGAAGAGACAACTGTGAAATCCCCTGCTAGAGCCTGTCGTACAGCTTTCCATAAATCCTAACCATCCCTTCAATAGCTCATTTCTAACCCAGAGATCACTTGCCTGTTTGCAAAGTGATTCAGAGCTTTCTGGAAGCCCATGGCACAACAGAGAGACCTGGGAATCTGAGTGCGGGGCTTTAACTTCTGTCATGGAGCACAGGGTGAGCAAGTCTCCCTCAGCTGCTCTGGGCTGTGCTTTGCTGTGGGGACAGTGAGTGACTGACCCGGAGCCCTGGCTTCCCAAGCCCTGACCACATGGAGATGCTCGGGGAGGTGGCTGGGATGGCAGCTGTGCGCCTTCTTTCCAACCCTGTGGATGACTCTGTCTTTATCATTTGCACTTAAAAGAAAGCTCTGTGCTTACAAGAAAAGTGAAGATCCTCAGGATGAGGAGAGAATGCGGACAGCTCTGTGCTCCACCTGAATCATCCTCACTTAAAGGCCGACTCAGCAGTGAACTCTTCTAAGGGACCCAGGAGCCTGAAAAGCACTGAAGGGTGTGCTGACTGGCTGAAAAGCTCCCTAGTGTGGATTCTTTCCAATAAAATGAGCTCATAAGGAGTGGCCCGTCGGGACGCCTCCACCAGCCCGGGAAAGCCAGCTGAGACTGAGGGAAGGCTGCCGGGCTTCAGAAGCCAGGGCCGGGTACAGATGCTGAACTCGGCTGTCGTTGCTGTGGAGCGCTGTGCGGCCAGCAGATCCAGGCTGCTCCCCCAGGGGGTCCCGCCAGCCACGGGTCGGCACAGGCTCCTCACTGGGGTGGCCAGATGGCCTGGGGGTAGCTGCTCATGCTTTTCTGAGTACGCTCCAGGCTCCTTTTGGTTCCACCTCTGCCCTCTCCCCTCATGAGATGCAGTGCCGGCTGGGGTCAGCACCAGCTGGGAGGACACGTGGGATCAGCGAGGAGAGGCTGCTGTGTCAGCCTCTTGGAAGCAGCCGGCTTTGTGACTTGTGGCTGGTGGCCCGATCACTGCCTTGCTGTTGAGCCTGCCCGGGGCAGCAGCCCCCAGCCCTCGTGAGGCTACCGAGCACTTCATATTTTTATTTTGTTTTTCTTTTTAATTGGCATATAGTTGATTTTCCAATGTACAGCAAAGTGATTAGTGGTACATATCTGTAAATATCTTTTTTCCAATTCCTTATTACAAGATATTGAGCATCATTCCCTGTGTGTGTATGTGTGCAGTCGCTCAGTTGTGTCTGACTGTTTGTGACCCTACGGGCTATAGGCAACCAGGCGCCTCTGTCCATGGGATTTCCTGGGCAAGAATACCAGGGTGAGTTGCCATTTCATCCTCTAGCTGATCTTTCCGACTCAGAGACGGAACCCATGTCTCTGGCATCTCCTGCATTGCAGACAGTTCTTTACTGCTGAGTCACTGGGGAAGCCTACAGTTCCCTGTGCTATACAGTAATTTCTTGCTGTTTATCTATTTTATGTATAGTAGTTTGTACATGTTAATCCCAAATTCCCGATTTATCCCTTCCCCTGCAACCTTTACCCTTTGTTACATTTTGTTCTCTGAGTTTGTGAGTCTGTTTGTAAAGTTCATTTGTGTCATAATTTAGATTTCATGTATAAGCAATAACATATAATATTTGTCTTTGTCTGACTTAATTCACTTAGCATGACAATCTCTAGGTTCATGCATGTTGCTGTGAATGGCATTATTTCATTTTTTTTACGGCTGAGTAGAATTCCATTGTATGTATAAAATACCTTCTTTATCCATTCATCTATCAATGGACGTTTAGGTTGCTTCCATGTCTTGGCTATTGTAAAGTATATTGAGCTCCTTCAAAAATTTTTTAAAAATGTATTTATTTATGGCTGCACTGGGTCTTCATTGAAAGGTAAACCATTAAATAACACAGTAATCCAAGTCTATGCCCCACCAGTAAGCCAAAAAAGCTGAAGTTGAATGGTTCTGTGAAGACCTACAGATCTTCTAGAACTAAAAAAAAAGAAAGAAAGAAAGAAATGTCTTTTTCATTATAGGGGACTGGAACACAAAAGTAGGAAATCAGGAGATACTTGGAGCAGAGGACAAGTTTGGTCTTGGAGTACAAAATGAAGCAGGGCAAACGCTAATAGAGTTTTGCCAAGAGAACACACTGGTCATAGCAAGCACCCTTTCCAACAACACAAGAGACGACTCTACACATGGACATCACTAGATGATCAATACTGAAATCAGACTGATTATGTTCTTTAGAGCCAAAGATGGAGACTCTCTATACAGTCAGCAAAAACAAGACCAGGAGCTGACTGTGGCTCAGATCATGAACGCCTTATTGCCAAATTCAGACTTAAATTGAAGAAAGTAAGGAAAACCACTAGACCAGTCAGGTATGACTTAAATCAAATCCCTTACGATTATACAGTAGAAATGAGAAATAGATTTAAGGGACTGGATCTGAGAGACAGAGCGCCTGATGAACTATGGACAGAGGTTTGTGACATTGTACAGGAGTTGGTGATCAAAACCATTCTCAAGAAAAAGAAAGGCCAAATGGCTATCTGAGGAGGCCTTACAAATAGCTAAGAAAAGAAGACTAGTGAAAGACAAAGGAGAATAGGAAAGATATATCCATATGAACGCAGGGTTCCAAAGAATGGCAAGGAAGAACAAGAAAGGCTTCCTCAGTGATTAGTGCAAGGAAATAGACAAAAACAATAGAATGGGAAAGACAAGAGATCCTTTCAAGAAAATTAGAGATACCAAGGGAATATTTCATGCAAAGATGGGCACAATAAAGGACAGAAATGGTATGGACCTAACAAAAGCAGAAGATATTAAGAAGAGGTGGAAAGAATACACAGAAGAACTATACATAAAAGATTCATGACCCAGATAATCACGATGGTGTGATCACTCACCTAGAGCCAGACATACTGGAATGCAAAGTCAAGTGGGCTTTGGGAAGCAATCACTACAAACAAAGCTAGTGGAAGTGATGGAATTCGAGCTGATCTATTTCAAATCCTAAAAGATGAGGCTGTGAAAGTGCTGCATTCAATATGTCAGCAAATTTGGAAAACTCAGCAGTGGCAACAAGACTGGAAAAAGGCAGCTTTCATTCCAATCCCAAGGAGAGGCAATGCCAAACGATGTTCAAACTACCACATAATTGCACTCATTTCACATGCTAGCAAAGTAATGTTCAACATTCTCCAAGCTAGACTTCAACTGGAACTGAAAACCTCCAGATGTTCTAGCTGTATTTAGAAAAGGCAGAGGAACCAGAGATCAAATTGCCAACATCCGCTGAATCATAGAAAAAGCAAGAGAATTCCAGAAAAAATATCTGCTTCATTGACTACAACTAAAACCTCTGTCTGTGTGAATCACAACAAACTGTGGGAAATTCTTAAAGAGATGGGAATACCAGACAACCTTACCTGCGTCCTAAGAAATCTGTATGCAGGTCAAGAAGCAACAGTTAGAACTAGACATGGAACAACATACTGGTTCCAAATTGGGAAAGGAGTATGTCAAGGCTGTATATTGTCACCTTGCCTATTTAACTTGTATGCAGAATACATCATGTGAAATGCTGGAATGGATGAAGCACAAGCTAGAATCAAGATTGCAGGGAGAAATATCAATAACCTCAGATATGCAGATGACACCACTCTTATGGCAGAAAGCAAATAGGAACTGAGGAGCCTCTCGATGAAAGTGAAAGAAGAGAGTGAAAAGGCTGACTTAAAACTTAACATTCAAAAAACTAAGATCACGGCATCCAGTCCCATTACTTCATGGCAAATAGATAGGGAAACAATGAAAATGGTGACATACTTTATTTTCTTGGGCTACAAAATCACTGCAGATTGTGACTGCAGCCATGAAATGAAAAGGCGCTTGCTTCTTGGAAGAAAAGTTATGAGCAACCTAGACAGCATATTAAAAATCAGAGACATTACTTTACCAACAAAAGTCTGGTTGGTTGAAGCTATGATTTTCCAGTAGTCATGTATGGATTTGAGAATTGAATCATAAAGAAAGCTGAGCACCAAAAAATTGATGTTTTTGAACTGTGGTGTTGGAGAAGACTCTTGAGAGTCCCTTGGACTGCAAGGAGAGCCAACCAGTCCTTCCTAAAGGAGATCAGTCCTGAATATTCACTGGAAGGCCTGATGCTGAAGCTGAAACTCCAATGCTTTGGCCCGCTGATGTGAACAACTGACTCACTGAAAAAGACCCTGATGCTGGGAAAAATTGAAGGCGGGAGGAGAAGGGGACTACAGAGGATGAGATGGTTGGATGGCATCACCGACTAGATGGACATGAGTTTGAGCAAGCTATGGAAGTTGGTGATGGACAGGAAGGCCTGGCATGCTGCAGTCCATGGGGTTGCAGAGAGTCACACATGATCGAGTGACTGAACTGAAGATTCCTGGGTCTTCACTGGTGTGTGTGGGCTTTCTCCAGTTGTAGCAAGCAGAGACTAGTTTCTAATTGTGGTGCACAAGCTTCACAGGGGGTACTTCTTTTGTTTCAAGTACAAGCTTTAGAGCTTGTGGGCTTCCGTAGTTGCAACTCGAGGGCTCCAGAGCAAACGGGCTCCAGAGCAAACCTGCTCCATAGCTGTGGTACACGGGCTTAGTTGCCCCAGGCATGTGGAATCTCCCTGCAGCTGGGATCAAACCCGTGTTCCCTGCAGTGCAGCATGGAGTCTTGACACCTTCCTAAGGATGTTTGCCATGGGAGTGTGCCTTATAAATGTCACAACGGAGGAAACCCCACAGGTGACCGCCTTGACTGCAGGCATTTCAGGGAAGCACATAGGCCAAGACAGTGCGGGGGCCTGCTCTGTCCACAGGTTGGGGGAGCACACTGACCTTCTCCCTCCTCTGCTGAGCACCATATGACCCTGAGGGGACTGTCAGGCCTCGACCACTTGGAGAGCAGGGAGCTGCCCGTCCTCTTGTGGGGAGGCAAGCAGGTGTAGAAACCCAGAGCCTACTTGCTGGCTGTCTGGCTGGTCTGGTGGAGGAGGGGAGGAAAGAAAGGTAGGAAGAGAGGGGCAAAGGGAGAGGAGGAGAGGGAAAGAAGCTGTTGAGGATCCAGCAGGACAGCCAGGCTCACCTGGACAGAAGGAGCTGGGGCAGGTGGGTGACTGGTCCCCACACTGGTTACCCTCAGCAGGTGAGGGGTCTCCTTCCTTCCTCCTACCCTCACATTATTTTATTTTATTCTTGTTTTGGTTTTGGCTGCACTGCAAGGCATTCCCCTGGGGATCTTAGCTCCCCAGCCAAGGGCTGAGCCTGCAGTGGAAGCTCGGAGCCCTAACCACTGGACCATCAAGGAAGTCCCTCCTTCCTCTCTCTTCCTCTCTTTTGAAGCCTGGGATTAAGGCCAGGAAGACAGCTGAGCTCCTAGAAACATAAAAGCAGAAGATAAACCCCAAAGCCCCCTTTGTCTTCCCTGCATGTGCTTCAAGCTCCCACCAGCTCAGTCCTAATTGAGTTAGTCCTTTAGTGAAAGGGGGGTTTAGAGATGTTAAACTGTGACTTAATCAAAGTGGCTGGTGGGCTGTGGCCATGGGCCAGAGGGAAGGGGAGGGCTCTGTGGGCTGCGAGCTGAAGGGTGCCTTTCTGCACTTTCATTAGCGCTGCAGACAACATTTCCAAACTGCTGACGCTAACCATCAGGGGATTAGAAATCAAGTGAGTGGATTTCAACCAGCATGTTTTAAATGTGGGGGTGGGATGGGGTCAGAGAATAGGATAGGAAAGCAACAGAGCGCACTGTATGTGGTAAAGAGAAGTGTTGCTTTGTGAAACTGACTCAGACGTGTATGCACAATGCGTGTGCTTGGGGGTGCAAGCATATTCTGAGCTGTGGGCTGTAAGCAGAAAAGTTTAAAAGCTACCCTCTGATATGTCAGATACTTCTAGAAGTAGAGTTCCTGGGTGTCTGGGTCTGGAGACGTGATCATTACAGAGTGAAGTGACCATCAGGCAAGCTGCACTCTGCGAGGGGCCAGGCAGAGGTAAGGGAGGAGCACCCCAGGACACGAATCTGAGGAGGACAGGCTGTGTGGAGGGAAGGGTGGTGGGGGTGATGGGCAGAGCATCGGGGTCTAACTCTGCTGAGTACAGCCGTGGCTCCCGTTCCCCCGAGTGAGGGGCTCCGTCTCCCCCTTACACGTGTGGGGTGATCGGGAAGGAAGCAGTAATGTCCAGGGGGCTCCAGAGGCAACTTCAGGCCGCACAAGAGCAGACCTGCAGTGGGCAGCTTCCCTCGCTCAAAGTAAACTTGGCAGGTGTCTTGAGCATCTTGATTTTTAAGGAGCCCGTCTTTCCAATTCACCTCTCATCCTTGATGGGTCACATCAGTCAAAGAGCCTGTTAGTCACACAACAAGCATTTGGAAGTCATATCAACCTGTTTACTCTATCTCTAAAATAATTTTTTTCGCTGAATATTTTCTTTTAGTGCCCTTTGTATATTGTCCCCATTACACTCGACATAAAGTGGGGTACATCTGGAAAAAACAGAACAATGAAATAAATGCCGATTGAAATGCAAGCCTGCGGAAGGAGCAGCTCAGCCTCTGAAGAATAAAGGAAGAATCAGCTCAGTCGGAGTCCAGCCCGGCAGCATCGCCAGGATGCACAGCGCCTCCAAGGATGCAAAGCAAATGTCTGAGACCCGTGTGATCCTTCACCCAGGGCAGGACTCTCAGGATCACATGGGGAACTAGAACTTTATCTCCAAGACAAACTTTGAAGCTTTAAACAAAAGCAGAGCTGCGTTGACACTGAGCAGAAGGGGCTGTTTCTGTGTAAATAAACGCATACCACAGGCTAACGAGCTAACTGCCATTTCAGAGGGTCTAACCTCTTCCTCTGAGGCTGACCTAGGGGGAGGGTCATTTACTTCAAGCTGATATAGACACATCAAAGGATACATTTTTTTTTTTAATTCTTCAACTGGAGGGTAATTGTTTTATAATGTGGTGCTGGTTTCTACCATACAACATCAGGAATCAGTCATAACTATATACAAATATTCCCTTCCTCTTGAGCCTCCCTCCCACTCCCAAAAAGGATAAATTTTAAAAATCATCTTTCTTAAGGAAAAGGGGAGAAAAACCTTATTTTCAGATAAAGGGGTGAGGGGGCATCCTGGTGAACCTCAGTGCAGCTCTAGCTTTAGGAAACAGGGAAGGAACAGCCCGTTCTTAAAAAATTACTAGCCTATCACTGATTTCAATGGCAGGAAATTATTCAAGAGGAAAGCCCTCCGTTATTCCTTCTCAAGTCTCAGGGATGATGAGCAGCAGCTCTATAGCCTGTTCCCGAGCTCCCTGCTTCCCTCCCATGTGGTTGGATGGTCTTGAGTTTCTCCTTCTGAACCTCCGGTGCAGCCCAGCAGGATGGAGGGAGTCAAGCGATGCTTCTTGGCACCTCCTCAAGTTCACCTTTGTTCTGCACATGCAGACACTGGGGGTGCTCATGGCACAGGCCTCTGCCCTGCAGCATCTTTTGGGCTTTCCCTCCTGTGCATTAAGGCCAGAGAGGCCCGGGGGAGCAGAGCCTTTGCATGGCCAGACTGGTTAGAAAGAGAAGGGAGAGGGGATGGGGGGGGGGCTGAGGGGCCTATGAGTGGGAAGATGTCAGCAAGATGCTGGCTGCTTTGTTTCCATGGAGGATTTCCTGCCAGGAGGATCAGAAGCATCACGCCATACCCTGCAAATCCCACAGCTCCCTCTAGCCTTTCAGGGGCAGCTCACCCTGGAAGGACTGGGAGTGGGCTTGGAGGTGCCCAGTGTTCTGTGGCCACAGCCTGAACACAACTGCACCACCCTGCCACTGCTCCTCCACCAGGGCCTGCCCTGCAGTGTGTGAGACAGGAGGTCCAGGTCCATGTTCGCCAGGGTCCATGTTCCCTGCTCACTTTCCTGGGTCTGCAGAGACCAGACCTAGGAGCTGTGGGGATGGACCTGACCATGCTTGGGTTGTTAGGTCCCCAACTGACCTAAAAGGTGAGTTGTAAATAGGCTGAGTCCAGGGAAGCTGCTCCCGGATGGAAACGTCATTTGGTTCGTTGCTTTACTTCTTCATTTGCGTGCATGCTAAGTCACGTCAGTTGTGTCTGACTCTGTGCAACACTATGGACTGTAGCCCGCCAGGCTCCTCTGCCCAAGGGGTTCCCCAGGCAAGAATGCTAATACTAGGCTGCCAAGCCCTCTTCCCCGGGAAGATTCCAGGGGATCTTCCCGACTCAGGGATCTAGCCCATGTATCTTTTATCTCCAGCATTATGGCTTCTTCTTCTTTTTTTTGCTAGAGCCACCTGGGAAACCTCAGCTTTGTCAAAAACCTTTATTTTCTGGTTTCTTTTTTTGATAGTAGCCATCCTAATGGATGTGAGATGATATCTCATTGTGGTTTTGATTTGCATTTCCCTGCTGATTAGCAATACTGAGCATCTTTTCATATGCTCATGCATATGTTGGTCCACTTTATGGTGGCCCGTAAGTCCCTTAGGCTCTGTTCACTTGTCTTTAAACTCCTCTATTTCTGTTCCTCAGACTCGGTAATTTCCCTTATACATTTATACAACACATGGGGCTTCCCCCAGTGGCTCATTGGTGAAGAATCTGCCTGTGATGCAGGAGCCTCAAGAGATGCAGGTTCAATCCCTGGGTTGGGAAGATCCCCTGGAGGAGGGCATGGCAACTCACTCCAGTATTCTTGTCTGGAGAATCCCATAGACAGAGAAGCCTGGCGGGCTACAGTCCACAGGGTTACAAAGAGTTGGACATGAGTGAAGTGACTTAGCAGCAGCATACAGCACATGCTTATATATTTGGGGGTGGGGGGGAGGTTTAAACCTTTGAAGAAGTTTTTAGTCCTACATTTTTTACCAGGACTCCACGGGGCTAGGAACTGCGAGAGTGCTATGTTGTTCAGTCCTGTCCACCTCTTTGCTACACCATGGACTGTAGCCTTCCAGGCTCCTCTGTCCACGGCATTTCCTAGGCAGAATACTGGAGTGGGTCACCATTTTCTTCTCTAGGGGATCTTCCAACCCAGGGATTGAACTCAAGTCTCCTGTGGCTCCTGCACTGATAGGTGGACTCTTTACCCCTGAGCCACCTGAGATGTCAGGAACTGGGGAAACACTATATCATTTGTTGCTTCCTTCTGCATCTGGCTGCTGGCCCCGAACTTGCCCCACTTATGGGTCCAGCTGAAACTCAGGTTCCATATGGCAGGAACTGCCCCACGCTGGGCCGTCCAGGCATGACCCAGAGCAATCTGCCCTTTAGAGAAACTGTGAATCCTCTGTAGTTGCCAGGCTCCAGGAGGACTCAGCCGCCTGGATATGGCACTGGGGAGCCTGCATGGCCCCAGGCTGAGGGTTCATCCATGGCTGGGGCTGGCTCAGCCCCACCAGGCTATCAGCTCCCCTCCTCCACAGAAGGCTGGGCAATGAGGACTCCAGGTGTTGACAGCTGTGTCCACCCGGACTGTCTATGGTCTGTAGTTTCCCAAAAGGCTTCAAGAGCCTCTTACCTCTGCCCTAGGCCCACCACCATCCTGTGATCCTTCTCACCTCACAGATGAGAAAACAGGCTCCCTAAGGGTCAAGGAATTGATCAAGCTCCCAGAGCTTGAAAGAGGAGAGTCTTCATGCAGAGGCCAGAGGTGTGCTGCTATGCGGAGCCTCTTGGATCTCAGGCATAGCTTCCTGCTGGTGGGACAGCCCAGCCTGAGAGCTCGGCCTCAGCCACGCGGAAGCGCTGCTGTGTGTGTTCCTTCCCTCACATCCAGAATGGTCTGCCCCTCCCCAGGGGGCTCTTCACCCTTCCCTGGACTGACTCACCCACCATATGTGTGATGAATTCTTCCACCCAGCATCTCCCTCCCCAGAGAGGAGCTTTGTAGGGCAGACTCTGTGGGTCAGGTAAGATCAGGGACCTCTGCCAGTTGCTGAAAACAGCACACGATGGGCTCTGGCTGCATTCCCACCCTTGGCGGGACCCAGGCGGCAGAGTGTCTGTGTTGCTTGTTTGCAAGGAAAGGGCTCCTATCTCTGTGAGACCAAGCGCAGGTGACCACATGGCTCTTGTTCCCATCATTGGGAGTCACTTCATGGAGAGCCAGGAAGAAAGTAATGATGAAATTCGCCCCAGTTTTCCTTTCTTTGGCTGCTTAGGCAAAGATGCCTTAAATTTTCCTTTTGTTCTGTTTGAGAAAATCTTATCAGGAGAGAAGATTTCATCAAGACGAAAGGATCAAGTCCTGTTTCCTGGTGATCCGAGCCTCCCCTTGGCCCCGCCGGCCTCCCTCCAGTGTGCCCTGGGCAGCAGCTACAACACACCCTTTGTTCCATGGGCCCAGGGGAGCCAGGAGTAGGGGGTGGGGGTGGCAGGCAGCTGGCTACAAAAACGTTCCTGTGCTCACAAGCCTAACCTTGACACCTGGCATCTCTCCCAGGACCCCACTTTCCCTGACTCAAGCAGGATTTTGAGTTAATGAAATTGTAGTCCTTTGAATAGACCGTGGCTCTCAAGCTCAAATTACATTCACCACTCACTGTGTCTAGATGGCTCCAGCGTTTTTTTAATAAATAATCCCCTCCCAAATCCCCAGGAGATAATTCACATTGTTGTTTTCATAGACTGTGGCCCCAGTGGTAACACATCTGTTTTGGCTGAGCCAACCCAGGCTGTGCACTGCACTGGGCGCTTTGTACTCATTTTTCTCAGACAGTCACAGTGACACAAAAGAGCTCCGTCTTTCTCATCAGGGGATCAAGGTTTTGTGCAAAGTTGGTCAGCTAGAGTGTGGTGGAAGCCAAACTTTGAACCCACAGTCGTCTGAAGGTAAAACCTGTGAGGCTGCATGGGGCCCCTCTGGGCCGGTCGTCCACAACTCCAGAGACGATTCCCAGTGGCAGCATCTGCACTTGAAATATGCTTCAAATAAGGGCTCCCCAGGTGGCACAGTGGTAGAGAATTCACCTGCCAATGCACGAGACACCAGACAGGCAGATTCCAACCCTGGGTCAGGAAGATCTCCTGGAGGAGGGCATGGTAACCCACTTCAGTATTCTGGCCTTGAGAATCCCATGGACAGAGGAGCCTGGCAGGCTACAGTCCAAGGGGTCAAAAAGAGTCGGACATGACAGCACACACACAAATAGGCCAGCTTGGCTTGTATTACTTCTTTTCAACTGGTGTAAAGCTGTGTCGTGGTGGGGTAGTCATGTGAATGAAGTTGGCCTCCTGTTACCTTGACACACGATGTTTTTTTTCCCTAGAACTGTTCTGTTCCTTCAGCCACAACACATCATACCACTGACTCCACCTTGACTCAAATATTGTGATTATCACAGTGCTGAGAACCAGAAAGAGAACTGAAATCTTTCAAAACTACTCCTGTCTCAGTACTTTCCCTTTAGAAAGTTGGAAGAAAGTTCCTGTCCAGAGCCTCATCTCCAAGTGGAGTCCATAGTTGCTGTTATTATTATTAATACTTTATTTTCTTTCAAGAATATTAAGAGTCAAGGTTAGTACTGGGGCAAATACACAGCCACAAAAAGAAAATTAATTCCAGTTGTGATCTACATACTCTGGATTTATTTACCACTTTTTAAAAAGTGGAGGGAAGAGGATCGTGTTGGGTGACACTGTGAGAATCACCAGCACATCCAGATGATGCAAAACTCTACGAGACAGAGACCTGGTTTATTCTCCAACAACAGCAACATGGAAAGAAAATGAAAGGAAATAGGGGAGGAGAAGATGTACAGACTTCAGGGACATCTCAACTGGTCTCAGCGTAGGGCTCTTTTTGAATCCCAAATCAGTCAAATGAAATTTTAAAAATTAATAAGACAATTAGAGAAATGGAAACACTGTCTGGATACATAATGAGATTAAGGATTTAAATTATTTTTTTAAAGATGTAATGATAATGTTATTACAATTGTACATTTTGAACAGTCTTTATCTGTTATATATATGTTGAAATACACATGCAATGATATGATACCTGGTATTTGCTTTACTTCTTGCTACTGTGGGTGAAAATAGCAGCCATCAAATGTTGATAATTGTTGGAATTAGGTAATTTGGTACTTTGTATTATTGGACATTGTTTGTGACTTTATATTTGTTTGTAAAATAGCAAGTTAAAAAAACAAAGGAAACCAAGAGCAGACTCTCTGTGCTCCCTTCCTGAGAGGTAGCCTGAGAAGAGGATGGAGAACGTGGACTCTGGGTCCAGCTGGCTGGGTGGGGCTTGCACTCGTGGGGCTTGCATTCGTGGGCTCGTGCCCAGCTGGGAGCTGAACTGGATGGAGCCACTATGGGGAGAAAAGAACTAATACATTTTGAGGGCAAAGAAGACAGTAACAGACAAGACTCTGCAGCACAGTGGCTGTCTGAGGCATTTTCACAAACAGAAAATCATTACTTATTAGCTACAATTCATGTACTTTTAGAACTAGGGCAGATAACAATGTTCACAAACCTTCTAAAGGCATTTGGGCAAAATAGCTAGAGGCTGATGCAGAGACATAGGGATTTTTTAAAACAAAAAAAAGGTGTGAAAATGCAAGAGAGAGAGATAATGAATCATGAGTAGGACCCAGACCCCAAATGGGCCTGGGCCTGGATCCTGGCTCTGCATTACCCCCAACCTGCCAGCTGCTCTGGGGTCGGGACACAGGTGGGGCTGTCCGGCTGCCTACCCAGCTGCCCGATAGCATGGCCAGCTCTTCATGAAACAGGCTCAAGAACTGAGCTTGCCCAAAGCTTCAGCAATGCAGGTCACCTGGCAAATTCCAATGGTCAAGAAAAGCAGAAAAGCCAGCAACAGCTGGGAGTGCAGCGTTGCCCTGGTCAGAGGGGGTAGGCAGTGTGCACTGGGAGAAAAATGCCCAGGGAGCCCGCTCCTCCGTCCCTCTGGGTGCCTCTGACCCTCACCTTTGAGCCACTTCTGTGGTCCTCAGACTTCCCATAACAGCAGGGTGTAGAGCGGTTAGATTAAACCAGCGAGAGAAGACCCTTCTCTTTGGTTCGTCCATGGAGGGATGAGGGCTAAAGACTAGACCTTCAGGTCCCTCTGGGCAGGTGTCCAGCACTGAGGGTCCAGATGTGTATCTCAGCTTGTTTCTTATCGGCATGAGCCCTTGGGCAAATCATTCCTTTTCCTCATGTGTAAAACGGAAGGAAATACTATTTAGGCTATGTGGGAGTAAGTAAAATGTCACTAAAATTAATATTACCCTTTTCTTTTTTTATGTAGATACTAGAAAATTTTTAATTACATTGTGACATTCAAAGAACTCAAACTAACTGCACCCACGAGGATAAATTGCCAAATACAATTTTACAGAAGAAATCAAGTCATAAAATGACAAATGAAGTGTGAGATTATTCATTTAAGGTTTAAAACCTTGCAGAATAGTAGTATCAGTGCCTACCGATGGGTAAAGTATACATTTATGTATAAAACCCATGTTTAAAATGATTCAGAACTGTAGATAATTCACCTTTTTGGCACACTGACCACTGGAGCCCTTTTGTCTCTGGATGCTTTCCAGCCCACCCCTGGATGAGGGTTCTCCAGGACCCAGTGGGGGAAATGCTGACTTAAAAATGTAATATCTACCGGGGCTTCCCTGGTGGTCCACGGACCAAGACTCTTAGCTCCCAGTGCAGGGGCCAGAGTTTGATCCCAGGGAACAGGATCCCACATGCTCCAACTAGGAGTTTGTGTGCCTCGACTGAAAAAAAAACCAAAAAAAGTAATGTCTGCTGCTGGAATTGAGGAATGGCCCAATAGACCAGAAAAAAAGATTTGATAAAACTAGGAAAAGGCAAAAGTAAAGAGAATTTCTCAGCATAAGGGTGAGGAAAGACCCAAGGAGCCTAGTTATTTCTCAGCGCCCTCTTCAGAGGGAGACCTGGCTCCCAGGCAGAATCCTGGTGCTCTGCACATGAGGTGGGGGTGTCCCCAGGAAGGCCCAGAGCAGTGGGCACGCCCGTGACACCCAGTTGCTGGGGCCAAGACCCGTGCAGCCACCTGGGCAAGCTACTTACCTCACTGGCCTTGCCTTTCCTCTGTAAAGTCGGACGACAATGGTCACCGCTGAATGGGTACCATGAGGGTGAAATGATGTGGCTTTAGTACAGGACTGATCTAGTCCCTTGGATGCAAAAAACCTGTAAGCATTTGTTCAGTCAAATAAAACTAAAACAGAATCATGCCCTATGGACGTCTACGCTTTTCTTCTTAATCGGCAAGTCAGGTGAACTCTCCCCCACCCCTCTAGGTTTCCACTGCCCACGTCCTGGCTCTGTCCTCGGATGACCTCTGAGTTCTCGCAGGTGTCCACAGCAGCTGAGAATGCCCCAGACAGACTTGACCTTGCTCAGGCAGAGACAGGGTGTTCAGCCTCTGACAAGGCTCAGCTTACACGCTCCCTGAACTCTTGGAACACAGTCCCTGAACACTGCTGGGACCTCGCTGTTCTCTGAAAGCCAGTCTCTCCTGGGCAAGTCTGCGGGTGTGTGGAGGTTCAGGCTGCACCCATGGGAAGTCGCCTCCCGCACTTTCCCTGGCTCGCCCCCCAGCTGTCTCTGGAGCCTGCTTTCATCCCTCCCTGGGTTATCGCTAAGCAAGGCTTGGCTGACGCACGGAGGCGCCCTCGGTGAAACAGCCTGAGAGCGTATGAAAGGGGTTTCAGAGCTTTGTTTCTTCTTTCAGGTTCCCTAAAGTTACTGAACAAGGCACTTCATTCCAAACAACTGAGAAAATTCTAGCTCTTTAAAAACTGTTTTCATTTTCCTTCATGAGACAGGAGGACTCTAGGTGGGAGTCAAGGCTTGATCCTCTCAGGAGACTTTGCCCTTTTGCTCAAAGTCAACTACTCTTAGAAGCTTTTCCTTAAGTAATTTGCAATTTTGTAATTCATCCAGTACCTGGATTGACATTTCTGTTCCTTGATAAACTGTGTTACTGAATACCTCAGAACAGTGAAGGGTCCCAAATTTAGGATTCAAAGTGGGAGGGTTCAGCTTCTAGTTATACCGAGAAGTTTTCGCAGCAAGGCCACTAGTTTCTTAACTTGGATTTGCTCACCTGTAAAATAGAAATAATAGTAGAAGTACGTATTTCCCAAAATTGTAAGGGTTCAGCGTGATAATATGAATAACAACTTTTATAAACTGAAAGTAATGCAGATAAAAATAGCTCATTTTTTAAAATAAATAATGTGTATTAGGAGTACAAACAGATTGGGAGAAATAAAATATTTAACATAGATTCAATAAGCATTCTATCTTCTGCTGATTATCAACCTCTTTTTTTAATTCTGGAATTTTTTAAATTGTTTTTTATTGGCATATAGTTGGTTTACAATGTTTCAGGAATACAGAAAAATTATCCAGCTATACATACATATATATTCTTTTTCAGATCCTTTTACATTATAAGTTATTATAAGACATTGAATAAATCAATGTCTTCTTTTTGAATTATTATTACCAGCTTTCTAATGATCCCCTTCTGGAATTACTCCCTTAATAGTACAAAATTAGGAAACAGCAACACACTCCAGTATTCTTATCTGGAAAATTACATGGCAGGGGTTTTTGTCCGTGGGGTTACAAAGAACTTTTAAACCCATTGTGAGTAATTGCTAGGGATCTCAAAAACTAATGTTTACCTCCATGTAACCATGGGATCACACAACTGACCAAGTGAGCACACACACACAACCTAACAACATCTCTTATAAAGCCTCCTAAGATGGAATGTGTCCTGTCCTATTAGGAGTAAAATTAAGGAAGTCAGTACACACTCATTTGTAAACAGAGAAATCAGGATGGACTACTTAATTTGTAGACAGAAACACAAAATGAAAATGTGGGTCACTTGTTCAAAAAATGTTAAGGGTTTCAAGATGGCACCATCAGAGCATCAAACCAAGAGTGGGGCCCTTCAAAGCCCAGGGCTCTGTGTCCTTTCTTCAGGGCCATAGGAAGGTCACAGGCTCAGGGCAGGGAGGTGGGAAGGAGATACATGTGCTGAGCTTTCCTCAGTAGCTAGAAGGAATTCACCCACTTCTAATGCCCACTTCAGATTCTTATGGTATTGAAGACATTAGAAGTAGATTTACTGATATGACAAAAATCTATTGGGTCTGCTCTATGCAAAATTCTGAGCCAGGCCCTCAAGCAGTTGGGAAAGAAAGACAGCAGTTAGAAAGAGGAAGAGATAATTTTTTAAAAGTAGAAACTAAGGTTTCTTCTTATGGGAGTCTTTCAGAAGGAGTAATGAATTCTAATGTGGAGAACCAAGGAAGGAAGACATCCTAGAAGAGAGGACCTTTGAGGTCACCCAGAACCTGGTTAGAACTTGGGCAAAGTCTCATGCACAAGGCTGGCAAACCACTGGGAACCATTATATCCTCTGAGTTCTGAGTTCAGTCACTCAGTTGTGTCCAGTTCTTTGTGACCCCATGAATCACAGCACGCCAGACCTCCCTGTCCATCACCAACTCCCAGAGTCTACCCAAACCCATGTCTATCGAGTTGGTGATGCCAGCCAGCCATCTCATTCTCTGCTGTTCCCTTTTCCTCCTGCCCCCAAACCTTCCCAGCATTAGGGTCTTTTCCAATGAGTCAGCTCTTCACATGAGGTGGCCAAAGTACTGGAGTTTCAGTTTTAACATCAGTCCTTGCAATGAACACCCAGGACTGATCTCCTTTAGGATGGACTAGTTGGATCTCCTTGCAGTCCAAGGGATTCTCAAGTGTCTTCTCCAACACCACAGTTCAAAAGCATCAGTTCTTTGGTGCTCAGCTTTCTTCACTGTCTAACTCTCACATCCATACATGACTACTGGAAAAATCATAGCCTTGACTAGATGGATCTTTGTTGGCAAAGAAATGTCTCTGCTTTTCAATATGCTATCTAGTTTGGTCATAACTTCCCTTTCAAGGAGTAAGCATCTTTTAATTTCATGGCTGCAATCACCATCTGCAGTGATTTTGGAGCCCAGAAAAATAAAGTCAGCTGCTGTTTCCACTGTTTCCCCATCTATCTGCCATGAAGTGAGGGGACTGGATGCCATGATCTTAGTTTTCTGAATGTTGAGCTTTAAGCCAATTTTTTCACTCTCCTCTTTCACTTTCGTCAAGAGGCTCTTTAGTTCCTCTTCACTTTTTGCCATAAGGGTGGTGTCATCTGTATATCTGAGGTTACTGATATTTCTCCCAGCAATCTTGATTCCAGCTTGTGCTTCTTCCAGCCCAGCGTTTCTCATGACGTACTCTGCATAGAAGTTAAATAAGCAGGGTGAAAATATACAGCCTTGACATACTCCTTTTCCTATTTGGAACCAGTCTGTTGTTCCATGTCCAGTTCTAACTGTTGCTTCCTAACCTGTATACAGGTTTTCTAAGAGACAGGTCAGATGGTCTGGTATTCCTATCTTTTTCAGAATTTTCCACAGTTTATTGTGATCCACATAGTCAAAGGCTTTGGCATAGTCAATAAAGCAGAAATAGATGTTTTTCTGGAACTCTCTTGCTTTTTTGTTGATCCAGTGGATGTTGGCAATTTGATCTCTGGTTCCTCTGCCTTTTCTAAAACCACCTTGAACATCTGGAAGTTCACGGTTCACGTATTGCTGAAGCTTGGCTTAGAGAATTTTAAGCATTGCTTTACTAGCATGTGAGATGAGTGCAATTGTGCAGTATTTTGAGCATTCTTTGGCATTGCCTTTCTTTGGGATTGGAATGAAAACTGACCTTTTCCAGTCCTGTGGCCACTGCTGAGTTTTCCATATTTGTTGGTATTTTGAATGCAGCACTTTCACAGCATCATCCACAGCATCATCTTTCAGGATGTGAAATAGCTCCACTGGAATTCCATCACCTACACTAGCTTTGTTCATAGTGATGCTTCCTAAGGCCCACTTGACTTCACATTGCAGGGTATCTGGCTTTAGGTGAGTGATCACACCATCGTCGTGATTTTCTGGGTCATGAACATCTTTTCTCTATAGTTCTTCTGTGTATTCTTGCCACCTCTTCTTAATATCTTCTGCTTCTGTTAGGTCCATACCATTTCTGTCCTTTACTGAGGCCATCTTTGCATGAAATGTTTCCTTGGTATCTCTAATTTTCTTAAAGAGATCTCTAGTCTTTCCCATTCTGTTGTTTTCCTCTATTTCTTTGCATTGATTACATATTGACTGCATTGATATAATTTGCATTGATTATTTCCTCAGGTCTCTGTTATTCTTGGTGAGCCCCAGTGACTCACCCAGGAGTCCTGAATGTGGAAAGGGGACCTGATGAGATGGCCAGGATCAAGCAGACAACTTCTGAAGAGGAAGGTTTATTTCTTTGGGCTTTATTAAATGTTTATAAGAGGTAGACATTAGTTTTTGAGATCCCTAGCAATTACTCACCATGGGTTTAAAAAATCAATTGTATTTTTTAAAAGTTTTCTTGACGGCATATGGAGGTGAGAGCTAGCAGCTCATCTGCTGCAAAGGGAGGTCCTATAAACACAAGGGATGAAGCCACCTGCCCCAGCTTCCTGTAGGGGGAAGGTTTGCCTTGACCACATCTCTCACAGACCCTAGACCTTGGGAAGGAGAACTGTGGCACACTCATCCTGCTTTCTTGTGCTATTGGCATTTTCCTTTCAGAAGGTTCTTTCCTCCCTTCTTGTTCTCATTTCTCTCCTTCTCCCTACCCCCACCCCACACTGAGCCATACACTGTCTAAATCCTACTTAAGATAAATAGGGAAAGAGGGTTCAGAGTGTGAGTGGAAAAATCCTTGAAAATTTCAACTCTATGTATGAAAACAGAAAGGGTTGGGTAGGAAACCAACAAAAGGTGCAGAGAGATTTATAAGAACTGAATGTTAGATGCTGTCACAAACAAATCGTAGAGATTTATCAATCATGGAAGCATCTCTGTGGATCCTTGGGGGAATCCTTCTACAATACTATGAGGCATAAGGAAGAACAATGTCTGAAGTCTTAAAATGTTCTATTTTCCACATGAAATTCAAATCTGGGAAGGTAAATTTGGGAGAGTGTAGGCAGTGAGGATGTGGTTGTGGGTAGAGATGACAAATTCACCATAAGGAAGTGGATGGTCAAAGGGAACCCTGGACATTTTTGAAGCATTCCTGGTGCTCCCAGGACTGGACTCTGTGATGCTTCAAGCTTGGCCAGCCTTACCCTCAGCCTTCCTGCTAGTGGCGTGCATGCCCACTGGGTGCCTCCTACCCACCGCCATGAGCCCTGAAAGGCTCTGCCGAGACTTCTGGCTGTAGGTGGGGTGGGGGGGGTAGGGGAGGGAGGCCCTGCAGTGAAGGTAGAAGATGGGGTCCCCAGGTTCACCTTTTTCTAGCAGAGCCACTCAGTGACACTCCAAAGGCCACCAGGCAGCAAAGAAGTCAAATCTGCTTCTGCTGCTCAATTTTTCAGCTGAAGGACAGTCACCTGGACTGGGGTCCTGTAGAGAACCCTCCAAGTGCTCATGGACTCTAAGAACAGCAGTGTGGAGGTTCCTTAAAAAGCTGCAAATAGACCTGCCATATGACCCAGCAATCCCACTGCTGGGCATATACACCGAGGAAACCAGAATTGAAAGAGCCACGTGTACCCCAATGTTCATCGCTGCATTGTTTACAATAGCCAGGACATGGAAGCAACGTAGATGCCCATCAACTGACGAATGGATAAGAAAGCTGTGGTACATATACACAATGGAATATTACTCAGCATTAAAAAAAAATTCATTTGAAGCAATTCTACTCAGATGGACGAAACTGGAGCCCATTATCCAGAGTGAAGTAAGCCAGAAGCAAAAACAACAATACAGTATATTAACGCATATATATGGAATTTAGAAAGACAGTAACGAGAACCCAACATACGAGACAGCAAAAGGAACGCAGATGTATAGAATAGACTCGTGGACTTTGTGGATGAGGGTAAGGGTGGGATGATATGGGAGAAGGGCATTGAAGCATGTTAATTTTCATATGTCTAATCAATCGCCAGCCCAGGATTGATGCTCGGGGCTGGTGCAGCGAGATTTCCCGGGGGGGAGGGAGGGGGGAAGGAAGGAGGGAGGGGGGTTCTGGAGGGGGAGCATATGTAAACCCATGGTGATATCATGACAATGTATGGCAAAAACAATTAAAAAAATAATAATAAAATAAAAAAAAAAAGAACAGCAGAATTTTCAATGCATGACTGATCCCAGCCATTCTGAGATTCTTCCCCTTCCTGGGGTCTATGTACTCCACCCCTTCAAAGGCTGTAGGATCAGATCCACTTTGAATGCTGTGTAGAATTGCCCTGGTTTCTCCTCCAGCCTCTTATACCATCTCAAGGGCTTCCTCAATGTGGAAGCAAAAGTCAGCCACCATCAACCCCACCTGAAGCAATTCAGTGGCTGCAAGCAGGAGTGAAGAGAGACCCCACGTGCAAGGTAAGAGGAAACCCGGATAAGATGGTAGGCACTGAGAGAGGGGATCAGGAGGCAGAGAGATAGAAACTACAGTCACAGACAACTAGCCAATCTGATCACACGGACCACAGCCTTGTCTAATTCGATGAAACTAAGCCATGCCATATAGGGCCACCCAAGATGGACGGGTCATGGTGGAGAGGTCTGACAGAGAGTGGTCCACTGGAGAAGGGAAAGGCAAACCACTTCAGTATTCTTGCCTTGAGAACTCCATGAACAGCATGAAAAGGCAAAAAGATAGGACACTGAAAGATGAACACCCTAGGTCGGTAGGTGCCCAATATGATACAGAAGATCAGTGGAGAAATAACTCCAGAAAGAATGAAAGCATGGAGCCAAAGCAAAAACAACACCCAGTTGTGAATGAGACTGGTGATAGAAGAAAGGTCCGATGCTATATAAAGAGCAATATTTCATAGGAACCTGGAATGTTAGGTCCATGAATCAGGGCAAATTGGAAGTGGTCAAACAGGAGATGGCAAGAGTGAACATCGACATTCTAGGAATCAGTGAACTAAGATGGACCATTATATCTACTACTGTGGGCATGAACCCCTTAGAAGAAATGGAGTAGCCATCAAAGTCAACAAAAGAGTCCGAAATGCAGTACTTGGATGCAATCTCAAAAAGGACAGAATGATCTCTGTTCGTTTCCAAGGCAAACCGTTCAATATCATGGTAATTCAAGCCTATGCCCCAACCAGTAATGCTGAAGAAGCTGAAGTTGAATGGTTCTATGAAGACCTACAAGACCTTTTAGAACTAACATCCAAAAAAGATGTCCTTTTCCTTATAGGGGACTGGAATGCAAAAATAGGAAGTCAAGAAATATCTGGAGTAACAGGCAAATTTGGCCTTGGAGTACAGAATGAAGCAGGGCAAAGGCTAATAGAGTTCTGCCAAGAGAACACACTGGTCATAGCAAACACCCTCTTCCAACAACACAAGAGAAGACTCTACACATGGACATCACCAGATGGCCAAAATCGAAATCAGATTGATTATATTTTTTGCAGCCAAAGATGGAGAAGCTTTATACAGTCAGCAAAAACAAGACCAGGAGCTAACTGTGACTCGGATCATTAACTCCTTATTGAAAAATTCAGACTGAAATAGAAGAAAATGGAGAAAACCACTAGACCATTCAGGTATGACCTAAATCAAATCCTTTATGATTATACAGTGGAAACGAGAAATATATTTAAAGGACTAGATCTGATAGACAGAATGCCTGATGAACTATGGATGGAGGTTCATGACATTGTACAGGAGACAGGAATCAAGACCATTCCCAAGAAAAAGAAATGCAAAAAAGCAAAATGGCTGTCTGAGGAGGCCGTACAAATAGCTGTGAAAAGGTAGGAAGTGAAAAGCAAAGGAGAAAAGGAAAGATGTATCCATTTGAATGCAGAGTTCCAAAGAATAGTAAGGAGAGATAAGAAAGCCTTCCTTAGTGATCAATGCAAAGAAATAGAGGAAAACAATAGAATGGGAAAGACTGGAGATCTCTTCAAGAAAATTAGAGATACCAAGGGAATATTTCATGCAAAGATGGGCTCAATAAAGGACAGAAATGGTAGGGATCTAACAGAAGCAGAAGACATTAAGAAGAGGTGGCAAGAATACACAGAACTATACAAAAAAGATCTTCATGACCCAGTTAATCACGATGGTGTGATCACTCACCTAGAGCCAGACATCCTGGAATGTGAAGTCAAGTGGGCCTTAGGAAGCATCACTATGAACAAAGCTAGTGGAGGTGATGGAATTCCAGTTGAGCTATTTCAAAGCCTGAAAGATGATGCTGTGAAAGTGCTGCACTCAATATGCCAATAAATATGGAAAATCAGCAGTGGCCACATGACTGGAAAAAGTCAATTTTTATTCCAATCCCAAAGAAAGGCAATGCCAAAGAATGCTCAAAATACTGCACAATTGCACTCATCTCACACGCTAGTAAAGTAATGCTCAAAATTCTCCAAGTCAGGCTTCAGCAATACATGAACCATGAACTTCCAGATGTTCAAGCTGGTTTTAGAAAAGGCAGAGGAACCAGAGATCAAAGTGCCAACATCTGCTGGATCATTGAAAAAGCAAGAGAGTTCCAGAAAAACATCTATTTCTGCTTTATTGACTATGCCAAAGCCTTTGACTGTGTGGATCACAATAAACTGTGGAAAATTCTCGAAGAGATGGGAATACCAGACCACCTGATCTGCCTCTTGAAAAACCTGTATGCAGGTCAGGAAGCAAGTTAGAACTGGACATGGAACAACAGACTGGTTCCAAATAGGAAAAGGAGTACGTCAAGGCTGAATATTGTCACTCTGCTTATTTAACTTCTATGCAGAGTACATCATGAGAAATGCTGGGCTGGAAGAAGCACAAGCTGGAATCAAGATTGCTGGGAGAAATATCAATAACCTCAGATATGTAGATGTTGCCACCCATATGACAGAAAATGAAGAGGAACTAAAGAGCCTCTTGATGAAAGTGAAAGAGGAGAGTGAAAAAATTGGCTTAAAGCTCAACATTCAGAAAACTAAGATCATGGCATCCAGTCCCCTCACTTCATGGCAGATAGATGGGGAAACAGTGGAAACAGCAGCTGACTTTATTTTTCTGGGCTCCAAAGTCACTGCAGATGGTGATTGCAGCCATGAAATTAAAAGATGCTCACTCCTTGGAAGGAAATTTATGACCAACCTAGACAGCATATCAAAAAACAGAGACATTACTTTGCCAACAAAGTTCTAAATAGTCAGAGCTATGGTTTTTCCAGCAGTCATGAATGGATGTGAGAGTTGGACTATAAAGAAAGCTGAGAGCCAAAGAATTGATGCCTTTGAACTGTGGTGTTGGAGAAGAGTCTTTTTTTTTTTTCGTACAGCAAGAAGATCCAACCAGTCCATCCTAAAGGAGATCAGTTCCTGGTTTTTCATTGGAAGGACTGATGTTGAGGTTGAAACTCTACTACTTTGCCATCTCATGCGAAGAGATGACTCTTTGGAAAAGACTCTGATGCTGGGAAAGACTGAGAGCAGGAGGAGAAGGGGACAATAGAGGATGAGATGGCTCGCTGGTATCATTGACTCAACGACCATGGGTTTGGGTATACTCCGGGAGTTGGTGGTGGACAGGGAGGCCTGGCATGCTGCGATTCATGGGGTTGCAAAGAGTCAGACACAACTGAGCGATTGAACTGAACTGAACTGAACTGAAATATGGCCTGATTCTTTGTAAGTTTTTCTTGATGCAAATGCCAAGGTTTCTCTGGGCCCTGGAGTGAGTGGTGTGGCAGGTCCCTGGATTCCGCTCACATCATCCAGACCCAGCTCAGAGAGAGTGGGCTTCTTACTCCCCAACTAGATGTTGCAGACCCCCAGCATCCTCCTGCCAACAGGCAGCCCCAGAGAGGGAGAGCAGGTGAATGAGCAGGAGGCCAAGAAAAGCTTAGAAAGTGCTTGTGTTCATCCACATACAGACTGGGCCTTGACAGCCTCTTGGGGTGAGTACTCAGCTCCAGGGCTCCCCAGGTGGGGGCCTTCAGGGAATGGAGAGGCCAAGGAATCTGTGGGGGCAATGATATTTCAGCCCCAGCTCACTCCTGCTTTTCACTGGCCATTCCTCCCCAGGGATGTGTAACCTTTCATCAGAAGCCACAGATCATAACTCAGCCACTTCCCATAATTATAACCACAGACCCAATGGACCAGGCAGACATCCCCAGCTGCCTGTCATCCAGAGCCAACTCTGAACATCTGATCTGAGGATCATCTCAAATTCTGGGTTAGTCTGTCCCTGTGTCAATGCTGTGCATGACCTGAGTCAAAAAGTTCCCTCATCAGGCAAAAAAGGATGGGCTGAAGGAATCAATCCCACAAAAATGTTGTTTGAAACTTAGAGGATGAGGGCTTCTGTAGGGTCTTCAAGTGAACAAAACTTCCATTTTCCATTCTCCTAATCTATCTACCTGTGTAGATATTTGACCAAGTACCTTAGCTTCTCTGGACCTCAGTACACTCACCTGTAAAGTGGGGACAGGAACCGCTTCCCATCTCCCTGCATTTCCCACATCATTGAAAGGATCGCATAAGGTTATGTGGAAATGCCTTGAGCTTTAGGTATAGAGTCTGGGCCGCCTGGAGCAGACCATTGCCAGCCTTCTGGCACAGAAAGCTGCTCTCTTTCTGCCCAGCCTCCTTCCCCAATCTCTGTTCCTCCCTCCCAGCTTATGGTGCCCCAGTGCCTCAAGTGCCCTGGGCTCAGCTCACTTTTACAATCCTATCCTGTAACTACCCTCCTCTTGCTGTGCATGTGTCTCCCTACCCTACTCTCCCCTCTGTCCCCCAGGAAGCTTTTATTGAAGCACCACCTGGCTCATAGATGTGGGCCCAAGGTCTTGCGCCATCCTTGGTTTGGTCCAGGTATCTCATGCTCCTCCTCCCAGCCCACCTTCTCCATGAACAGCAGACAGGCTGGGCACAAGTCCTCAATCAAAGGCAAAGACCCTGAGCCTCCTCTACATGGCTCCCTGATCATGGGTAGAAAACAGGCTTGGCTAAGGTCTATGGTTGGGGGTGAGTCAAGATGCCTGGGCAGAATCAAAAGGAGCCCCCAAGGCTGGATCAGCTATTGCATTGGTTGCTGTCTTCACTGAGAGATGAGCGTGTGCTGTTGAGTGGACATGGACCACCAGGACCAATGCAGAATGAGGAACAGGTGAGAAAACGAACAGCACAGGTGACGATGCTGCCCGGAGAGAGGGAGGGAGGAAGGAGAGATGCTGAGACTGTAGGCGGAGCCTCTAGGAGGCAGGAGGGATGAGGAGGCTGCTCAGACAGCCTCTGGAAGCTTTGCATCACTTTGAGGTCAAACCATTTGGGCAGCCCTAGTGGTTCCTCAGGACTTCCCAGGTGGCACTAGTGGTAAAGAAGCCAATGCAGGAGACATAAGAGACACGGGTTTGATCCCTGGGTCAGGAAGATCCCCTGGAGGAGGGCATGGCAACCCACTCCATATTCTTGCCTGGAGAAGCACATGGACAGAGGAGCCTGGCAGGCTACAGTCCACGGGGTTGCAAAGAGTTGGACATGACTGAGCGACTGAGCATTTGTTCCTCAAAGCCCAGGCTCCTGGGAGTGTAACCTCAGCCCTTGTGAAGTTTCAGGGGTTCTACAAACATTTCTTTCAGATTATAACATATTTTAAAAATATTTCAACCAGACAATAAAATTATAATAATACAGCAAGTACTAATGCACTCAGCAAACAGATTTTATGTGACTTCAGAAAATTTTAGAGATTTAAATGTGCAGAGCCAGTAAATACACACATGTGAGTATGCGTATATATGTATATATTCTCTATGTATTTTAATTATGAAGTCACACATACCCAGGTAGGCTTAACTATACAAAATGACACATATTCACCAGACTGTCTCTGTACCAGCCTCTAAGTAAAGCTTCTCTCACCCTCTCTTTGCATTTATTTATTCTTCCTTCCCATGAGTGATGTTAAGACATCTGTATCTCTGTGTGTGGCCACTGGTCAAGGTGGTCCCTGCAATGCCAGGTCCGGATCTCTGGGGAGTCCTAGTCAGTGCTGTTATTCCATCTCTGGGACCTCGGTTTCCCTCCATGAACCTCTGTTTCTTAATCTGTAAAACTGGTGCTAATTGTACCTACCTCAGCAACACAGCTGAGAGGGTTGAATGCTGGCTGGTGGTAGGGCCCAGGCGGTGTTGGCCAGTATGACTGTTCACTGTCGTCAACTATGTCTGCTTGACGTGTGATCTTGTCAAGACATAACTGTGGGTTTTGTGGTTATTGTAGGTTTTGCATGATTTTGATTCTACTTTTATATTTATAAATGCTTTTCTCCCCCTTCCCCCGCCCTCCCAGACAGAGTGGAACAATGACTTCAAAACTGGAACTTGACTACTTGAAAATGAATTTTTTTTTTTTTGCAAAATAAAATTTTAAAAGAGCTTTATGAAAATAAATTTTTAAAAGGTAAAAAAAAGTGGCAGGGGAGTGGAATTCTCTGACCATCCAGTGATTAGGACTCAGCATTTTCACCACTGTGGGCCCAATGTCTGGTCTGGAAATTAAGACCCTGAAAGCTATGTGGTGTGACAAAGGGAAAAACAGACTTGATGCTTGACAGTAAAATGACATCATTCAACCCTGACAACCCTGCAGGATGGAAGGGTAAAGAGGTATGAATAGACCATCCAAGTTCAGGTGCACTATCATAGTTTCCTGTTGTCCTGGCTCAGCGCTTGGCTGTGGTAGACACTCTCTCATGCCCTCTGTGTACTCGTGCTGTCTCTGCCAAATTAAAGTATTTTTGAAAATGAAACAGAATAAACATGAAAATAGGATTTTCATCTAATTTCAGTGCAAATTAAATGTCACCCAAAAAATGTAGAAAAGGGGAATATTACTCAGCCATTAAAAAGAATTCATCTGAATCAGTTCTACTCAGGTGGACGGAACTGGAGCCTATTATCCAGAGTGAAGTAAGCCAGAAGGGAAAACAGCAATACAGTATACTAACACATATATATGGAATTTAGAAAGATGGCAGCGAGAACCCTGCATGCGAGAGAGCAAAAGGAACGCAAATGTATAGAACAGACTCGTGGACTCTGTGGATGAGGGCAAGGGTGGGATGATATGGGAGAATGGCATTGAAACATGTTAATTATCATATGTGAAATCAATTGCCAGCCCAGGTTTGATGCTTGGGGCTGGTGCACCGAGATGACCCAGGGAGAGGGAATCAGGAGGGAGGAGGGAGGGGAGTTCTGGAGGGGGAGCATATGTATACCCATGGCAGATTCATGTCAATGTATGGCAAAACCAACACAATAAAGTAAAGAAAAAAAAATATATATATATAAAAATGTAGAAAAGGAAAATGAAATGAGAACATAAAATACACATATAGGAGTAAGCAAAAATGTGACCTCTATTTTTTACACACAAGAAACAGAAGTTGTAAACTGTGGGAAGAAACCCTTTCTTATTTGGGGTCATGACCCCAAATGGTATAAACTGAGTGGGCTTTGGGAAATGAAATGGACTCTGGCAGCAGAGTCCAGAGGCAGACACAGAGAGCTTTTCCCCAACTCAAGGGTTCAAAGTCTGAGAGCAGGGGCACCCTGGGGTTCTCTTGGTCAGGGTGCCCAAGCTCTAGGTTTCTTCATTTTACTTATTTTTGCAAAATGCATTGACACACGTGAGCAAGATTTGTGTGAAACCTGACATGTTCTCATATGCCAAAGTACAGTATTTAAATACACTATCAAGTAAGCTAGAAGAAAGGCAGCAACATCCATACCACAGCTGGGCAGCCCCAGGAGGAGGAACCAAGTGACCGTCTTGTGCTTTGTTGGCTCTGGGTGCACGTTTCTCTCAGTTAAGGTGTGTGAAACGGGCTCACACATCAGGATTGCATGCTGGTCACTGCTGGCTGGTGTCTCTCACTGCTGCCCTTTCAGCGAAGCCCAGGTTGGAGGCAGGAGGGACATCCTGGGGGCAAGACAGGGTGTGCTTTGGAACTGCGTCATCCTCACTTGGTGAGCTCAGAAGATATTCTGCTGGATCTAACTTTGTGAAGCTTTATAAACATCTTAACCAATTTTATTCTATGAATAGTTCCTATTTTATGAAAGAAGTTTATGTGGCTTTTAAATTTTAAAATTTGTTCAAAAGAATGCTTCTAGCAGTTATGAAATTAAATTCAAAGGTATAAGAAAGCATTGAATCTTTGTCTGGTGGTGTTTTTCTTTTCTTAGTGGTGCTAAAGATTATGTTGTCAGCTTACAGTTCAGATATCTTAGATTTGACGGAATATGGTAAGTTGTGTAGATGAGCATGAAGGTAGGATCTTTCCAACTGAATAATGCTATGGAAAATATCTGTTTTTATATCTGGAGAAAACCATGGGTCAAAAGGGTACATGTACTCCAATGTTCATTGCAAAGCTGTTGGCAACAGCCAAGACACAGACACAGCCTAAATGTCCATCAAGAGAGGAGTGGGTAAGGAAGGTGCGTGTATTATATATACGATGGAATATTACTCAGTTATAAAAGATAAGTCCATTTGCAGCAATATGAAAGAGATTATCATAATAAGTGAAGTAAGTCAGGTAGAGAAAAACAAATATCATATGATAATGCTTATATGTAGAATCTAAAAAATATTATAAATGAACTTATTTACAAAACAGAAACAGACTCACAGATTAAGAAAACAAATTTATGGTTACCAAAGGGGAAAGGCTGGGGGAAGGAATAAATTGGGAATTTGGAACTGACATGTATGCACTGCTGTATTTAAAACAGATAACTAACAAGGACCTACTACATAGCACAGGGAACTCTGCTCAATATTCTGTAATACTTATATGGAAAAAATAATTTGGAAAGGAATATTCATATATGTATATGTATAACTGAATCACTATGCTGTGCACCTGAAACTAACACAACATTGTAAATCAACTGTACTCTAATGTAAAATAAAAATTAAAAAAAGAGAAACTGTCAACTTTACTAAGACCTATTTGTAATGGTATGTAAGAACTTCTTTTCCATAATTAAGTTTCAGGTCTCTCTCTAGAGAAGATCTAATTCTGGTAGGAATATTTAAATGAGACATAAAATTACTGTATTGATGATTTTGAACTGTGGTGTTGAAGAAGACTCTTGAGAGTTCCTTGGACTGCAAGAAGATCCAACCAGTCCATCCTAAGGGAGATCAGTCTTGGGTTTTCATTGGAAGGACTGATGTTGAAGCTGAAACTCCAATACTTTGGCCACCTCATGCAAAGAGTTGACTCATTGGAAAAGACCCTAATGCTGGGAAGGATTGGAGGCAGGAGGAGAAGGGGAGGACAGAGGATGAGATGGCTGGATGGCATCACTGACTTGATGGACATGGGTTTGGGTGGACTCCAGGAGTTGGTGATGGGCAGGGAGGCATGGCGTGCTGTGATTCATGGGGTTGCAAAAAGTCAGACATGACTGAGCGACTGAAATGAACTGAACTGAACTGATATACATATCTTTGTGTGTGTGTGTGTGTGTGTGTGTGTGTGTGTGTGTGTGTACAACTGATCCTTGAACTACACAGGTTTGAACTATACTGGTCCACTTTATGCAAATTTTTTCAATGGTAAGTTCTACAATACAAAACAATCCACAGTTAGTTGAATACACATGTAAAACCATGGACGCTGCAGGCTGACTGTAAGTTATACGGAGATTTTCAAGGTCTGGAGGGTTGGGACCCCAAACTTTGCATTGTTCAAGGGTCAACTGTATACATTATATTTTTTCACTAATGTAGAAACTCTACCCAGCTAAACACTGCCAGATATAACATGGTTGATCCCATGTTTTGCTGATATTCTTAATGAACAGAACAGATTTGATTTGGGTTGTGAGGGTTACAACATTATGATGATTACAACTGCAGTAGAATTGTTGACAATGAAAAAAAGAAAAGTTTGAACTCAACCTGCAAAATTAAATAAAGTTAACTGATTTAAAACTATGTTTCACTATCTTGCAGAGATGGGCATTGAAATATCTAAGATTTTGTTTTTTAAATCACATTGACTTCAAAATGTTTCAAAGGTATATTATGACAATATTTTTGTAAGAAATGAAAAAACATTCATTTCCTTCAGCCTGTATATTTACTAGTTAATGAAACAGTCATGTAGAGGGTTTTTTTGGTTAGTGGTTCAAACTTGGAATGAAAATATTCTCCTATTATTCTTGAGCATCTTTATCAATGGTTAACAAACTGCAGGCCAGATGCAATTCACTACCTGGTTTTGTATGGCCTGTTAGCTATGCGTGGTTTCTCATTTTTAAATGATTAAAAAGAAATAAAAAGAAGAATATTTTGTGCCATGTGAAAATTATATGAAAAAATTTTCCTGTGTCTGTAAATTAAGCTGTATTGGAACACAGTCTGACTGAATTGTTTACCATGATCTGTGGCTTCTTTGGGGAGATGGGGAAGATATCACAACATCCACAAAGCCAAAAATATTTACTGCTTGGCCCTTTACAGAAAACAGCTGTGCAAAAAACCCTTTACAAACCCTTTACAAAAAACCCCTGATCATTTAGATCAGGGGATCTGAATGACTTGGATGAAAGCCTCGTGAGGTTGGAATGTGAATTATATCAAAATCACTCAGTGAACCAGACCTTTCTCAACCGTTAAGCAAAGAAAAACAACTGTGGACAGGAAGCCGTCACAGGCTGTCTCGGGGTGAGAGCAAGGGCTCCTGACTTCCCCCAGGCCTTCCTAGACTGCTGCCTCAGTGAGAACTGCAAGGATGCTGATGATCTCAGGGCTGCCGACTCGCTCATCCCTTAAAGCAACCTTGGGTCCAAAATTTGGAAAGACAAAGCTGTATGTGATTAACACAGCCACGGCTTTCCCTGTCTGCCTCTATGACACTGTTGTAGGGCCTGCGAAACCCTGAAGAGGGAAATCACCTCTGTGCTGATGACTGAGGGTCACTAAAATCCTTGGTTGTGGTCCCTCCAGCAGGCGTTTCCAGGCTATTGTCAAGCACCTGGAGAGGGGTCTAGCTCATGGAATATCTGCTGACACGTGGGCCAAGAGGATTGGTACTAGAGGCAGGAGGCTTGTCCATTGACTGACAAGCCAACTCATTCCCTGCATCACTGTGGCAAAGCAGGCTCCATGACAAACTCTAGACAAATGGTAAAATGACCCACAAGCCATGGCTCCTGCCTGAGACAGCAGAGGCCCTAGGAAGGCCCACGTGTGCTGCGGGGATGCTGTGGGGCCCAAGCTGGAGGTGAGAAGAGCCCTAACAGCCCCCACCTGGGTGTCCTGATCAACAGTGGCTGCAGCCAGCCCGTCGCCTCCAGCTGTGACCAGGCCTGGGGCCACAGGAGGTTTGTGCATCCTGGCTGACTGACAGCCCCCACCCCTGACTCAGTGATCACAGAAATTGATCCCCTGCCCTGCCCCAGGGGACAATAAGCCGAGATGGAGGGTCTGGCCAGGGAGTGACACCGTCTCCGCTGGGCCATCCCTCCCCAGCTGTGCAGTCACTGAAGCTTCAGCACAGAGCGGGTGACCTCCCGCAGGCAGCTGGGCACCAGGGACTCAGCTTGTTTCCTCCCACCCCTGCACCCGGGGCAGGAGCGACAAAGGGGGACACCCCGAGGGGTGGGATTATTGGCATCCTGTTTCATGCTGGCCCATTGGGGGCCAGTGCTAAAGTTTCAGAGTCAACAGATGTACTTCTAATTATTTACTACAACTTCATTCATGAGAATAGGTTCTTGATGTGAGAACCCAGACTTCCACAGGCAAATCAGACCCATAGAAGGAGGGGAGGCAGGCAGGCAAGCCAGGCACACCTGCCTCCATCTGCTCCATTTGCTCCGTGTTACTAAACTGTAACCCAGGCCTGGCCTGGGTGCGGGTGTGTTTTCAGGTGTAATTTGTAGAAAGTCACAGACGTCAGCGTCGAGCCAGGAGCAGGGCACCAGCTGCTGAAGTGGCCTATACGGTGACTTGTGGGGTGAGTCGGAGTCCCCCCCATATTCACATGTTGGAACTTTGACCCCTAGCTCCTCAGAACCTGACAGTGTTTGGAGACAGAGCTTTGAAAGAGGTGACTGGGGCTAACGAGGTCATTAGGGTGAGCTCTGGTCTGATGTGACTGGGGTTCAAGTAAGAAAAAAATAGTTAAGACTAAGAGAGGACAGCTGTGCAAGAACTCAGGGATGAGATGGCCATGACAAGCCAACCCGAGAATCTAACCTGATGGCAGACACCTCCATCTCAGACTTGTGGCCTCCAGACCATCAGGTAATAAACATGCTGCTGTTCGAGCCTCCTAGCCTGTGGTCCTTTGTCATGGCAGCCTTGGGGGATGGATACGGTGACCACAGGGGGCCTGGGGAAGGCTATTCTTTGCACAGGGGATAGACACATCGTGGTCACCCCAGGCATCCTCCTGGCTGGTGGCCCACACCACAGACCCAAAGGGCAGGTTGAGAAATTTCCGTGGCAGAGCCATTGTACCCAAAGCCCTGGGGTCAGATGTGTCTGGACTTCAGAACTCCAATTTCAGCAGTGTCACCAAACACACCCAGTGGGTCTGAGATGGCAGCTTAGTCAAACACTCAGGTTTCTGAAGTTAAACAGAAAATGTGTTCACGGAGTGACGTCTCAATACAGGTATGTATTTGAGCAAAAGAGATAAATAAAGAATATGTGCGACCTCATGTTTGTTAGAACCAAACGAGTCTGTCCAGGTCAGATTTTGCCAACAGATGAATCTGTGCTGAATTGATAAATACGTCTCTGATCTGAGGGGATTTCAGAAATGTGCATGGTGTTACAGACTAGTCTGGGCGCCCCACCACGCCCCCTGACTTTAATTTTTATGGAGGAAGAAATCAAGCCTTGTGGGTCCCCTGGGTCTTCTAGTCTAGATGTGTGTCTTTCCAGATGACCATGGGGCATGCTGTCTGTCTGTGCACAGTCCCCTGTAGGAACTTGCTCACTTGCACATCCCCCCACCCTTCATCTACTCATGCTCCCTTCCCCTCTTCACAGCTGTCAGCAGACAATCATCTCCCAGGCTCTCTTCTCTGACCCTCTTCACTCTCCTAACTTTAGAATTGGAAAATTCAAGTCAAGCTGTTTCAGGTGACACTTTCTTCCCAAACCACCCAGAAGGAACTGAGAGGCCAGCCCAGAACGAGCAGCTGATGCTTATGAGGTGTCAACTAGTTATTTCTACCCTCATTGCAGTGTCAGAAACTGGGGCCAGAGGACAAGGCAGAAAACTCAAGTGAAGCAACTGCTGTTTTTGCAGCAGCAGCAAGACTATACTTGGCTTGTCATGCAGACGTATGTTCCTGGCATTTTGTGTTACTCACCAATGTTTGAAACAAAACAGCAAGATGTTCTGTTTGCAAGCCTACCCAGAAACATCTTAGGATGATAAGGGTTATGTTCAGAAACTCCTTGGAGTAATGATTTGCATACAATGGACCACAGATTCTCATGCCCCCAACATTCATAACAACACATTGACTCCTGAGTTAACCAAATTTTAAGAAATCTCAAAATGTGTGATGTAAGAGAGATTTTTATTTCTCTGCTCTAGAAACTTCCAGATGGAGCTTGTTCAAACTTTCCATCTTTGAAAACATTGCCTCTGGACTAAACTCCAAAACACAGGAGTTCAATCCAAAAAGGATAAATTTTTAAAAGATTTTGATCCTGTAAATTTACTGATTTATAGCAAGAAATGAAATTTTCATGCTAGGAAAAATATATCTAAGAACAGTATGTAGTTTTGAGAAATTTCACCAGAAAAAACCTTGACCATCTCCTTCAGTTTTCTAAAAGCCACCCCTCTTTCCCTCTTTCTTAATTCTTATGGAAGCCTCCTCTGTACGTGTGAGGATGTGCAGGAACCTGAGTCTTGGGCTGCCATACTGGCCAGCTCCTGCCTGGGTGTATGACGGGGACCGTAAGCTGTCCTTCTGTATTTACTGCCTCTTCTCTTGAGCCTGAGCAGGGCTCACTGCTGCCCTCATAAGTGACCACAAGCCACAGCCTCCCTTGAGACAAGGTATGGGCCATTGGATGGAATTTGGGCCAAAAGGATGTGAGCAGAGGTGGATGCACTCTGCTTTAAGAGAACATGTGGGTACTCTCCCCCCCACCCCGCCCTTTGTGGATTGAGGACAATCCCGCAGGGTCTCTATAAAGGGCACAGGGTCCTTGGATGAACTTGAAGAAGCATTTCCCATGCTCTGGGCCATGTGCTTTGGAGCACTTTTGTTTTGCTCATGTGAGAGAGAAGTTACTTGTGGGTGTGAGCACTTGGGACACAGCCCTCTTCCAGGGCCTTCATGCATCTGTTCTGCTTTCTCACCCATTTCCTACTTGTGCTGACTAGGTCCTGTCTAAGGAGAAGGGCCTCATCCACGTTGTGAAAAATGCCATGGGAAAATCTTGGGAGGAAAGACCTTGCAACTGACTGTGCTAGAACAAGAAGTCTTGCTCTTGAGCAGAAGCCAGAACTTGAAGTCAGCTCCTGTCCCCTCACAGGTTCTCATGAATTTAGACATTGCCACTAAGGACCCAAACAACTCCTGTGCTGCTGAAAAACTTGTGCTTGATGTTGTCCTTACTGATGAGGGTAATTGTAGCCAACAAGAGTGGTCCTGCCACAAAGTTCAGGACTGAGTTCACAGGCCATCCCTAGGCTTAATCCTGACCCTGTTTTTGTTCAGTCACTCAGTCATGTCTGACTCTTTGTGACCCCATGGACTGCAGCATGCTAGGATTCCCTGTCTTTCACCATCTCCCAGAGTTTGCTCAAACTCATGTCCATTGAGTTGATGTTGTCATCCCACCATCTCATCCTCTGTCATCCCCTTCTCCTGCCTTCAATCTTTCCCAGCATCAGGGTCTTTTCTGACCCTGACCCTAACTCCACATCTAGTTCATATACAGGTAACCCATGCATCATTCGCATCACTCCTTCCTTTCATGGGGGCCTTTCTCTGCAGTGTTGAACAAAAGTAAACTTTCTGTTCCATGGTGGGGCAGGTGGAATGGACTCTGAAATTTTCAACTGTTTACTTGTTCTTTCATCAGTAGTGATTTATCAAGGGCCTACTGTGTGCCAGACACTATGACTGACCAAGTAGTCCCACCCTACTCTCACAACACTCACATTTTAGGGGTGGAAGATAGCAACCCAAGAAACTTTAAACAAGGACATTTCAGATAGTGATTAGTGCTTTGAATACATCAAAACAGGGTAATGTGAGTAAGAAAGAAGTGAGAGCTACCCTAGGAGGAATGGTCAGGGAAAGCCTCTTCTAAGGGCTGGGACTAGACCATGAGCCATGCAAGAGAGGAGCATGTACAAATTGTCCTGGGACAATCTCCCTGGGGAGATTCGGACGCTCAGAAAAGAGCACAGGAGTTTCAGAGCAGAGGGAAAGCCACCAGGCCAGAGCAGAGGGGAGGGACCAGATGGTGCGGGGCCTTGTAGACGCTAATGTGGGCTTTACATTTGATTTTAAGTTCAATATGAAGCCGCTGTGCAATATGAAAAGCTTCCCTGGTGGCTCAGATGATAAAGAATCTGCCTGCAATGCAGGAGACCTGAGTTTGATCCCTAAGTCAGAAAGAGCCTCTGGAGAAGGAAATGGCACTCCAGTATTCTTGCCTGGAGAATTTCATAGACAGGGGAGCCTGGTGGCTACAGTCCATGGGGTTGCAAAGAGTTAGACACAACTGAGGGACTAGCACTTTCCTGAAACCACTGGAGGAGTTTAAACAGAAGAAGGACATGGTCTAATTTGCATGTTAAAAAGATGGCCCAGCTGCTTGTGAAGAACGGCTTTTAAGAGCCCAAAAATAGATATAGGAAGACCAGTTACGGGTAATCCTGGCAAGAGGTAATAACTATCATTAGCACCATTTCATGGAAGCCTAGAGAAGATGTAATTTATGCAAATGCATACAGCAGATAACAATAATTCTCTACTTTTATTTGCAAAATGATTTCAATTTGAAAAGCCCTCTTACCTCTATCAATTCATTTGAACTGCAGAACAACCCAGGGATGAATTAATATTCCCATTTCTTGGAGACACCAAGAAGCTGGTAGTTGACAAGAGGTCCCAGAAGTGTCAAGTGTTGGAAGCCTACGTGAAGCCTAGGCCTCCTGCTTACTAGCCTGTGCATCCTCTCCCCCCCTTTTCTTATACTAGCCCATCCCCCAAATGACAAACAGCAGGCACAGAAACCCAACCAACCATCCAAAGGCCCAGGGCCAGCCACCCTGGGGCACTCCAAAAGTCATTCAGATTGCACTTGCTGAGCCCTCAGGGGGTGCTGAACTGTGCTTCATTTGCTGAGAGATTAGGGAACAAAGGAGACAGGTGTTTAAAATGTAATTGGAAAAACTTGGACAGACCTTCCTAAATTATTAAAGATGCTTCGCAAATTGTAAGTGATATCCAATTACGAAACACTCTAGGAGGAACCCAGATTCTTTCCTTGTGGCAAACGGACCCAAATTCAAACAAAAGCAGTTTCTTGAAATGGGTCTTTTTTGTTGTTGTTTGCACCAAATGCGGCATCTTAGTTCCCCCATTAGGGAGGGAAACTGTGCCCCCTGCAGTGAAAGCACAAAGTCCTAACCAGGACCACCAGGGAAGGCCCTAAACGGGTCTTGAGGGTACTAGTGGAGAATCAGTAACCCACTAACTCCCGCAGCAGCATCGTCTGAGGAATGTTCAACAGGAGAGGTCCCTTCCAAGGACCCTTAGCTGTCTTCCTCTGCAAAGAACAAAACACCCTGAAAATTAGTGGTCCAAAGTACTGCAACATTTTTATTCTTACCCTGAGTTTTGTGGTCCAGGAATTTGGACAGACTAGGGCAGAGCTGGCTTGTCTCTGATTCATCTTGTCTAGGCCTCAGCTGAGAGGGGCTGGAATCCTCCAACAACCCACAAGGCAGGTGCTTGGCCTGGGGCAAACCATAGGCTGAGCTGGACTGGGCTTGTTGGTCAGAGCATATCCTCGTGGTCCCTCTGTGAAGCTTGGGATCTTCACAGTGCTCAAAGCACCAAGAGCGAGGGTCCCAGAGGACAAAGTGTGTGGAAAGCACTTGGCCTTTTAGGACTGGCCTTGGAAATCCCACAGCATCACTTCAATCACAGCCAACTAAGCAAAGCATCACAAGCCCACTTACACTGAGAAGGTCATTGAACCCCTATCTTTCAGTAGAAAGAGCACAGTGCCCTTTTGTGCTTCAAGAAGTAGATTATCACATATAAAGAATGAATAAGATTGAGAAATTAGATTTATGTCAATGTATTGGATTTTTTTTCTTTACAATTAATAAATATGGGAAACAAAGCAATTTTATTATATTGAAAGATTTGGAGCACAAAGTTTTCCTGTATTAAAACCAATAAAAGGCCACTATTATAGTCCATTGGGTAGGACTCTGTAACAATTTGTTGTTACTGATTTTTGTGTGTGTGTGTGTGTATGTGTAAGATTTGAACCCTGTCAGTAAATATGAATTAATAGTGAATATGGGGGCTTCCCTGGTGGCTTAAAGGGTAAAGCATCTGCCTGCAATGCGGGAGACCGGGGTTCGATCCCTGGGTTGGGAAGATCCCCTGGAGAAGGAAATGGCAACCCACTCCAGTACTCTTGCCTAGAAAATCCCATGGATGGAAGAGCCTGGTGGGCTACAGTCCTTGGGGTCATAAAGAGTCAGACATGACTGAACGACCACACACACACACACACACACACACACACACACACCCATATGGTATGCATAGGAACATCAATGGTATGAGGAATAAAGAAATGACTACAATTAAGATTGCCTGCTCAGGAAGGTTTTAATATAGACCTTTTTCTGGAAGGCTCATTTCAGTCAGGTTTTAAAGGATGCAGGAAAAATATTTACTTCAAATGAGTGCTGCTAATTATAAATGAATCAACTCTTTTCACTAAAGCAAGCCCAGCAGGACTTACACTTGGAAATACTTACTGAGACTTAATAGAGTTATTATGTGCTAGAAATAAGAGAGATACTCCTTGGAAAGAAAGCTATGACAAACCTAGACAGTGCATTAAAAAGCAGAGACATGACTTTGCTGACAAAGGTCCATCTAGTCAAAGCTATGGTTTTTCCAGTAGTCATGTACAGATTGAACCATAGAGAAGGCCGGGCACTGAAGAACTAATGCTTTCCAATTGTGCTGGAGAAGACTCTTGAGAGTCCCTTGGATTTCAAGAGTGAACTCATTGGAAAAGACCCTGATGCTAGGATGAGAAGGGGGCAACAGAGGATGAGGTACTTGGATGGCATCACTGACTCAACAGGCATGAGTTTGAGCAAACTCTGGGAGATAAAGAAGGACAGGGAAGCCTGGTGTGCGGCAATTGATGGAGTCAAAAAGAGTAAGACATGACTTAGTGACTGAATGACAACAACAGAGAGGGAAAAATGAAGTGCTAGTGTAAAAACCACCAGGAAAAAAGTAAGATTTTGTCTACTGATCCTCATAGTGGGCCCTAGGACCACTGTCCACTCAATTCTCTGGTAGCAAGTACAGTGTTGAGTTTTAAGCCAACTTTTTCACTCTCCTCTTTCACTTTCATCAAGAGGCTTTTTAGTTCTTCTTCACTTTCTGCCATAAGTGTGGTGTCATCTGCATATCTGAGGTTATTGATATTTATCCTGGCAATCTTCACTCTAGCTTGTGTTTCATCCAGTTGAGCATTTCTTATGGTGTACTCTGCATATAAATTAAATAAGCAGGGTGACAATATACAGCCTTGAAGTACTCCTTTCTATGCAAAATCACTGCGGATGGTGACTGCAGCCATGAAATTAAAAGACACTTACTCCTTGGAAGAAAAGTTATGACCTTTTGCCAACAAAGATCCATCTCATCAAAGCTATGGTTTTTCCAGTAGTCATGTATGGGTGTGAGAGTTGGACTATAAAGAAAGTTAAATGCCAAAGAATTGATGCTTCTGAACTGTGGTGTTGGAGAAGACTCTTGAGAGTTCCTTGGATTGCTAGGAAATCAAACTAGTCAATCCTAAAGGAAGTCAGTCCTGAATATTTATTGGAAGGACTGATGCTGAAGCTCCAATACTTTGGCCACCTGATGCATTGAACTAACTCATTGGAAAAGACCTTGCTGCTGGGAAAGGTTGAAAGCATAAGGAGAAGGAGACGACAGAGGATGAGGTGATTGAATGGCACTGCTGTCTCAGTGGACATAAGTTTGAGCAATCTCTGGGAGTTGGTGATGGATGGGGAGGCCTGGCATGCTGCAGTCTATGGGGTCGCAAAGAGTCAGACACGACTGAGCAACTGAACTGGACTGAACTGAAGTACAGCGTGGTTTCAAAGCATGTGACAAAGGATGAATAGATTTTCCTTTCCCACAAGAGGCTACAATGCAAATGGAAGAAGAAAAATCTGGATTAGTCTGAATTCCAATTAGTTTTTTAAATAGCCTTTTTGAGATTAATTCATGTACCATAAAATCTAACCATTCGAAAACCTACAATTCAAGGTTGTTGTTATACTCAACCACATATAGAAGTTGTGCAACCATCAGCATAATCTAATTTTAGAATGTTTTCATTACCCCTAAAGAACTCCTGTACCCATTAGCAGTCACCCCCCAACCCCTCTCTCCAACCTCAGTCCAAGGTAACAGTCTTCTACTTCTGTATCTAGATTTGCCTCTCCTGGGCTCGCCTTATAAACGGACATGGAGCAGTTCTTTGTGTATGGTTTCTTTCACTTAGCATAATATTTTTAAGATACATCCATATATCAGTTCTTTATTCATTTTACTGAGAAACAATATATTCCATTACATGGATATACTGCCTTTTCTGAATCCATTTGCCAACTGACAGATGTTTGGATTCTTTCCACTTTTTGGCTATGATAAATAGTATTGCTATGAACGTTCATGTACACACGCTGTGTGAACTTCATTTCTCTTGCATGTATACCTAAGAGTAGAAGGCTTGATCATGTGATTTAACATTTTGAGAATCTGCCAGAGTGTTTTCCAAAGTGGCTGCATGATTTTACACTTCCATTAGCTCTATATGAGGGTTCCAGTTTCTCCAATTGCCAATCCTTGTTATTGTTTGTTTTTTGACTATAGTCATCCTAGTGAGTGTAAGGTGGTATCTCACTGGGATTTTTATTTGCATTTCCCTGATGACTAATGATGGTGAACATGTCTTCATGTGATTTTTGGTTATTTGTATATCTTCTTCGGAGAAATGTCTGTTCAAATCCTTTCCCCAGTTGTAACTGGGCCATTTGTCATTATTATATTCTTGACTTGTAAGAGGTCTTCATATACAATTTTCTTATCAGATTAATTTGCTAATATTTCTCCCATTGTGTGGGCTGTTTTTTCCCTCTCTTGATAGTATCGTTTGCAGCATACACTATCTTAATTTTGGTGAAGTCCAGTTTTTTCTAATTCTTTTATTGCTTGTACTTTGGTGTCATATCTAAGAAGCTGTTGCCTAACCGTAGGCTGCAAAAATTCATTATAGCTTCTTTCCAGAGTTTTGTGATTTTTAGCTCTAACATTTATGTCCATGATCATTTTGAGTTAATTTTGGGGTATCGTGTGTTGTGGGGGTCCAACTATAGTATTTTATTTGTGGATACCCAGTTGTCCAACATTGTTTGTTGAGTCTATTCTTTCCCTCAGTTATCTTGGTACCCTTGCAGAAATTCAACTGATTATAAATGTAAGGGTTTATTTCTGGACACACCATTCTTTTTGTATTGATATATATCTTTTCCTTATGCTATTACCATGCTATCTTGATTACTAAAGCTCTACAGTAAATTTTGAAATCAGGAAATGTGAGGTCTCCAACTTTGTTTTGTTTTTTTTTTTTCAAGATTGTTTTGACTCTTCTGGGTCCCTAGCATTTCTATATAAATTTTTGGATCAACTTGTCAATTTTCACAAAAAGCTGGTGGAATTTTTATAAGGATTACATTGAATCTGTGGATCAAATAGGACAATCGTGATCTGGACAATGTTAAATCCTGTTATCCATGAACCTAGGGAATCTTTCAATTTATTTAGGTCTTTAATTTATTTCAGTGTTTTGTAGTTTTCAGTATACAAGTCTTATATTTTTATTTCTAAGAATTTTATTCTTTTTTATTCTACCACACATGAAATTATTTCCTAAGTTTTACTTTTGGATTATTCATTGCAAGTGTATAGAAATACAATTGATATTTATTTTTCTATCCTGCAATGTTGCAGATATATAGCTTTAATCATTTATTTACTCTGATAGTTTTCTAATGGATTCCCTAAGACCTTCTACATAAGAGGTGATGTCATCTGCAAATAGTTTTACTTTGTATCTGATCTGGATGTGCTTTATTTCTTTTTCTTGCCTTACTATCTTGGTGGAAACCGCCTGTCCAGTGTTGAATAGATGTGCAAGAGAAAACACCCTAGTTTGTTCCTAATGCTAGGGGGAAAGCATTCATTCTTTAAATATAATACTGTTGTTCAATCATTACATTGAGTCTGCCTCTTTGCAACCACATGAACTGCAGCACACCAGTTTCCTCTGTCTTCCATTATCTCTCAGAGCTTGATCAAATTCATGTCCATTGACTCAATTATGCTATCTAACCATCTCATTCTCTGCCACCCTCCTTCTGCCTTCAATTTTTCCCAGCATCAGGTTGTTTTCCAGTGAGTCCCCTCTTCACATCAGGGTGTCCAAAGTATTGGAGATTTGGCGTCAGTCCTTCCAATGAATATTCAGAGTTGATCTCCTTTAGGATTCACTGGTTTGATCTTCTTGCAGTTCAAGGGACTCTCAAGAGTCTTCTCCAACACCATAGTTCAAAAGCATCAATTCTCAGTACTCATCCTTCTTTATGGTCCAACTCTCACATCCACACATGACTACTGGAAAAACTATAGCTTTGATTTACGGACTTTTGTTGGTGAAATGATGTCTCTGATTTTCAATATGCTGTCTAGGTTTGTCATAGCTTTTCTTCCAAGGAGCAAGCATCTTTTAATTTCATGGCTGCAGTCACCATCCACAGTAATTTTGGAGCCCAATAAAATCAAATCTATTACCATTTTCACTTTTTTCCCTTCTGCTTGCCATGAAGTGATAGGACTGAATGCCATGATCTTAGCTTTTGAATGCGAATTTCAAGCCAGCTTTTTCACTCTCTTCTTTCACTCTCATCAAGAGGCTCTTTTAGTCCTCTTCACTTTCTGTCATTAGAGTGGTATCTGTATAGCTGAGGTTGTTGATATTTCTCCCAGAAATCTTGATTCCAGCTTGTGACTCATCTAGCCTGGCATTTCACATAATGTATTCTGCAAATAAGTTAAATAAATAGGGTGACAATATACAGCCTTGATGTACTCCTTTCCCAATTTTGAACTAGCCTGTTGTTCTATGTCCAGTTCTAACTGTTTCTTCTTGACTCACATACAGTTTTCTTACAAGACAGATAAGGTGATCTGATACTCCCATCTCTTTAAGAATTTTCCACAATTCCTTGTTATCCACACAGTCAAAGTCTTTAGAATAATCAATGAAGCAGAAGTAGATGTTTTTCTAGAAATCCTTTGCTTTCTCCATGATCCAACCCATGTTGGCAATTTGATCTTTGGTTCCACTGCCTTTTCTAAACCCAGCTGGTACACCTGGAAGTCCTCAGTTCATTTACTGCTGAAGCCTGGCTTGAAGGACTTGGAGCATCCCCTTGCTAGCACATGAAATGAGCACAACTGTACAGTAGTTTGAACATTCTTTGGTATTGCCCTTCTTTGGGGTTGGAATGAAAACCGACCTTTTCCAGTCCTGTGGCCACTGCTGAATTTTCCAAATTTGCTGACATATTGAGTGCAAGCACTTTAACAGCATCATCTTTTAGAATTTTAAATAGCTCAACTGGAATTCTGTCATCCCCACTAGCTTTGATCATAGTAATGCTTCCTAAGGCCCACTTGATGTCACACATCAGGATGTCCCTCTCTAGGTGAGTGATCACACCATTGTGGTTTTCTGGGTCATTAAGACCTTTTTTGTTTTGTGTTCTTGCTGCCTCTTCTTAATCTCTTCTGCTTCTATTAGGATCTTTACCATTTCTGATCTTCATCATGTCTATCCTTGCATGAAATGTTCCCTTAATAAATCCAGTTTTCTTGATGAGATCTCCAGTCTTTCTCATTCCATTGTTTTCCTCTATTTCTTTGCATTGTTCATTTAAGAAGGCCTTCTTATCTCTCCTTATTCTCTGAAACTCTGCATTCAGTTGGATGTATCTTTTCCTTTCTCCCTTGTCTTTTGCTTCTCTTCTTTCCCCAGCTATTTGTAAAACCTCCTCAGACACCCACTTTGCCTTCTTGCATTTCTTTTGGATGTTTGGTCACTGCCTCCTGTACAATGTCACATACTTCCATCCATAGTCTTTCAGGCACTTTGTCTACCAGATCTAATCCTTTGAATCTATTCATCACCTCCACTGTATAATCATAAGAAATTTTATTTATGTAATAGCTGAATGGCCTTGTGGTTTCCCCTACTTTCTTCAATTTAAACCTGAATTTTGTGATAAGGAGCTGATGATCTGAGCCACAGTCAGCTCCAGGTCTTGCTTTTGCTGACTGTATAGAGCATTTCCATCTTTGGCTGCAAAGAACATAATCAATCTAATTTTAGTATTGACCATCTGGTGATGTCCATGTGTGGAATCTTCTCTTGGGTTGTTGGAAAACAATGTTTGCTATGACCAATGTGTTCTCTTGATAAAACTCTGTTGGCCTTTGCTTTGCTTCATTTTGTACTCCAAGGTCAAACTTATCTGTTACTTCACATATCTCCTGACTTTCTACTTTTGCATTCCAAATCCTTATGATGAAAAGGATGTCTTTTTTGGTGTTAGTTGTAGAAGGTGTTGTAGAACTGGTCAGCTTCAGCTTCTTTGGGATCAGTGGTTGGAGCATAGACTTCAATTGCTGTGATGTTGAATGGTTTGCTTTGGAGACTAACCGAGCTCTTTCTGTCATTTTTGAGGTTGCACGCAAGTACTACATTTTGGATTCTTTTGTTGACTATGAGGGCCACTCCATTTCTTCTAAGGGATTTTTGCCCACAGTAGTAGATATTAATGGTCATCTAAATTAAATTCTCCCGTCTCCATCTATTTTAGTTCACTGATTCCTAAGATGTTGATTTTCAATCTTTCCATCTCCTGCTTGACTATGTCCAATTTACCTTGATTCATGGAACTAACTAGCCCCAATACTTTGGTCACTTGATGCAAAGAACTGACTCATTGGACCCTGATGCTGGGAAAGATTGAAGGCAGGAAGAGAAGGGGATGACAGAGGCTGAGATGGTTGGATAGAATCCCCGACTCTATGGTCATGAGTTTGAGCAAACTCCAGGAGTTGGTGATGGACAGGGAGGCCTGGTGTACTGCAGTCCATGGGGTCACAAAGAGTCAGACATGACTGTGTGACTGAACAAAACTGATGGAACTAACATTCCAGGTTCCTATACAATATACTTCTTTACAGCATTGGACTTTGCTTTCACCACGAGACACATCCACAGCTGAGTGTTGTTCCTGTTTTAGCCCAGCCACTTCATTATTATTGGAGGTATTAGTAATGCCCTCTGCTCTTCCTCAGTAGCAACTGGACACCCCCAGACCTGGGAGGCTCACCTTCCAGCATCACATGTTTTTGTCTTTTCATACTGTCCATGTGGTTCTCCAGACAAGAATATTGGAGCGGGTTGCCATTCCTTCTCCAAAATATGATATTAGCTATGGAATTTTCAGAGATGTTCTTTATATGTTAAAGAAGGTCTCTTCTTTTATTAGTACGTGGAGTGTTATTATCATGAGAAGATGTTGGATTGTGTCAAGTATTTTATACCTCTATCAAGGTAATGATAGGTTAAAGTTTTGTCATTTATTTTATTAATAAGGTGTATTATATTGATTGGTTCTGAGACATTACACCAAATTTGCATTTCTAAAACAAATTCCACTTGTTTCTGATGCATAATCCTATATATATGCTGGATTCAGTTTGCTAGTGTTTTGTTAAAGATTTTCATGTCTATGTTCATGAAAAATATGATTGTGTTGTTTTCTTGTAATGTATCTGTATGGCTCTGGCATCAAGGTAATGCTGGTTTTATAGAACAAGATGGGATGTATTCTCTCCTCTTATTTGGGGGGAAGTTTATGAAGAATTGGTATTAATTCTTTAAATACTTGATTGAGTTCCCAGTTGAAGCTATCTGGCCATGGATTTTTCTCTGTGGGAAGTTTGAAAATTACTAATTCAGTTTGTCTTCTTGGTTTTTAAGTCTAGTCATATTTACCATTTCTTTCTGAGTCAGTATATTTTCTGTCAATTTGTTTATCTTATCTGTTATTAAATATATTAGCATATAGTTGTACATTGTTGGAGAAGGAAATGGCAACCAATTTCCTTACCTGGAAAATTCCATGGACAGAAGAGCCTGGTAGGCTACAGTCCATAGTGTTGCAAAGGGTTGGAAATGACTGAGCAACTTCACTTTCTTTTCTTTGTACATTGTATTTCTTGTACTTATTTTTACTTCTATAAAGTCAGTAGTAATATTCCCTCATTCCTTCTTGATTTTAATAATTTGATACTTCTTGCTATTTTTCTTGGTTAGTTGAAATAAGCTTTATTAATTTTGTTCTTCTTTTCAAATTTTTGGTTTGAAAAAGTTTTAATATCGATATCTTAATAATAATATTGATATTTAAGAATATTGATATTATCTTGGTTTTCTATTGTCTGTTTTATTTATTTCCACTCTAACCTTTACTATTTACTTCTTTCTCTTGTTGATTGAGTTTGCTCTTCATTTACTAGTTTCTTAAGTTATAAGGTTAAGTTAGTTACTTGAAATCCTTTTTCATTATAGATGTTTAAAGCTATAAACTTCATTCTAAATACTACTTTAACTATATCTCATTAGTATTGGTATATTGTGGTTTTATTTTCAGCAATCTCAAAATATTTTTAATTGATCTTGTGTATTCTACTTTGATCCATTGGTTATTTAAAGATGTGTTGTTTATTGCACATTTGTGAATTTCTCAAATGTTCTTCCTTTATTGAAGAATTGTGTGCATGCACAATAAGTCACCTCAGTGGTATCCAACTCTTTGTGACCCTAGGGACTGCCAGGCTCCTTGGTCTATGGGATTCTCCAGGCAAGAATACCAGAGTGGGTTGCCATGCCCTCCTCCAGGGGATCTTCCCAACCCAGGGACTTAACCCACATTTCTTACATCTCCTGCATTTGTAGACATGTTCTTTACCACTAGCACCACCTGGGAAGCCCTATTAAAGAACTACTTTAGTTCTATGTGGTTGGAGATAATACTTTGTAAAACTTCAATCCCTTTAAATTGACTTAGGCTTGTTTTATGGCCTAGCATGTGGTCTCTTCTGGAGAATCTTCCACATGCAATTGAGAATATTGCATCCTGCTGTTATATGGAGTGTACAATAGATGTCTGTTAGGTCTAGTTAATTTATACTGTTATTCAAATCTTCTATTTTCTTGTGGACCTTCTGGTTAGTTATTCTATTCACATTGGAAATGGAGTGTTGAAGTCTCCAGTTATTATTTTTTAATTGTTTATGTCTCCCTTTTGGGCTCCCTAGGTGGCTCAGTAGTAAAGAATCTTCCTGCCAATGCAAGAGACATTGGAGATGTGGGTTCAATCCCTGGATTAGGAAGGTCCCCTTGAGGAGGAAATGGCAACCCACTCCAATACTCTTGCCAGAAAAATCCCATGGACAGAGGATCCATGTCCTTCAGACATGACTGAGGGAATGAACACACACACACACATACAACCTGTGTGTTATTAGCTAGTTAGCTATGTCTCCCTTTTATTTTCAGTTTTTGCTTCATGTATTTGGGGGGATTTTGTTGCTAGGTACATTTATGTATATAATCATATATCTTTCTGATAAGTGGATACTTTTATCATTATAAGATATCCTCCCTTGTCACTAGTAATGATTTTTAATTTAAAGTCTATTTTACCTGGTACTAGTATAACCACTTCAGTTCTCTTTTGATTACTGTTTGCATGGTATGTATTTTTCCACCATTTTACTCTTAAGCTATCTAGGTGTTTAAATATAAAGATGGCTCTTACAGAGAACATAGAGTTTAATAATTTTTTATTCCATTCTGTTAATTTCAGCCTTTGATTTAAATGTTTATTCCATTTATATTATTGTCATTGCTAATTTCAGGATTTGCATCTGCCATTTTGCCATTTGTCTATATATTTTTGACTTTGCTTCTCTATTCTATTATTAACTTCCTTTATGCTATTTTCTAGATATCATTTTAATTCTGTTGTACATTCCTTCACTAGATGGTGTTTAGTTAATTCTCAGTGGTTGTCATTGGGACTACAATTGCAAGTCAATTTAGCTTACTTGCATTAGTAGACTTTGCTCCAATATGGCTCCAGCCCTTCTCTCCCCTTTATTGTTTATTATTGGCATAGGAATTATATCTTTATATATTATAAATCCATCAATATAGTTTTATAACTATTGATTTAGAAATTGTTTTAAAAATCAGACAGGAGAAGAAAAGAGGTATAAAAATGCATTTATTTTGTCTTTTGTAAGTATATAGTTACCTTTATCAGTGCAATTATTTCTCCATATGGATTCAAGCATAGGGCCTTTTCATTTTAGCCTGCAGGACTTCTTTCAGTACTTCTTATAGGGCCATTCTGTGAGTGAAGAGTGTTCTTAGTTTTGGTTATTTGGGAATGTTTTCATTTTTAAAAGATAGGTTTATTGGATATAGAGCTCATGGTTGACTGGATTTTTCTTTCAACATTTTCAATATGTTGCCCCATTGTTTTCTGTCCTCAGTGATTTTTAGTGAGGAATCAGCTGTTGATCTTATTGAGGTGACCTTTTTGTATGTGATGACACATTTTTTCTTGCTGCCCTCAAGATGCTCTTTGTGGTTGGCTTGGTACAGTTTGACTATAATATATCTATGTATGAATCTCCTTGAGTTTATCCCACTTGAAATTTGCTGAGTTTCTTGGATATGTATATTAATGTTTGCCATAAAATTGGGGTCATTTTAAGTGATTATTGGGCTTCCCTGATAGTTCGATTGGTAAAGAATCTGCCTGTAATGCAGGAGACCCTGGTTTGATTCTTGGGTTGGGATGATCTATCCCTGAGTTGGGAAGATTGATTCCTGGGTCAAGAAGATCAATTTCTGGGTCAGGAAGATTCGCTGGAAAAGGGATAGGCTACCCACGACAGTATTCTTGGGCTTCCCTTGTGGTTCAGCTGGCAAAGAATCTGCCTGCGATGCAGGAGACCTGGGTTTGATCTGTGGGTAAGGAAGATCCCCTGGAGAAGGGAAAGGCTACCCACTCCAGTATTCTGGCCTGGAGAATTCCATGGACTGTATAGTCCATGGAGTCTCAAAGAGTTGGACACGACTCAATGACTTTCACCTTCACTTTTTATTTCTTCCGATATTCTGTCTCTTTCCCTTTCTCTTCTTTTGTGACTCCCTCTAGGTATATATCAGCATGATTGATAATGTTCCACAGGTCTCTGAGGTTCTGTTTCTTTTTCTGCATCCTTTTTTCTTTCTGTTCCTTAAACTGGGTTATCTCAATTGATTTATCTTCAATTCACTGATTCTTTCTTCTAATAACTCAAATTTCCAATTTTAATAAAGTTTTCATTTTACTTATTATACTTTTAAACTCAAATTTTTTTGGTTCTTTTCAGTAATTTTTATATTTTTACTGATATTTTCTATTTGTTGAGACATCATTTTCATAAATTCCTTGAGTTCTTTGAACATACTTATAGTAGATAAATTAAAGTGTTTGCCTAGTAAATCCCTTATCTGGGCCTCCTCAAGGGTTATTTTCCAGTGTATGAGCCAGAAATTTCTGTTTCTTTTCCTGTATTACATAGTTTTTGTTGAAAACAGAATATTTTTGATAATATAACATGAGACTTTCAAAATGAGACACACGTACCACCATTCTTGCCCAGCCCCCAGGATTTGTTGTTGCTGGTTTGTTGTTCGGATTTGTTCATTTGATTGTTGGTTAGTTTGTTTCATGACTTTCCTGGACTAATTCTGTAAAATATGCTTTCCCTATTGTGCAGTCACTGAAGTTTTGGCTCAGTTAGCTTAGTAGTCACCTAGTGATTGCCCAGAGTGTTCCTTAAATGCTTGGAACTAATAAGTCTTCTCCCCTTTTAAGGGAGCTCTCTGTGTGCCATTTACAGCTCTGCTTTAGTATTTACTTCCTGCTTGTGCTGAACCTCATGGCCAACCTGACTTGAGTGATTAGGACTTTCGCAGGTCTTTCCTTAGCCTGTGCACAGCCCTGCACATGAGCACAGGCTTCCTGATCCCTAGGAATAATTCAGAGCTTTTTGGAGCCCCCCTGGGGGTATCTCAGTACCCAGATATTCCTTTTACATTTTTGCCCAGACTCTTGATTCTCTCAACTGGTATTGCAGCTGATAGTTCTTGTCAGATTCTCAGGGATAGAGTTTTTCTTGCAGAGTGAGTTCTGAGTTAGGCCAAATATCAACAATGAGGTTTCCCTGGTAGCTCAAGGGTAAAGAATCTGCCTGCAATGCAGGAGACATGGGAGACTCGGGTTCAATCCCTGGGTTGGGAAGATCCCCTGGTGGAGGAAATGGCAACCCACTCCAGTATTCTTGCCTGGGAAATCCCAAGGACAGAGGAGCCTGGCAGCTACAGTCTGTGGGGTCACAGAGTCAGACATGACTGAGCAAGCACGCAAGCCCACATATAGGGGACTTTTCCAGAAATCTTCAAGACAAGTAGATAATGGCAATGCTCTGGAGATGGGACATTTTGAGGAACCTCAAACCCAGTCTGGTTCCTCTGGTGGCTACAAGGTTGGTGGGTTTCACAACAACTGGGATTGTTAGGCTGCTAGTTATCAAGGCTGACATGGAGCTGGATAGGGTGGGAGAGAAGTTCAAATTCCACAACCCTGTTCTTTTACCTTCAGGAATTTATCTTGGATAAATTCTTCTTGAAGTGTTGCAAGCCTTTCGCTAATTTACAGAATCTGAAAGTTTATTTTCCCATTGTTTTTGTGGAGGTCCTTACTATGCTGTCTGTAAATCCTGCCCCTCTTCTATCATTAGACAGGAGCCACTGTATTCAACTGTACTAGAAAGCCCTATCTAGACATGCTTCTCCCCCAAAAGGTATTTTGGAAGAATAGCTGCCCAGTTAGGTCTTTCAGCTTAGTTCAGTTCAGTCACTCAGTCGTGTATGACTCTTTGCGACCGCATGGACTACAGCATACCAGGCTTCCCTGTCCATCACCAACTCCTGGTGAGGTCTTTAGTGAAAACATCCTATAGTCAAGTAAATTCAGAACTATCTTTGGCTCTCATTCTTGGAGAGCCCCAAATGCAGGCCAGCATTTTCAAGGTCCTGAGAAGTACTGCTCTAAGAAACCTGCTTTATTTTATTTACAAAGGGTTTTCTAAACACAGTTCCCTGCATAACTCCTTTGTTTCTTGTTTAACACTTCTTAGTGGTCCTCAGAATATATCATGCATGTGTGTGTGTGTGTGTGTGTGTGTGTGTATGTGTGTGTGCGCGCTACGTCACTTCAGTCATGTCCGCACCAATCTTAAATATGAATTCCAAACTTAGTTTCTGGCACTACTTTTTGGAACTAATGCAGTTGGCTGTCTGATGAGAGTGGCCAAGTACTCACAAAATACAACGGGGGCACTTTGGGCCTTAATTTCTGCTTTTTAATACTTTGTCTGATTTCTATCATTTTCTGGGTCTGGGGATGTGGGTTCAGTTCATCACAAATACTCATCACATTTCAGTTCATCACAAGTATTCTGAATGATGTAAGAAAATTATTTTGATCTATTTGTGGCTTTCTTTTCTTCCACCTGAGAAAAGGCATGTGAACTAGTCTCTTTTAATAAGAAAATGTAAAGAGATTTGTGGAGGGATGAATGGATTTCATTCTCTTTGGACTTCGTAATCTAGGATTCTAAGAAACCACTCAGAGACAGGCAGGGGAGTGCAAAATCCGTTCTATGTAGCTACACACACAGAGACATACTTGGACATACACGCACACAGATACACATATGCACATGCATGCACAAAACTCTCTGGCAGGTGTGCTGAAGCCTGGTGGGTGCGGGGTGGCAGGCCTCCCCCTCCATAGTTTGTCTGTGCCCAAAGAAGCTTCATCCCTTTATCACAGGAGGTCGTGCAAACCTATTCTTTTCTGTGAGTGCCATGGCCCTGGGTAGGTCTGGCAAGTCCTGCCCAGGAGGCTTGGACGTCTTCGCTGGAGAGGGCAAAGCTCTCTATGTTCTCTTCCTGGGACTGAAGAATCAGGAAACTTGTACCAGTCCTGCCTTTGTCAATATTCTGGAAAAGCTGCCTCCCTTCCCTGGGTGTTCTTCACAGTAAAACGGACAATGAACAAAATGATTTGTACAAACATTTTCAGCGCTGGAGTTCTCTGAATTTATGATAGACAATGTCTTTACAGAACAGGGAGTCCCAGTGCTGTGCATGGCCGTGGTCCCATGGAGGGCCTCCTCCCCTACCTCTTGGCAGGCCTGTCTGGGCTGGGTCTCTGGAAAATGGCCCCTCTCCTGGTTTCTATCAGCATAGCTGTTGTGGACTTCCTGCCATGTGGCCCATAAACTCAGTGCCTGAGCCAAATGTGGAGAGAAGGCAGGGAAAGAGCTGACAGACAGGCCTGCCAAGTTCCACTTCTTTCTTGGCTACAGGAGGGGACGAAGTACAGGAAGCCCCTGGCCCACCCCCCACCAGTGTGCAGGCCCCCTACATCACTGTCACCTTCGTTTCCATTTTTATGGGAAGCCTGGGCCCTCGGGGAGATTGCAATATACACAGGACATCAGCCAGCCCCTTCCCAGCGCCCTGCCCCCAGCCCAGAACGTTCATCAAAGTGGTGGGCCCCGTGCGGCCTCCTGAGGATGTCCTGTGGGCAGCCCTGGGTCAGAGCAGAGAGCTGTTCATGCAGAGGCATCCACCGTTTACAGCTCTCATTAGATACCTTTACAACTGCCATGAGTTGATTAGAAACATACACACTCACGCAGAGGAAACAGAAAGTACTGAAGGCTTTGCTTGTTTTCCAGATGTAGTGGAGTAAGACTGCAGTGTGACTGCTGATCACAAGAGTGTCCATCACCTCTTTCCAAAGGGACAGCTGGGCCCACGGGGGCTGTGCAGAGACCCATTTCCCCAGGGCAATGGGGGGGCCCCTGGACCTCCCGCGCCGGCTTCTCTGTGAAAACCTGAGGCTGCCTGCACTGAGGCTGAGCTGGAGTGAGTGCATGGCGACAGCCTGGGTGGCCTTCTGGTCTGAGGCTCTCAGGTCAGTGGGAGGCCTGGGCTCGCTGCGGGGGGCTGGGAGGACACAGGCCATTACAGGCCACAGCAGGCGAGGAGGTTAACTGGTCAGAAAGTCCTCTCACAAGAGCTCCTGACCCACCTGAGCCACTTACTCAGTACCCGGATGCTGAAGGGCCCCCAGCTCACCCGTCCAGGAGCCCATCTTCCTACCTCAGAGGGGAGCTTCTCTGGTTGTCCTCTGTCTGCTCCCAGCTATCGGAGATCCCACCAGCTTCCTGTTTCAGAGGTGCAGGACCAGTGCATCCTTGCCACCAGCGCCTGCCATGCAGCCCCTCCTGCTTCCCCTCTTCCTGCCCAGCCTGTTCCCCCCAAACAGCAGACGCCAGGTTTGGAGACTGTTAAGTCAGGTTACACAGCTCTCCACCTGAAATCCTCCACGGACTTGCTATTGCTCTCATAAAAGCTAAGTCTCGCCGTAGCAAAAGGCCCTGCCAACCCCAGTCCTCCCCGCCACGCCAACCCTGCCCACTCTGCTCTTCATCCGAATCCTCTCTTCCACCCACAGGGCCCCTCTGGCCACAACCCTGGCCCCTCCCAGGGTATTTGAGCTTGCTTTTTGCCTGGACCATTCAACCCGCATATCCTTATCACCGTCTAGGGACGATTCCTTGCCACCCCTAAACCGACCACCCTACTTTCCAGTGTATTATTTGCAGGCATTACCACACAAAATTTAAGTGATCACTTTCACGATATTTGTTTGCTTTTAATTCAAGTTCCCTCTGAGAATGAAAGCTCCCAGGTCTGTCTTGTTGGCTCAGGGCCTAGAAGGCTGCTGGACACACAGAGGAGATGCCCAACAGAGGTTTACTGAGGGAACGAAGAGGGTGAGTTGAGAGACCAGCTCCACTGCCAGTTTCCTCACCTAGGAGGAATTCCTGCTGTTGGAGACAGGCCTGCAGCCATCACTGCAGCCAGAGGCCGGAAGATTGGCCCTGCTGGGGGCAAGCCTTCAGCAGAGACCCAGTAGCTCTCCCACAGGGAGACACCCACCCACCCACCGGGGAGGCTCGATCTGCAAGGACCAGGAGGTGATGAGCGGCTGCGTGCCCCCAGCCTGCTCTGTGCGGCCTCCCTTTCCCCACCACTCCCCATCCCTCCTTGTGAGTGTCTGTGAGCAAAACAAAAGAAGAAACCAGTCAAAGAGTAGCCCAGTGATTTGATTTGCTTCCTTTTGGCTTCCTCTATTCTCTAATAATTTTATAATTACTACATATTTCCTTCACAATTTTTAAGAAAGGGAAAACGTAATCATTATTTTAAAATTCCATTCCAGTAGATTCATACCATCAGAAAAGGAGAGAGAGAAGGTTTACCTTTAAACTTTCCTGGAAGTAGATGCAGCCCCATGCAAATAAGTGATCCACTCCCTCCCCCCATCCCAGCTCAGAGTCTGCAGGCTGCCCACTGCCACTTGTTCGGTGACTTGAGTTGCACTGGCCACTCATTCAGACATGTCTCTGCTACATCAGGGTTGGACAAAGGCGGTGTACCTCACACAGCCTACAGCGTGTACTGTCTGGCCCTTTGCAGGAAGTTTGCCACCTCCTGTCCTAGGAAGCTCCCTGCTCCCTGAGGTCCTGGAGGTCCCTGCATGACACAGGGCCGGAGACCTCTGCCCCTGTTTGGTGAGTCTGTCTGTCTCTCTGCTATGGGTCACAGTCTAGATTCACCTCCATGTTATAGAGGGCCTGGCATGTTTTGGTCTTTCTGTTAGTCCATATTATTATTAATAATATATCATTATTTCAGTCCTGCTTAAGTGAGGAAGTCTCAGCTGTTATCCAAAGTCAGGTGTAGCTGAAAAGGCGGGTATACACTGAGCCGAGTCCCCACTGGGAGCTCACAGCCACCTCCTCCTAAGCAGGGCAACAGGGGCTCCTGCCTCGGGAAGCTCTCAGTCCAGCAGGCCAGCTCTAGGCCACCGAGCCTAGCACCTACTCAAGGACACCGCAGAGAGGTCTCTGCAAAGCCAGAGCTGCTACCAGGAAGCGGGTAGCAAACTCCTGCTAGGCAGAATGATCGGGATGGGAGGGTGGTCTGAATTAGGCAAGTCTGCCATGCAGATTCTTTTCTTAAGAAATATCATTCTGTTCCATGCGTGTGAAGGCAACTGAACTCAGGTTTATGAAGCATTTCTCAGCCAGCACCACGTGGAGCATGTAATGAAGTGTCAGTTGACTTGTAATTTACACCAAACACCACTGGCACAAAACAGGCAGCCTGGGCTCAGGAAATTTAGCCTGCCCCAGTCTTGTGTCTAGTATGAATTAGCTTTTTAACGCTCTCCTCACAAGTGGCACAAAGGCAAACAGCAGCTGAGCAGAGCTCCCAGAGGGACCAAGTGACTCCAGAGAGGAACCTGATGGCAGCAGCAGCACAATGATTCATGCGCTGCGTGAAGGTGGGGTCTGACTCTGCTAGGCGGGCCTCCGGGAGCTGCGTGTGCGTGCGTGCGAGAGTGGGACAGGGAAGGGCGTTCTCTGTGAAGAGGAAGAGCACTGGGGGTGATGAAGCTCCTTCGCCGCATCCCCCACTCTCTGTGCCAGAAACACCTGTCAACCGCGAGGCCTCTGCTCGGAATGGGGAGGAGGGAGGACAAAACAGACAAGTCTCCCTTAGCGCAGCCAAGGGTGTAGATTATCTTTAGAGCGTTTTTGGGAGAACTGATAGTCCTTCCGGAGCAGTGACTCGAGGCAAATCAGCTCATCTGGCGGCTACTCCGTGGAGACACCAGGGGACCTCAGTGCTGGAGCTTAATTAGAGAACCACAGGCAACCAGGTCAGCTGGGGGGCTGAGGGGACCCCGACTAATGGCTTTAATGACTGTGCTCATTAAACCCCTGGAAGGAGCTGTAAGCTCCTCTGTCCCCACCGTGACCAGGCTGCATCTGGCATTTTCCCCAGAACCCTGACCCAGGGATGCTGTCTGTATTTCCCCAGGGTTGTGGAGGAATTATGGAAGTCCCTCAAATGCAGAGTGGACTGTATCTGGGGACCAGGTCTTTAAAAAGGTAATTAAGTTAAACAAGGCCATTAGGATGAGCCCTAATCCAATCTGACTGGTGTCCTGATAAGAAGAGATTAGGGTGCAGACGTGCGCAGAGGAAGGATCGTGTGAGGACACAGGGAGGTGACAGCCATCTATACACCAAGCAGTGAGGCCTCAGAGGGGGTTGGCCCTGCTGACCCGGGTCCTGGACGTCCAGCCCCCAGAGCTGTGAGCACCAAGCTCACACCCAGCTGTGTAAGCCACCCCATCGGAGGTGCTTCCTTCAGGGCCCCGAGCTGACGCAGACACCCCCGTGTGCTCTTGTGCTCTGCTCACGTTCCCCTGATGCCTGGTCTCCTCTCACTGTCCTTGTTGGCTTGGCCTCTGCCAGTCCTTAGAGATTCAAGACCACTCCTTGATGTATCCTCCTCCGGACTCTGTCGGGACGCAGAATGCCTTTAAACAGCGAAGCCCTTGTGACGGTGCCATCTTTGCTGACGCCACTTGGCAGCCCCAGGTCTATCTGGAATTGAGAAGGACCATATGGGGCTCCTGAACACAAAAGTCTTGCTGTGTGTCCCTTCTCTGAGTTCCAAAGGGCTAGCTCAACACAATTGCTAATCAGGGAAAGGAGGGAATACAGAGAAAAGAGAGGAGCAGCAAAGAAACAGCGGTGCAGCCTTGGGGTAGGGTCCTGGTTCCCCCTCAAGGAATAACATAACAGTATCTTTGAGCTCTTCTGCAGAACTGAAACCCTCACCAGGTGAAGAGGCTAACTACTTGATGAAGCATTCTTCGTTTCAGAGAAGGTCACGATTTGCCCATCATCACCTGATGGCAGATGATCCCTGGATTGAAGGAGTGTGGGCCCTGCATGTTCACCATGATTTACATTGGTAATTTCGCCCCTGGGCTACGAGATTCCTCCTAGGCTCACTTGGGTTGGGAAACACAATTTTGAGAGAATTAGGCCACTGTGGCTTCCTTTATCTGGCAAATCAACAAAGCTGTTCTGTTCTATTTCACCAAAAACTGTCTCTTGAGATTTCATTTGGTATCATGGTACAGAGGCCAGATATAGCTTCAATACCAAGCTCTAGGAGGGCTCCTTGGCCCTGGTTGATGCCAGGTAAACATTGGTGCTGGGTCCCCAGGAAAGGATGTGATAGAGACTAAGCCCCTCAATTCGCCTCCCCCAGGCTCATGCATGGAAGCCTCTTCTATCCTGGCAGCATCTAGGGGCCACTCTCCTCTCTAAGGTCACTCAGCTCCTGAGTCTCCCTGGACCCGGTGGCTGCACAGCCTCTAAACTCAGGTTCTCGATCTCCTGCTGGTCCTTGGTGCTCCACACCAAGGCACCACAGAGGGGACAGCTCCCCTGCCCTCACCTGCTGCCTCCTCCATCATTCAGCTCTGTGTCGCTCTAGCCCCATCCCTGCTCTATACATGCTGGGACCCTGTCTACAATATAATATTAAATTTCTTTTATTTTTGACTGCAAGGTACTTGGGATCTTAGTTCCCCAACCAGGGATTAAATCTGCATGCCCTGCATTGGAAGCATGGAGCCTTAACCACTGGACTGCCAGGGAAGTTCCTACAACATAATTTAAAACAGATGGTGGTGGGGGGGGACAGTAATTTTGATTTGGAAAAAGTATATTACCTTAGATGGATTATTTTTGTAGCCCCTGCAGCATCTTCCTGTTATGGCAATTTTTTGTATATGCTAACCTTAAAATGAATAACGTCTTTAGAATGTACAGCAGCAAAATCTACTGTGGGCTGCAGGCACAAGGGATGTGACTCACCCCTGCTCCCTGCATGGGCGTCTAGTGGCTTCCCTGAGCTGTCTCTTCCTCACTCATCACACAGGGATGATGATGCTACAGAGCGGGCTGTTCTGAGGACATGTTGAAGTAGCTATTCAAGTCGCTGCTCTCGCTGCTGACTGTGGCTGTTAATATTTCCCCCAACTTAGTTTTAAAAGACTGAGTCAACACCAAATTCTTTAGTATGCTCTATACTGTCTATCACAGAATGGGTCATTGCATTTTTTAAATAAATTAAGTGAGGATGGGGAAAAAGTGATGTCAATCTTGGGCATATAGCAAAAATGGTTTTAGGTAACCTGCTATATAGCAGAGGGAGCTCAGCTTGGTGCTCTGTGATGACTTAGATGGGTGGGGTGGGAGGGGAGGGAGGTCCAAGAGGGAGGGGATGTATGTCTGCATATAGTTGATTCACTTCATTGTACAACATAAACTAACACAATGTTGTAAAGCAACTATACTCCAATAAAAAAAAAATGTTTAAGTGCAGCATCACACACACAAAGGAAATCAGAAAGGAAACATTGCCTGGATTTCAAGCTGCTGTGAGGGGAGAGAACATCTGACTGATGGTTGTGTCTCCAGGTGAGTTCACTCACCCAGGACAGCTGGTTATCCAGTCTTGCTACGGAGTTGTTCCTCAGTGGTTTTACTGTGCTCAGGACAACTGATTACCCAGCTTCCCTGCTGTGTCATTACTCGGCACTTTTACTGGATTCTGTTCTGGAATAGAATGTGTTTTTGTTTTGCTATTGTTACTGTTTGGCCTTGTATCCGCTGCCACCAAACATCCCTGGGCCTTCTGCACAGCTATTAACTACCTACTAATCAAGAGAGAAGCTCAGGCGGAAACGTCATCCCCTGGAGCCTATGTCTGAATAAAGACGTCAGCATCACTGCCTTGTCTTAAAGCAGCTCATAATCCAGGTGATAAAATAAGTCCAATACATGCTTTTTTTTTTCAATTTAAGAATATGCAGTATTAGTGATGGGAGAAGGCTGGTGTGAAGGTATTGAGTGCCTTGGACCACAGGGCAAGGAGAGATGGCCAGGGGTGCAGTGCAAGGGCAACCGTCCATCACAAGATACAAACCCAAGGAGAGAGCAGACCCGTCATCAGTATGCCTGAGTACGGGTTGTGTCACCATACCTGTGATGCTCACAGTGCCCTGTCTACCCTCTGATTCAACCCTTGGATCCCAGAGAAGGGGAGAGTTTGCTCCAGCCCAAAAGATAAGTTTCTGGCCCCTGATTGAGCTAGGCTGCCCTGCCTGCTGCTCCCTCCCTCCATGCAGCAAGCAAAGCCCTCCCTCTCTGGGAAAGTAGGAAGCAAAACAGGACGGTTCTGATCTCACCTGATCCCAGGCGTATCACACTTCAGAAACAGAACCTCCCTCAGGCCTCATCTACCATTCTTGGATGGCCTTGAGTAGTGTTTCTTGTGAAGATCCTCTTTGATATGCATAGTTACGATAATAAATATGCTTCTTATGTCATCTTACTGCATTTGAGCAGATAAAGTGACCAGTCTCAATGTGTTCCTCATACAGCACATGATGTGCAGGTGAGCCATCCTGTCCACTGCAGCTCCAATGCAGGAAGACCTGCAGTGTGGTGGTGATGCCCCCTACGATGGTGATGCCTACCATACGATGTAAGGGGACTTGCCATAGTCATTCCCTCTATCTAAGCAGCCCAAGCACCGAATGCTGGCCTGCTGTGGATTCAGGAGGGAAGACACATGGAAACCTGATTGGTATTAAGAAGAGAACAGAACAGACTAGACCAGGGTGCATCCCACACAGTATAGATCAGCTCATTTGTGAACTTTCATTTCTCCCTTGTTTGCGTGTGTGCACGAGTGCAGGTGCACACTGGGTCACAGTATGAGGTATATTTTTTACTTTCTGATATGAACTACAATCAAATAGGTTTGAAAGCCCTGAACTGGGAGGCTGACATTCTTTTTCCCATTTTTGTTTCTCTCACTGCCTGTGAAGTGTCTGCCCCAATAAATGCTCATGGGGTTAATACATGAATTAATATATCACTGAAGGAGTTAAACTGATTAATAGGCAGAGTGGCTGCCTATTCTTCTCAACTTTCCCTGTGCCCACAACTTCCAGTCCCTAAAGCCGCAGGCAAGGGCATTTGCAAAGGTGAGGGCAGGCCTTCATCACACCGTGCAGTGCGTGATGTGGGCATGAGCTGGGCTTGGTGCCTATGCTGGGATGAGCACAGGTGAGCGGAGAGCTGACACATGTGATGCTACAGAGTCGCGGGTGTGACACCTGACCCCTGCTCTCCATTTGCCAGTCATCTGATCCTGCTGGGCTCATGAAGGAAATAGTCCAGAGTTGACAACTGATTTTCAAAATGATGAATTTGGAAAGGGACCACCCCAGTCATCAGCTGAAAATGCAGGGGACCCAGAAGTGACTGCATCTCAGCCACATCTGTTACTGCCTTTCCCTGAAAGTCTCCGAACTTCCCCCCGGAGAAAACTTTCTACTCTAACTGGTTCCACTGGTCATTTACTTTCACTTGGGGGCATTTCAGAAATGAGATAAACATTTGACCTGAGACTGGGTCCTGGGCCAGGTTCATTTCCAGTGACCTGTACCAGCAAATCCACACAGAGCCAGGGGACCTCGGCCTAAATATAGGAGCTCCCCTCTCTCAGGGGAGGAGTAGGGGGCACAGTGACTTGAAAGTTGATTAGGAAAAAAGATAATAAAGCTTTGGGAACATGGACTGCCTGGTGCCTGGGAGAAAAGGGCGAGGCTGGCCAGCGGGCTTCCCTCAGGACCACCCGTGTCTCTGCTGGTCTCCTGGAGGTGGGAATGTCTGTATCTCGTTTGCTGTGCATCACACTTAGTGTGTGAGCTGTGGCCAGTCTAGGGCACGTTGGACCTTTGGTTGGCATGTGACTAATGACTGTTGGTTGAAGGAATGACCTTTTAAAGTATCTTTAGGAAGCAGAACTTCTATGTGGTCTGTTTATTTCAGAAAGCAGAGTAATGATGACTCCTGAAGTAAAGCAATTCACATGAAAATTTTAAAAAAGAAAATGAAGGAGACTATAGCAAAGATCACCAAAACTAAATGCTGGTTCTTTGAGAAGATAAGTAAAATAGACAAACCATTAGCCAGACTCATCAAGAATAAAAGGGAGAAGAGTCAAATCTGAACAGACAAGAAAGAGGTGAGGAAATGAGCCATGAGGTTGCTGAGGAAAAGTGTTACAGATGGAGGGAACAGCAAGAATAAGTATCCTCCAGTGAGAGCAACCTGGCATGTTCAAAGACCACATAGCAATCTATAGATTCAATGCAATCCCTATCAAGCTACCAACGCTATTTTTCATAGAACTAGAACAAATAATTTCAGAGTTTGCATGTAAATGCAAAAAACCTTGAAGAGCCAAAGCAGTATTGAGAAAGAAGAAGAGAACTGGAGGAATCAACCTTCCTGACTTCAAACTATACTACAAACCTACAGTGATCAAGACAGTATGGTACTGGCACAAAGACAGAAATATAGATTGATGGAACAACATAGAAAGCCCAGTGATAAATCCATATACCTATGGATACCTTATCTTTGACAAAAGAGGCAAAAATATACAATAGAGAAAAGACAATCTCTTTAACAAGTGGCACTGGAAAAACTGGTCAACCACAGGTAAAAGAATGAATCTACAACACTTTCTAACACCATACACAAAAATAAACTCAAAATGGATTAAAGATCTAAATATAAGACCAGAAACTATAAACTCTTAGAGGAAACATAAGCAGAACACTCTCTGACATAAATCACAGCAAGATCCTCTATGACCTACCTCCCAGAGTAGTGGCAATAAAAACAAAAATAAACAAATCAGAGCTAATTAAACTTAAAAGCTTTTGCACAATAAAGAAAACTATAAGCAAGGTGAAAAGGCTGCCTTCAGAATGGGAGAAAGTAATAGCAAATGAAGCAACTGACAAAGAATTAATCTTCAAAATATACGAGCAGTTCATACAGCTTAGTACCAGAAAAACGAACAACCCAATAAGAAATGGGCCAAAGAGCTAAACAGACATTTCTACAAAGAAGACATACAGATGGCTAATAAACATGTGAAAAGATGTTTAGCATCACTCATTATTAGAGAAATGGAAATCAAAACCACAATGAGGTATCATGTACACTGATCAGAATGGCCACCATCAAAAAGTCTACAAACAATTAATTATGGAGATGGTTTGAAGAAAAGGGAACCCTTTCACTATTGGTGGGAATGCAAACTGGTACAGCCAGTATGGAGAGCAGTGTGGAAATTCCTTAAAACACCGGAAATAGAACTGACATATGGCCCAGCAATCCCACTGCTGGGCATACACACTGAGGAAACCAGAAATGAAAGAGATACATGTATCCCGATGTTAATTGCAGAATTGTTTACAATAGCTAGGACATGGAAGCAACCTAGACATCCATCCGCAGACGAATGGATAAGGAAGTTGCGGTACATATACACAATAGGCTATTACTCAGCTATCAAAAAGAACACATTTGAGTCAGTTCTAATGAGGGGGATGAAGCAGGAGCCTATTATACAGACTGAAGTAAGTCAGAAATAGAAATACCAACACAGTATATTAATCCATATATACAGAATTTAGAAAGATGGTTAACAACGATCCTATATGCAAGGCAGCAAAAGAGACACAGATGTAAAGAACAGACTTTTGGACTATGTGGGAGAAGGGGTAGGATGATATGAGAGAATAGCATGTATATTACCATACTTAAAATAGATGGCCAGTACAAGTTTGATGCATAAAGCAGGACACTCAAAGCCAATGCTCTGGGACAACCTAGAGGGATGGGGTGGGGAGGGAGGTTGGAGGGAAGTTCAGGATGGGGGCACACATGTGCACCTGGGGTTGATTCATGTCGATGTGTGGCAAAAACCACCACAATATTGTAAAGTAATTATTATTCAATTAAAATAAATAGATTAATTAAAAATAAATGAAAAGCTTAAATGTTCCAAGAGCTATCATGGTCTAATTAATTAGGAGAAAAATAGGGCTAGAGATTCTGGTTTTATTTCTAAATCCCCAGTGTTTACATAGATCTGCTAGAGAAGGGATAGACTATCCACTCCAGTATTCTTGGGCTTCCCTGGTGGCTCAGCTGGCAAAGAATCTGCCTGCAGTGTGGGAGACCTGGGTTCAATCCTTGGGTTGGGAAGATCCCCTGGAGAAGGGAAAGGCTACCCACCCCAGTATTCTGGCCTGGAGAATCCCAAGGACTGTATAGTCCATGGAGTGGCAAAGAGTTGAACACGACTGAGCGACTTTCACTTTCAGAGTTTGCACAATGTTTGGCACATAATTGTACAATAAAACTCTAATGAATGAAGACAGTTTGATTTCCAGAACTGGAGAAAGCTTCCTCCCTAACTCCATCTCCCACCTCCGCTCTGCTCTCTCAACACACACACACATGCATGCTCTCTCTCTTTCTCATTACGTTTATGGACCTGAAATTCCATAACCAGAGATACTGTCTTTTAAACCGAAGCCTTAACTTCTTTAAACAACTTTAGAAGTGTTGTACATAAATTCTTATCAATTATCACCAAGAAGGACTGGGTTTTCCCAATTCTCTTTTGAGAGCTTGTTTAGACAAGGCCAAGGGGAGCGCAGATACAAAGGAGGAAGCAGGTGATGAAGTGCCATGGGAGAAGGATGGGGTCAAGTTCTCCACTCTCTGCCTTGCTCACCTCCCCAGATAAACTTTCGGCTGTTGACAGACCTGCAGACCAGAAACTTAGGAGCAGTGAGTGATCCAAGATCACTGATGCCTGGATCTTGATCATTGCAATGAGGTTCAGTTCAGTTCAGTTCAGTCACTCAGTCATGTTCGATTCTTTGCCACCCCATGAATTGCAGCATGCCAGGCCTCCCTGTCCATCACCAACTCCCAGAGTCTACCCAACCCATGTTCATCAAGTTGGTGATGCCATCCAGCCATCTCATCCTCTGTCCTCCCCTTCTCCTCCTGCCCCTAATCTCTCCCAGCATTAGGGTCTTTTCAAATGAGACAACTCTTTGCATGAGGTGGCCAAAGTATTGGAGTTTCAGCTTCAACATCAGTCCTTCCAGTGAACACCCAGGACTGATCGCCTTTAGGATGGACTGGTTGGATCTTCTTGCAGTCCAAGGGACTCTCAAGGTCTTCAACACCACAGTTCAAAAGCATCAATTCGTCAGTGCTCAGCTTTCTTCACCATCTAATTCTCACATCCACACATGACTACTGGCCATAGCTTTGACTAGACGGACCTTTGTTGGCGAAGTAATGTCTCTGCTTTTCAATATGCTGTCTAGGTTGGTCATAACTTTCCTTCCAAGGAGTAAGTGTCTTTTAATTTCATGGCTGCAATCACCATCTGCAGTGATTTTGGAGCCCAAAAACATAAAGTCTGATACTGTTTCCCCATCTATTTCCTGTGAAGTGATGGGACCAGATGCCATGATCTTCTGAATGTTGAGCTTTAAGCCAATTTTTTCACTCTCCTCTTTCACTTTCATCAAGAGGCTCTTTAGTTCCTCTTCACTTTCTGCCATAGGGTGTTGTCATCTGCATATCTGAGGTTACTGATATTTCTCCCAGCAATCTTGATTCCAGCTTGTGCTTCATCCAGCCTGGCATTTCTCATGATACACTCTGCATATAAGTTAAATAAGCAGGGTGACAGTATACAGCCTTAATGTACTCCTTTTCCTATTTGGAACCAGTCTGTTGTTCCATGTCCAGTTCTAACTGTTGCTTCCTGACCTGCATACAGGTTTCTCAAGAGACAATTCAGATGGTCTGATATTCCCATCTCTTTCATAATTTTCCACAGTTTATTGTGATCCATACAGTCAAAGGCTTTGACATAGTCAATAAAGCAGAAATAGATGTTTTTCTGGGAGGTTACCCTAAGTGAAAAAGGACAGGTTCTGTCATCACTCCCTTAAAGAAGATTGAAAAGAAAAAGGGTGTTATTTTCCACAGGAAAGCTGCAGCTTTTCAAAAAGAATGGATAAAACACTAGCCTTGGATTGCAAGCCTATAAGTGTGGTTTCTGAGAGAAATGAGATTCTGAGTGGACAAGCTGGCCTATGAGAGAACCACTGCCCAGAGTGAGGAGAAAACAGTGTCTGGCTGGGAATTGATGGGTGGACTCAAAAGGGAGTTCAGACTCTTCTATCTGACGGTCTTCCTTGCTCTGCCTCCTGCAGGGCAGAAGCATCACAGAGACGGAGTGGGGATCTTGGATCTTGATGACTTGCTGGAACCGTACAGATCTGGGCCTGAACCCAGACTGTGACTCCCAGGCCAGGCACAGGTCTGCATTATCACCCTTGTCAGTAGGCACATTCAGGGAAATGCAGAGAGGGTGGCTGGGGGACTTACAGGACCAGGCTTTGTTTGGCAAGGTGGTGCCAGTGGTTGCATGTCAGGTTCAGAGGATCCCACATTTCTAGTCTTCATGGATGGTACCTCCAAGCAATACTCTGTGCCTAGAGCTCAGGTCCCAACACCATAGATAACCAGCCCTCGTCTGTGCACTGCCTTCGGGACCCCAGCAGCAGCAGTAACCAGCTCCCGATGCACATCAAGGATGCCAGACCTTACCCATCTCGGGGAAGACATGGGGCCGAAACAAAAACCATTCAGAGGAGTCAGAGACAGACTTGCAGCCCAAGACAGCAGTCACGTGGAGAGAGCCACACACCTCGGGGAAGCTCAGGCCCACCCCAGGCACCCTCCTGTTTCTGCATCCCAAAATGTGAGAAGCACAGAAAGACCGTCTCTGAAAAGTATGTCATTTCAGCTTGAGGAGCAAAAGCACACCTCCCAGTGTGAGGTCTCCAAGGTTAAAAACTCATCTCCAAACTTCCCAAACTTGTTCATCGGGGCAGAAACAACACAAGTTTCCTACTGAGTCCTGGGCAGGTTTCTACCCCAGGAGCCAGGATAGACCCAGGGATGGAGGAGGTATGGGGGCTGCATGAACAAACAGTGAATGAAATAATCCTTTGCTTAATCTCATGAGAAAATATTTATTCACTGACTTATGAAAACAATTGCTGAATGCCCAGTAGACACACAGAATGGTAATACACTGTTCTCTTGCCTTATAAGGTGATGGAGAACTAATGAAACCCAGAAGCAGAACTAGCCCGTGGATAATACAGATCATATGGAGAATCTTGCAGGGATGAGAATGAGGTTCAGGGTACATGTGTGAAGCAGACAAAGGAGAGGGGAGTAGGGAGCAGGAAGCAGGGAAGAGGAGCTCCCAGCGGAGCGCAGGCAGACTCTCCCTCAGCAGGGGACAGCAGGCAGGCCCTGAAGAGGCTCTGATTCTGGTCACTAGCACTTTGTCCCCCTGACTGGACCAGGGCATCAGGATGGAAGTAGAAGCAGGAAACGCAGGGTCAGGCAAGGACGTGACCTCAGAACCTGGCCCAGCCTCTGCTGCCGAAGAAATCAGGGCTGCTTTACAATTCGTGGTCCTGGGGCTCCAGCAATGATTGCTTAATCCCTTGTCAGAGCTTCTGTGACCTTCACACTTTGCTGGAAGCTGAAAGGAAAGAGCAGAAGGGGGAGCCCAGGCCTGGGGGAGGACAGGACGGCAGGGCCAAGGCAAGGGGCCCAGGTGTCTCTTACTGGTTAGAGGAGTCCTGCGTGTAGCTTTTGTCTTTTATAAACTGTGTCCTCACTGAGCCTTTTCTTCCTCTGCCATGTCCTGTCGCTGCCTTCTCTTTTCTTCTTCTAGATTTCCAGTGGTTAGTGAGAGTCATGTATTAGCTTGAAAGGCCCACTGGGGTTTATAGGGCATCCTTTCTCCTTCCAGGAGAGTGGAGCTCACACTTCTAGAGGCGCTTACATTATCTTATTTCATTCTTACTCAAAGCAAGAGGCAGCCCCATTGTACAGATGGGGACACTGAGGCTCTGAGAGGTGAAGCATCTTGCCCTAAGTCACCCAGGAGCAGCTAGAAGGAGTGCACCCAAATGTTTGTGCTTTGCCCTCCTCAGACAGGACCACACCTTACCCACGCTCTGTGGGTGCCCCCCTCCCACTTCCATCCTCCTGCCACCCTGGGCCTGAGTTTCCCAGGACTTGTCTCCAAGGTTAGAATCCCCAAGAGCTTTAGATAAGAGGGTTTATTAGGTGGTACTCATCCTAGTGTAGAGGCCAGAGCTGTTTCCATGGTAATTTCAGAGCCAGAAGCCTGTGGCAGATGTACCCCGGACCCTGAGAGTTGGGTTTTGTTCCTGAGCCCTCCATCAGTCCCACACATCAAACCCACACAAGGAGGCTATGGGTTTGGCTCCAGGCACCTCTCTCATCACCCTTGGCTCCCCGGGCTGTGTTGATGGCTGCCAGGGATAATTAGCACCCATGGGGCAACCAGCACCCCCAGCATCCCCCCAACAGCAGGGTGCTCTCGACTATGAGTTAGCTCAGATCAAAGATGGAGAAAGGACAGACTCATGGACTCTGTGAAAGAGGGCAAGGGTGGGATGATATGGGAGAATGGCATTGAAACATGTTAATTATCATATGTGAAATCAATCGCCAGCCCAGCTGGTGCACCGAGATGTCCCAGGGGGAGGGAATTGGGAGGGAGGAGGGAGGGGGGTTCTGGAGGGGGAGCATATGTAAACCCATGGTGGTTTCATGTCATTGCATGGCAAAACCAACACAATTAAAAAAAAAAAAAGATGGAGAAAGGCAAGGAAGTAGCATCAGCAGAGGTTGCATTAACCCAAAGAGTTGAGTTTGGAGCTAAGTGAGAAAATGCAGACACAAAACCAAACCTCACACAAAGCTAGGGGCAGGAGCCGCTTGGGACCTCATGTTACCTCATTAACAGTTGTCAAGGACTGGAGACAATTCTCCTCCCTGGGAGGGGCTAATAAAGGGTCCCTAAGTGGCATCTCCACAGCGGGCCAGAGGTATTAGCCCCAGAGGTGTGAGAGCTGCTCTGGGAGCCCCCCATGGCAAGGGGAGGGTGGAAAGTAGGGGCCCAGAACTCGGGTCCAGAGGAATAATGAGAATCAGGATTCAGTGTCAGATCCCCCAGGCTCTACTTTGGGGGCTTATCTCTAAAGAGCTAGTGCTTCTCTGGAGGCATAAATGCAGGTCAATAAAGAGTAGACTGTATACATATTTGTCTAACTGAATCACTGCCACGAACACCTGAAACACAACACTGTAAATCAGTTCTACTCCAATAAAATGCAAAGAGAAGAGTGGCCTGGATGGGATCAAAAGCCCCAGGGGTCTGTCTGGGGGCAAGGAGGCACTTGGGGTCATGCCCCAGGATGTTTAGAGAAAAGCAAGGTTGGAATGAGGCCTCCGGGTGGGCGGAGATAGGGGGAAATGGGAGCAGAGGGGTTTCTAACTGGGAGTGAAGGGCCCCAGGGAGGTCATCCAGGGAGCATGCATCCCAGGGATGAAGCACTCAGCTCATGTGTCACTGAGCACTCAGGTCACAGGCCAAGGGGTGGAGACCTACGACCACCTAAAGAATACATCTCTTCTTTACATGTCTCCTCTGAGCTCATGGTCACATGAGCTCATGGTCACAGGCCAAGGGGGTGGAGACACACGACCACCTAAAGAATACGTCTCTCCTTTACATGTCTCCTCTGCTATCGTCACAGGGGTCACTGACAGCATTTTCTGGCATTTATTTATGAAATCAATCCTGTTACATCCATAATTAACAGAAAGTGAGCATTTTAAACTTGCCACACTCCAGTTTCAGAGGGACTTGGCCGTATTCCAATTACAGTTACCATTCACTGAGTATTTGGAACGTACCAGATACTATTCCATTTAATATTTAAAATAACCCTGCATGGTTATTTTCATTCAAAAGGTTATTTAGGCTCCCAGGGGCCCTGGCTAGGCTGTGGATAGACACTGGGGAAGAGGCAGGGCTGGGTGGGGATACCGTCTGCCTGAACTCACAGCCTGCTGTCCAAGACATCATGCCTATGTCCTCTCTAAAATTGGTCTGAAAACTGCCATGAGAGCATGGTATAATGGATAAGAGGATAAATAAGATCATTTGGAGAGCTCAGGGTGAGGCAGGAGGGAATCCAGGCCTTCCCTCCCCTGCTTGGGTCAGAAGTTTAGCGATTCCCTGACTCTTACAGTATTTGTGAAATGAGGTAACAGCCCAAACCCAGTGAGTAGATCCCCAGGCTTTAACATCACAAAAAAGGGCTCAATTCAAGTCGCCCATCCATGTGGACTTCCTTCAGGAAGCTGATAGCTGACTCCCCCCAACTGGCCAAATTGTCTTCCCTTAGAGCTGGAAGGGAGCAAAGTCAGACTGGGGGGCAGATGGCAGATGGGCCCCCTAGTGCATCTTCAGTGATGCCCCACATAGCCTCCTGGTCTGGCAGAGGGCTCCTGGACCAGCATGAAATAATAAAGGGATTTTTTTTTCCAATTAAACTGAAATTAACAGACAGAACATGCCTTATTTTCACATTCCTTCCAAAGGTTTCTTGAAGCTGTAACATCTCCTGCCGCTGGACTGCTAAGAGGTAACATAGAGCCAAACCAGCTGCACCAGGAGTATATTAATTCAGGGACCAGATCATAACCAGCTCATAGTGCTGACTTTAACAGTTTATTTTTTACATGCTCATCTGCTTATGATTTTGAAACAGACACTTTGGATGCAAAAATGGTCTCTGCTAGTACTTATATTCCTGCTACGTATGCTGAAAGTGAAATTATCAGAATTGTGGGGTGGGGAAACAGCATAATTGTAGAATGGGGTCTGATGGTGCTTACCTTGCAGGGTTGTGGAGGTTCAAGACTATCAAGAAGGGTACCAGAGCAAGAGTAGGGGCTGGAGGGAGCTGGCATCATTCTTGGCTCATAGAGTCATTCTGCAAGTTTAAGTTGTTCATTGCCCAAACAAGCTTGAGAAATTGCCTTTGATATTGTTGCAATACTTATTCAGGGGCAACCCTCAGGAGCACAGTCTTGTCCCCTGGCCTACAGGAAAAGGTGCTTGAGGGTCATGATGGGAAGCGAGGTTGTGTCTTCTTTTACTTTCTTCATCATCGTCTCTCTTCATCATCAGCAGCAGCCTCAGCATGAGCATCCCAGTTCCATCACCTCAGTCAGGAGGCAAAGCTATGTGCAGTCACAGACGAGGGTAGGTGCTCAGCGGCTTAGGAAATGGAAAGCCTATTTTTCACTCTTTCAGTAGACCACGATGGGTGGGCAGGACCGCTGCTTTGCAGGAACTGACTAGGAGGCAATCTGTGCGCTGGGTTTTACATTTTCTCCCTTGAAGAGACACACATCTCTTCTACCTTGTTTCACAGGCCAAAGCCAGTAACACAGCCTCACTTCACCTGAGAAAGCCTGAGTAGCACAGCCCCAGGGCTGGGGGTCGGGCCAGCAGGAGCCACATATGTGACGGATGGTCCCCATCATCTGAAAATATCTCCCTGTACCAGGCTTCAAGCCACAAAAGGATTGGCTGGCTGGCTTCTAAAGGGTCATCCAGCTGGCTGGGAGAAGTCTCAGATGTTCCAGATGATGTGAGAAGTCAAAAAATGACACGAAGCCACTGTTTGACCATTTGAAAGGAAGCCAGAAGGCCTCTGACACCCTCTGAGGGGGCATGCCTCAGGGTGTGAGAGTCAAGACAACTGCATGGGTCCAGGCGAACGACCTGGATCAGTCCGGAAGAGGAGCAGCAGGATGAAGGCACCCTGTGTAGAGGGGAAGGATTCTAGGCAGGAGATGAAGAGAAGCAAGTTCTCTACAGGTTCTGAGAACCGTGATTCAGCCCAGGACAGGATAGAGGGTGGCTAGTAAAGGCAGGAAGCACAGGGTGGAGGCCTCAGAAATCACTCAGGCTCTTGTTTAGGAGGGTGTCATGTGCAAGGCCATGCTTTACAGAGATCACCATATCAGCAAAGTGAAGGATGAACAGAGCTGTGTAGCCCAGCAACCAGGCACTGCTGTTCTTGGTGCGAGGGGCTGAGGCTGGGTGGGAGCAAGGTCTGGGATTAAAGGAAAGTGGAGCCCATCACTTCTTGAACCACTTTTTTTTACTGCAGAGGATTAGATGTGCTGGGCAAACTAGGAAAAGAGAAAATTAAAAATGTATTTGCAGGCAGAGGATAATGTGAGAAGGCGGCAAGAATGGGCCAGGCCACCAAGAGACGGCCAGAGAGAGGTGACCCCAGGACTGGGGCTGTATCTCCTACATGGCCACAGCCAGTCCCAGAGCCAAACAGAGGCTGCTCAGCTGAGGTCACCAGAGATGTGGGTGCTCCCATGGGACAGAGACAAAACGAATGCAGAAGATGCCAAAGAGTGCTCATCAAGAGCTTGCCATTTCAGATGGAGCCCAAGTCCCAGCGAGGGAGTCAAGCAGGCTGGACAGCGAAGCCCTGAGTCAGCACCATGGCTGGGTTTTCACCAGCTCTGTCCCCACTGCATCTGAGTGCTCATCCCCATTCTAACTACAGGTCACTCTCGCTCACAAAGATTAAAAAACTTCAACCCAGACTTTAGCAAACTGAGCCCAGCGAAATATATATAAAAGACAGGGTATCAAGATCAAGTTCCAAGGTTAGTTTTTTAGTTTGACATTTGAAAATCAATCAAGATAATTTATCACATTAACAGCTAATGAAGAAAAAAACATATTATTGGCTCAATAGTTTAAGAAAAAGCATTTTATAAAATTCAATGCTTATTCATGATTTTAAAAAACAAACTGAACAAACTTGCAATGGAACACGACTTCTTTATCTGATTAAAAATAGAGTAGACATTAAACAAAATGATAAAATTAAGTTTTCCCCTCTGAGGTTGAGAATGAGATGTCTGCTCACCATCTGAATTTCTATTAAACATGATCATGGAGATCTCTGTCAGTGAAATAAAGCACATAGAAAATATAGGGAAATGAAATGGTGGAATAAAGCTATTATTCCAAAATTACATGATATTGTATGTAGAAAATCCAAAAGGATCTAAACATAAAATAGTAGCATTAGGGAGGGGGGTTCTGGAGGGGGAGCATATGTAAACCCATGGTGATATCATGTCATTGTTTGGCAAAACTAATAAAAAAATAGTAGCATTAATTAGTAAATTCACCAAAGTCTCTGGGTACAAGATTAATACACAAAAATTAATGATATTTCTACGATGCTCAAAATTCTCCAAGGCAGGCTTCAGCAATATGTGCACTGTGAACTTCCAGATGTTCAAGCTGGTTTTAAAAATGGCAGAGGAACCAGAGATCAAATTTCCAACATCCACTGGATCATCAAAAAAGCAAGAGAGTTCCATAAAAACATCTATGTCTGCTTTATTGACTATGCCAAAGCCTTTGACTGTGTGGATCACAATAAACTGGGGAAAATTCTGAAAGAGATGGGAATACCAGACCACATGACCTGTCTCTTGAGAAACCTGTATGCAGGTCAGGAAGCAACAGTTAGAACTGGACATGGAACAACAGACTGGTTCCAAATAGGAAAAGGAGTACATTAAGGCTGTATATTGTCACCCTGCTTATTTAACTTATATGCAGAGTACATCATGAGAAATGCTGGGCTGGAGGAAGCACAAACTGGAATCAAGATTGCCGAGAGAAATATCAATAACCTCAGATATGCAGACTACACCACCCTTATGGCAGAAAGTGAAGAGGAACTAAAGAGTCTCTCGATGAAAGTGAAAGAGGAGAGTGAATAAGTTGGCTTAAAGCACAATGTTTAGAAAACTAAGATCATGGCATCTGATCCCATCACTTCATGGGAAACAGAGGGAGAAACAGTGGAAACAGTGTCAGACTTTATGTTTTTGGGCTCCAAAATCACTGCAGATGGTGATTGCAGCCATGAAATTAAAAGACACTTACTCCTTGGGAGGAAGGTTATGACCAACCTAGACAGCATATTAAAAAGCAGAGACATTACTTTGCCAACAAAGGTCCGTCTAGTCAAGGCTATGGTTTTTCCAGTGGTCGTGTATGGATGTGAGAGTTGGATGGTGAAGGAAGCTGAGCATCGAAGAATTGATGCTTTTGAACTATGGTGTTGGAGAAGACTCTTGAGAATCCCTGGGGCTGCAAGGAGATCCAACCAGTCCATCCTAAAGGAGTTCAGTCCTGAATATTCATTGGAAGGACTGATGCTGAAACTGAAACTCCAATACTTTGGCCACCTGATACGAAGAACTGACTCATTTGAAAAAAGACCCTGATGCTGGGAAAGATTGAAGGCAAGAAGAGAAGGGGACTACAGAAGATGAGATGGTTGGATGGCATCACCAACTCAATAGGCATGAGTTTGAGTAGGCTCCGGGAGTTGGTGATGGACAGAGAGGCCTGGTATGCTGCAGTCCATGGGGTTGCAAAGAGTGGGACATGACTGAGCAACTGAACTGAACTGAAATGAACCGATGATATTCGTGGATTGAAAGGCTAGATAGAATTGTTGATTCTTTCTGAAAAGGTTTGTATAGAATTAATAAAACTGTAAGCAGTGTCCCAGCAGCATTTGTTGTAGAAACAGACAGGCCAATATTATATTATTTTGTAGTGAAACATTAAGGGTTCATGCACACTCAGTCACTCAATGATGTCCAACTCTTGTGACCCCATGGACTGTAGCCCACCAAGCTCTTCCGTCTTGTCCAAGCAAGAATGCTGGAGTGAGTTGACATTTCCTCCTCCAGGGGATCTTCCCAACTTAGGAACTGAACCCAGGCCTCCTGCTTCTCCTGCACTGGCAGGCAGATTCTTTACCACTGAGCCACCTGGGAAGAATGTTAAGGGCTTAGAGATTGCTAAAACAAACTGGAAAAAGTTGGAGAGCAAACACAACTGATATTGCAAACACAACTGATATAGCAAACAGTAACAAGACCCACTGTTACTGATCTAAGTTTCTACCAGCTGACAGGCCAATAAATCAAGAGAGAAGTGTTGGGGAAAGGAAAGCAACTTTATTCAGAAAGCCAGCAGACTGAGAAGATGATGGACTTGTGTCCCAAAGAACCATCTTCCCCAAGTTAGAGATCAGGCTTCTTTTATACTAAAAGGGAGGGAGGATGTCTTGGTTATGGCCAGAATGTGTTAATTTCTTTTTTTCTGCAGCCATTCCCTGGTGGGTCTGATCAGAATGTTTCCTGTGAGATAAACAAATGTTATTTTAGTTTAACGCTCATTACCTGGGAGGCAGGGTTCACAGAGATAGGCTATTATGTATAATTCAGGCTTATAGCAACATCTTCTTGGTGATGAATCTGTAACAGAATACAGAGTGTCTTTCCTATTATATTATCATAAGGAGACAGACAGTGCAGTACTGTAGCCAGAACATGTGGTTGGACCAATGGAACAGAGCAGAATCCAGTCCCACACTACAAGGATGTGTGACAAATGACTAACGTGGCACATAAAACAAGGGGAAAGGTTTTTTAGGAAAAGATTAATAAATTGTCCTATATTAACATTCATGACTTCTGTTCATCAGAACACACTATTAAAAGATATCAGCAACATGTAAAAAGAAAGCTCATATCAAGACTATATAAAGAACTCCTGTGGATCAGTGTAAAAGGGACACTCATCATTAGAAAAACTGGCAAAAGATCTGAGTAAGTGCTTCACAAATGAGATCATCCCAATATGGTAATAAACATATGAAAGGGTACTAAACCTTATTAACCAGCGGGGACATTCAAATGGAAGCCATAATGAAATCCCACCACACAAACACCAGACGAGTTTGCACTGAAAGATTGAGGGTGCCCCAAATCAGGGAAGGTGTGATGCTACAGGATCAGCCATCTGGGCAGCTGTTTGTCAGACACCCAACCATGTTACCCCGTGACCCAGAAACCCTACTCCTAGATTTTTCTGCCTGTCCCTGAAACACATAAGCCAAAAATATATCTTCTCAGCATAATTTATAAAAATTAAAACCAGAAACAATCTAAATTCTTCTCAGTAGAACTGACAAACCGTAGTATATTCATACAACAGAGTCCTCTACAATGATGAAAATATGCTATGTGCAATTACATATATGAATCATAACCATAATGTCAAACAAATAAAGCTAGAAACAGAGGGACACATACTGTTTAATTTTTCACATAAAGGTTCAAAACAGGCCAAAGTAATTCAAGTTATTAGAAGTGAGGAAGCGATGGCTTTTGGAAAGAAGAGGTTGCATGCGGACTGGGGTCCGTTACGATATTTTGCCTTCATCTCGGTGGAATGACATGGGTGGGCTCCACCTGTGTGGATGCGCTGACTGAGCTGGACGCATATAACTGGTGCATGTTTTGGTGTGTTTGTTATGTTTCAACAGAAGTCTACTTTTAAAAAGGAAGAGGTGAACCTTAGGGTCTCTGTGGAAAAGTGAAAGTGTTAGTCACTCAGTCCTGTCTGACTCTTTGCCACCCCATGGACTGTAGCTTACCAGGCTCCTCTGTGCATGGAATTCTCCAGGCAAGAATACTGGAGTGGGTAACCATTGTCTTCTTCAGGGGATCTTCTCAACCCAGGGATCAAACCCAGGTCTCATACATTGCAGGCAGTTACCATCTGAGTCACCAGGGAAGCCCCATGGGGTCTCCGTATCACCCCCAATAAAATCTGTGGTGCATGAAATGCTGACATTTAAGAAATTCATGTTTTAATGTACTCCCCTCCCACCACACATACACACAGACTCACATTTGTGGATGAACTCATTAAAGATACAAGAACATGCCTGGAAGCAACACCCTCTGTGAAGGTAACACCGAGGCAAACAGTGCGCCTCCCACTACACAGAGCTGCCAGGTCGCCAGCAACAGACCTGCAGAAACTGCCTAACTTTCTGCTCACAGCGCGGCAGACAGACCAGAACTGTTCTGTTTCAGTGCTGAAGAAGCAGGAGGTTTGGTGACCCCTCCCAGTTCTGGCACAGACCCAGGCCTGGAAGCTGAAACCCTCCTCCACGCCTTTTCTTAGAGGCTCACAGCCTTTTCTCGGGATCAGGAGGCTCACCCTGGCCCGCCCTTCCTGGGAATGATATTTACTTACCAGCAGATAACCGGAGGCGTCTCTCTGGCCATCACTCAGCGTACAAAACAGCAGAGGGGACACAGGCCACTTTGAACTGAGGATTCAGCCTCTCCTCTCTCTCCAGCCCCTCCGCCACGCCCAGCAGGACAGACACTTCAGAAGAGCAGCTTTGGGATTTCCATGTCATTTTTCTTTTGCACAACATGGCACACTCTGAAGGGTCCCACTCAGGAAGGTCTTTGCGAGGCCCCAGGGCAGATGTTTTTTTGTCTCTCAAAGTTCAGCTCACACCTCCTCCTATCACATTTGAGACCTCGAACAGAATAAAGCCACATTCTTTTTAGGTGAGATAGCAAGTTCCAAATGATGAAAACAGCTTGCAAAAAATGTGCTAGAATAGTTTGAAAGTGGTTTGTACTTCAAGGAATGTGGGGAGGGTGAAGTTTTCAAAACTGATCTTTGCTTCGAGAGAAGAATTGCTTTCAGTTGCTGTCAGAAATTGCTTGGCCCAGCCCTTGACAGATGTGCATTATTTCTTTTTGTGGGAGAAAAAGTCAATAAAAGGAGGAGGGAGGGAGAAAGCCCTCCTTTCCCTTTCTCTGACCCCCATCCTATGTGTCCCCAGGGTCTCGCCCATCTGTGGCCTCCACTTCTACCTGGATCCCTGCTCCAGTCCCTAATCTCATTCCTCTCTCAGAACCCTTTACTGTGTGTATATTTCCTTTGAAACAAAGTTTTACATCACATCTGCTAATCTTCCAAAGAAGATTGTGAGCTATTAAAGTATTTAACAAAGATTAAATGGACACTTAGCACCAGAAGTATTAGGTGACTAAAGTAACATTTATATGTACAACTGCATGCATTTTGGAGGAGAAATGTTTAAAATTCTAATTAGAATGGCTTTGGTTGCAAGAAATAGAAAACTCTGATTCCAATGTCCTCCTCAGTTAGGGATGTGTGATGTCATATGACAAGATGACCCAAGGTGTGACAGGTCTGAGTTTGGCTAATCTGGCAACTCGACAACAGCTTTGGGGATCAGAGACCTTCTTCTTTCTGCTCTGCTACCTTCTACAGGTTGGCTTTGTCCTCATGGACAACCGCCCCAATATGCAAAATGGCTACTTAGATCCAGACACTGCATCCAAACAGAAAATAAAGGACTGTCTTTTCCTTGTGCACTTCTTAAGTGTGAAAAATCTTTCCCAGAGCAACTCCTCCCATCCCTCCAGCAAACTTCTCACATCTGCTTCGCCAGAACTTGCCCATGCTGAAACAATCAGCAAGGGGAATGGATTGCAGCAGTGTTTAGGATTTGCCCTGTGCTGAGGACAGGATCTCTTCCCCAGAGGGACACCTAAAAAGAACTTAGGCTCTGTCAGCAAAGACTACAAGGAAACCTTTAGGATAAGACAAAGCTGTGTCTACCACACAAAGGACTAGGATAGAGTTTTCCCTAAAGAAGAAAAGCAAATGGGCAATAAGAACAGGAAAAATATTCCTCATGATTAGTCATCAGGGTAATACAAGTCAAACCACAATGAGATACCACTTCACATCCATTAGAGTTGTTATAATAAAATAAAAAATAAAAAGAAGATAACAATTGTTGATGAGGAGGTGAACAAATTGGAACCTTTGTTTATTGCTGATGGAAATGTAAAATTGTCCAAACGATGTGGAAAACAGTTTATGGTTTCTCTAAAGGTTTATCATAGGATTATATATATATATATATTGACCTCTGCCCCCCTAGTTCCTGGCCCAGAGCTCCTAAAATTCTTATAATTTTCTAAGTGATAAAGCACTAGAAGTATCTTTAATTCTGATGTGGTGACTGTAGGTGGGCATCTGGCTGGCTCCTGGATGGGAGTTGGTCGCCAGAAGCATGAAGCCATGATTAGAAGCTTGGATATTTTTAGCCACTGCATCCCCACTCTCCATCCTCCAGAGAGAGGGCTGTTCATTGTTCAGTTGCTCAGTTGTGTCTGCCTCTGCGACCCCATGTACTGCAGCACACCAGGCCTCCCTATCCTTCACCATATCTCAGAGCTTGCTCAATCTCATGTCCATTGAGTCAGTGATGCCAGCCAACCATCTCATCCTCTGTCATCTCCTTCTCCTCCCACCTTCAGTCTTTCCCAGCATCAGGGTCTTTTTCAATGAGTCAGTTCTTCCAATCAGGTGGCCAAAGTATTGGAGTTTCAATTTCAGCATCAATCCTTCCAATGAATATTCAGGACTGATTTCCCTTAGAATTCACTGGTGTGATCTCCTTGCAGTCCAGGGATTCTCAAGAGTCTTCTCCAGCACTGTAGCTCAAAAGTATCAGTTCTTCAGTGCTCAGCATTCTTTATAGTTTAATCTCACATCCATGTATGACTCCTGGAAAAACCATAGCTTTGACTAGATGCACCTTTGTTGGCAAAACAATGTCTCTGCCTTTTAATGTGCTGTCTAGGTTGGTCACAGCTTTTCTTCCAAGGAGCACGTGTCCTTTCATTTCATGGCTGCTGCCACCATCTGCAGTGACTTTGGGGCCCAAAAAATTAAAGTCTGTCACTGTTTCCATTGTTTCCGCATCTATTTGCCATGAAGCGATGGGACCAGATGCCATGATCTTAGTTTTCTGAATGTGGAGTTTTAAGCCAGCCGTTTCACTCTCCTCTTTCACTTTCATCAAGAGGCTCTTTAGTTCTTCCATATCTTCCATAAGGGTGTTGTCATCTGCGTATCTGAGGTTATTGATATTTCTCCTGGCAATCTTGATTCCAGCTTGTTCTTCATCCAGCCTGGCATTTCACACAATGTACTCTGCATATAAATTAAATAAGCAGGGTGACAATATACATCCTTGATGTACTCCTTCCTCAATTTGGAACCAGTCTGTTGTTCCATGTCCAGTTCTAACTGTTGCTTCCTGACCTGCATACAGGTTTTTCAAGAGGCAGATCAGGTGGTTTGGTGTTCCCATCTCTTTAAGAATTTTCCACAGTTTGTTGTGATTCACACAGTCAGAGGTTTTGGTGTAGTCAATAAAGCAGAAATAGATGTTTTTCTGGAACTCTCTTGATTTTTCGATAATCCAGCAGATGTTGGCAATTTGATCTCTGGTTCTCCGCCTTTTCTAAATCCAGCTTGAACATCTGGAAAGTTCATAGTTCACGTACTGTTGAAGCCTGGCTTGGAGAATTTTGAGTGTTACTTTGTTAGCATGTGAGATGAGTGCAGTTGTGCGGTAGTTCGAGTGTTCTTTGGCATTGCCTTTCTTTGGAATTGGATGGAAAACTGACCTTTTCCAGTCCTGTGCTGGCATACTGAGTGCAGCACTTTCATATCATCATCTTTTAGGATTTGAAATAGCTCAACTGGAATTCCATCACCTCCACTAGCTTTGTTCATAGTGATGTGTGAGGGGCTCAAGGAACCTCCTAATTTGTAGGCAGGCTGGACAGAAGTTGTGCATAGCCTGGGGATCTCACACTCACAATAGGCATCTGAAATGGGGGACAATCTTGTGGGACTGCTCTCTGAACTTGTGGGATCCAAGAGTACATCCAGGTTGATGATATAAGAATTGAGTTAAATTATAGGACGTCCAACTTCTGTCACAGAGAATTGCTTGGTGTGGGGGGAAACTCTACATATTTGGTCACCGAAAGTGTCATAAGTGGAGTTTTCTGGGTTAAAGTAGAGAAACACACAGGAAGAGAAAAGACTGTGAGTTTTCCATATACATTTACTATAGATGTCCATATAGTGGGAGGGCTCAGCATCTGCTGAAATGAGGGCTCCTTATTCTTAAAGTGACATGTCCCACCATTCACACGAAGCAGGTCACCTGGTCTGCTCAGCTCTGTGTTTGGAGCTCAAGCTCAGTCTGCCCTGATGAGACATCCCCTCCATCCTGGATGCCCTGAGGAGAAGAGCACCTCCCACAATTAGACGGCAGAAAACTGCTTGAAAACACAGGAGTAACTTCAGAGAAAGGCCTCCTGAGTCTCCATAAGCCTGGAACAGAACCCCTAGTTCTTGGTCACACCCACCCTGCCTCCTCACCCTCACATAGCTCTATCCAAACAAGAAGCAGGTCTCTGAAGGGCTTCCAGCAGCAGGGCCAGGGCAGTGGGAGCCCCCTGCACAGAAGGAATGTGATTCTTGTTATCCTTCCTTCCAATTAAGATACACGCACACATCAGGAAATAAAAAGCTACCAATGTTTTATATACTTAAAATTATTTCAAGAAATAGTTATTTTGTGGTCCATTTATCTCTGTTCCATTTATTGTGCTTTATTTACTAAATTTTCCCATTTATTCTGGTCCCTTGATTTCAGCATGTTTATATTTTGCTTTTGCCTTGCTCTAGATAATGGCATCATAGACAGCGCCCCCCCCCCCATCTCCTCTCTCCCACCATTGCCTCTCCTTCCTCTGTTTCTTTCACCTGTGTGTCCCCTACCCCCAGTACGTTGACTTTTGGACTAGGCTCATTTGGACCCCATGGTCCTAGAGTTTGGTTAACTTGGCCTCACCTTAATCCATCTTGACGAGCAGAGGGGAGGGTGCATCTCAGCCCCTCCTCTAACCCCCTTCCACCAATGCCTGGAGGGGAAGTTGAAGGAGGGAGTGGGGAGGGTGATGGGGTTGGGGGGTGGTTAGCTGTCCCGCTCAAACTTTCCCTGTAATCTCTTCATCCCAAAGCGACACTGGTTCTGCTTCCTCCTGTCAGAAGCTAAGGGGCAGCTTGGAGGTGGACCCTACTAGTAGTGCTCAGTTTCCTGTCTTGGTCCCTAATCCTCAGGATGGAGATCCTCTTCCTGCCCTTAATCTTCTTAATCTCTTTCCCATCTTCTGGTGCCAACCCTACACTTTCAGTGTGGAATGGGTTGCAGTTAGTGGATACTAAAAAAAAAAAAATCTGAGAAGAAAAAATAGAAGCAAACTCACATCTACTAAAGCATCAAATTTGGGGAGGAATTTCTGTGCATTTGCGTCTCTTGAGCTTAAGCTTTGTAGGTGACTGCAAAGAGCCAGCATCCACCAGAGACTCATTCCATAGGCAGAAAGAAACAGAGTCCCAGCCTGAAGGTGGATAGGAAGGTCTGTGTGGACCAAGGAGCAAAGAGCAAAGCTGGCCTCAATGTACTCAAGGAGACTGCACCCCTACTTTGGTGGAAAGAGTGAAACAGCAGGTACCACCATCCCGTGCCACATGCTGTGGCATCGCTTGGTGCTTCCAGTAAACAAGAGCTGTACTGGAGTGCTCATTACTGATGAATACTTCCCATCTTGGGGTCCAGTCTCCATTCTTCTTCCAGCTTCTGTATTGGGTCCCTTCTGTGAGTGCAGGAAGACAGATCAGGGCCATGCAGTCCTTGGAGATCACTGTGTCTATTCACAGATAGGGGACTGGAAATGCATCCTGCTGGGTCTATTGCTTACGTGGAAGCAGAGTTCCAAACTTCCCCAATCCCAGAAGTCAGTGATTTCTTAGTTCCCACTGTTCAGCTAGGCCTAACCAGAGCCCCTCCCCACCAGGGACAGTTTTGTTCTCAGGGATGTACATAGTTGGGAACGCTAGCTGGGACAGGCCATTGGGGCCTGGAACCCTGGAAGCAGAATCCAGACTTTGGAGCACTTCCTCAGTCTCCTGACTGCATGTTTGGGGAAAATCAGTAAAGGTCACCTGCCCCCAGCCCTTAAGCAGATCTCTAACTTCCAGAAGGGAGGAGGTCCCAGAGGTCCTGAGAGCAGCATGCAAGAGTGGCCCTGCATCAGGCTTAGAGATCAAGTGGACTGCCCTTCCAGGTGGTCCCCACCGGGTCCCGCTGGCACCTCTGGGAATATCTCCCACCATTTCTACAGCGGGAAGAGATGCTGAGTTGTGGGGAAGGGTGGGGGCAACTACTGCACACCACCTGTTAGCACCTAGGAGGGGGCAGGCTTGATCCCTGGAGAGAGAACTCAGACCCGGCTCAGCCACATACAGCCTGGTGACCCTAGAAAGCCTCTGAAACTTTTGGAGCCTTGGCCTCCCATTTGTAAAATGAGGATAATCATCTCCCTTTATTCAGTTATCATGAATATTCAATAAGATTATGCATTTGAAGCAGCTAGTATCCCCTGGCCATGGTAAATGGCTCAGTACATACCAGCAATTGGTAGTAGTATTAATACCAACACAAAACCACTGAAACATGGAAGAGTCTCAGAAGGTAGAAATTTACATGGGAATAAAAGCTAAGGGTCATAAATCCATCCTCGGCCAAAGTTCCCACACCTGCCCTCCTGGCCCTGCTCTGCTCAGGCCTCTGCTTTCCAAGCTGCCATGTCTCCCCCATCCTGGTAATAAGAACACAGGCCTGGGCAATCTCCCTCAAGCTTGGATTGTAACCCTTCTGCAGGCAAGCCAAATCTAGGCATCTCTCTTCACTACTTAAATTTCATCTTATATTTTTCCCCATCACATATCTTGTGTCTCCAACCACAGATAAACACCAGAGGTAAGGGCTAGGCTTATGCTCTATCTGGGCCTCCCTGCTCTGATCCTGAACTGATTGTCCTTCCCAAGTCTTGCTGTCAACCTGAGAAACTATTTTGCATTTCACTGGAGCTTAGCAAATGATAAAATAAATATAAAAATGTCTGTTCTGTCTCATACAGATCATTTTCTTCCTGTTCTGAAGAACTTCTTCCCATTGAGATGAGAGAGAAAAGTTAGAGACAGTCAACAGATCATTTGGCAACTCTAGATTTTTTTGTATATATACATAATTCTATTTATTTATTTTTGACTGTGTTGGTTTTTTTTAACACCAAAAACATTTCGTGTAGGGGTAGAGCCAGTTAACAATGTTGTGATAGTTTCAGGTCAGCAGTGTAGCAGGGACTCAGCCACTGAAACACACGTATCTCCTCCAAACCCCCCTCCCATCCAGGCCGGCATATAACATTGAGCAGAGTTCCATGCACTATACAAGAGGTTTTTGTTGGTTATCCATTTTAAAGATAGCAGTGTGTACATGACCTTGGCTGTGCTGAGGCTTCATTGCTGCACTGACTTTTCTCTAGCTGTGGGAGCAGGGGCTCCTCTCTTTTGCAGTGTGCCAGCTTCTCACTGCAGTGATTTCTCTTGCTGTGGAGCACAGGCTCTAGGGCATGCAGGCTTCAGGAGTTGTGGCATGTGGCCTTAGCAGTTGCAGTTCCCAGGCTCTAGACACAGACTCAATAGTCGTGGCGCACAGGCTTATTTGCTCAGCAGCATGTAGGATCCTCTTGGACCAGGGATCAAACCCATGTCTCCTGCATTGGCAAGTGGATTCGTTACCACTGAGCTACCAGGGAAGCCCTGGCAATCCTAGATTTTGAATTGGGACCATTTTAGAACTGATATAGAGGAGGGGTTTAGGATCACCAAATTGATTGGGAAAAGACATTATGGGGAATAAAGTATGCAGTCCTCAGCATTGGGGAGAAGGGAGCTAGTTAGTACATCTGCTAATATCCAGTCATGGCTATGACCACCTTTACTTGACCCTTGATGGCACTATTACGATTAAAAATATCAAAATGCAAGAGCCAACTCAAATATTCTCTGTGACTTCCACTGGGCTTCTTGAGGAAATGGCTGTTCTTACAAACACTTTCAGTCCCCTTGTGCTGAGACTGGCAGGGACCAAAGCAGATAATACAAGTGGAAGAGCTTTTTCTGCCAGATGCGCTGCTGGGTTGTCCTCACCTCTGCTCCTAAATTTACTCACACAGAGGGACAGCCTCACATAAGCAACTGACAACAAAGGATTTTAGGCAGCCCTCAATTTTACTTATGTTATTTTCATCATGACTAGGGTGGCTTTGAAGGCTTTTACTCCAGGTTTCTGGGCTTCACTATTGGTTTTTCCTAGAATCCCTCAGAGTTTAAGTAATAATTAATGACCCCATTAACATGTTAAGTAGCTCTTACCTTTATTCATTAATCCAGCATGGGAAGTGATGGGCCTGTCCTGGGGGGAGGCAGTGGCAGGGTTCCCACTGGGGACAATCATTCTGCCTCCTCCATGTCCCTGGGGTCTCTCTCAAAAAGCATTGCATCAGGCTTTGGGAACTGCGGCTGGGAGTCATAGAGGTTTGGTCTTGTTTCATCTGGGCCTGTACTCCAGAAAGATACTGTGAATTTAGGTAGAGCCTGAAGTTTTCAAATGATAGATTTTCACCGTGTTTCAAAATAGGAATTGCTAAAGTGGGACAAGAGGGTCTTCTTGGAAAACCAAGTCCCTGTGAAAGCAGCCGTGCAGGTATCATCACAAAAATCTCCACTAAGGTAGTAAATTCCACTTCTTGAACAAGTGTCAATGATCCCAGACCTTTGAATCGATTACCAAAAGCAATTGCTTGCCTTCCCTTCCCACCCGCCTATTTTTTGGCAATGCAGCATGGCATGTGGAATCCATGCTCCTTGCAGTGGAAGCACAGAGTCTTAACCACTGGACAGCCAGGGAAGAGCCCAGAGCAATTGCTTTCTTTGAATATCATTCAAACTATGGAGGCTCTGACCACACTTCCCAAACTCTGTCTCTGTGTTGAATGCATCAACCATGGACCTGAGCATTTCTGTCCCAGCTTCCCAGCTTAGATGTTCCAGCATCTCACTAATTGCCTCCTTTTCCTCTGTCAGGTGCACAAAACCACAGGACATTTATTTTTCTAGCCCAGCTGGCAGTGCCAGCATAGGGTTTTTTTATTCCCCAAGCTGCTTACATCCAGCACCCCCTCAATGGGACAGTCCCCAGAATTGACCTGGGCTCTCCCATTCTCAGTTCTTTGGGGTCTGTGGACCAAGTTTCAGCATCTCATACGGCTTCCAGGTAGAGAGAGGCAGAGGAGGGGCCCTGGAAGGAGGGATGCAGGAACAGGCTCTCAACAGAACTGTTGAACAGGACCAGTGTGCCCAGAGCTGCCTCTGTGATAACTCCGCTCCATCCAAAAACACCAGGTCACTAATTTTCTGACCAAAAATAATGACAGAATGGGATCCTGTAGATGGTAATGTGTCCTTCCATAAAAAAAAGTTGTCTGCATGAGGCTCTGGAGTCTGCCTGCCCTAGGCTGGCATTCTGGCTCAGCCATGGCAGCAAATGCCCAAACATCACCAGGCGGCAGCTTCCTCTTCTTGGAGGTCAAGGGAGTGGGAGTCTGATTCCACAGGGGTTGCTGGGAGGATCAAATGAGCACTTAACACCAGACAGAAGGTGCTCAAGAAGCAATGCCTAAGGATTCCAGGTCATTCTTTCTAACTAGGTGTTCCTGTGTTGGTTTTCTGCACAACTTCTGTGTGTTTGTCCCTCCCAACTGGTAAGGGACCAGTGCATGCCAAACACACACGAGCATCACCTAGACAGGGGTGAACACTGCAAACACCAGTCGGGGAGGGGAGTCATGATTGTCAGCATCCTCTCAGCATGGTCCAAAAACCAGACAAAGGAAGCTGAGAATAAATAGCATCAGTCCTAAGCCAGTCCCTCCTTCATAAAAGGTTTGCTCCTCAACCCCTAACCTTTTGCATTTAATCCAACATGGGCTCTGACTTGAGTAGGAACCATCCAACACTGACTTGAGCAGGAACCAACCAAGTCACTGACCTACCAGAATCTACTCTCCCAGAGCAGGCCACCAAGCCTTTTAGGGCCCTTCCCACCCCTGTGAGCAATCGTTATAGTTTCAGTCCGCAACTTTTAGGGCACCGCTTTTAAGGCAGCAGGGAAATGAAAATATCTGCAGAAGGCTGGTTCCCATCGCTCACCTTGGCCCTGCCCTGCTCAGCTCCAGGGAGTTTGTTCTTTTTGATGCTCAGAGCAGGTCATCCTGGCTCCACTTTCAGCTTTTCCTCAGCTCAGTACATGCTGAGTGCTCAGGACCAGTTGGAGGAGTCCAAACCTGGTATCTCTGCAAAATGAGTGAAAAGAGGCTGCAAGGCCCAGCCATGAAGAGAAGCAACCTGATGAGATGGAAGTCAGGTCTACCCCTTGCTGGGGTATAACTAAAACTTCCAGAGCATCAATGCCCCCATCCCATAAATGAGTGTGATATTATCTGCTTGTGTGTGTCACAAAAACTTTTAAACGCTTCAATGTGCTTCCCAGATTGTGCTAGTGGTAAAAAAAAAAAAACACCTGCCTGCCATTGCAGGAGCCATAAGAGATGCAGCTTTGATTTCTGGGTCAGGAAGTTCCCTTCGAGAAGGGCCTGGCAGTTCACTGCAGTATTATTGCCTGGAGGATGCCATAAACAGAGGATCCTGGCAAGCTACAGTCTATAGGGTTACAAAGAGACAGACATGACTGAAGTGACTTATAATGCACACATCATGCATGCAACAAACAATATCTGATACGCAGCAGAGGCTTAATAGTTTCGCTGTTATTGTTGTTTTTCCAGTAGCTTGATCCAACACTAGCAAAGAAAGAGGGAGAGGGACAGACAGATTCCCAGTTAGATTTGCTGTCCAGACAAGAGAGGCAGGCAGGAGAGGGATCATACACCACTTGTGGCTCCTTGGAATCGGCCTGGGATTCCCTCTCCGTTTGTTAGGACAGAAAGGAAAGGACCCTGAAGTTAAGAAGCAATGCAAAGATAAGGATTTGGGGTTTGGGGATTGGGTGTAAAATGATGTGGTTTCTTCAGCCAGGGGCTGTATGTAGTCATTTGTGGTTTTGAGGCTGGGGTAATTGTCACATCCTGGGCTTTGGCCTCAGTCTTTAGCTTTAGACTACAAACCACACTGAACAGGGCCAGGCTTCAGGCAGCTTTTTTTCTTCTTGGGAAGCCAAAACAGAGCCTGTGGGGTTGGTGTGCCCTCGTGGAGCCCTTGTTGCTCCTGAGAACATCAGCTGTAGGAAAGTTCCGTTCAGAGGACAGAGAGACACAAATGGTCCTCCATCCAGAGGTGCTGTGGAAAGGCAGAGAGAGGGCTTGGAGCTGGACAAATCTGAGTTCCAGCCCCCAAAATCTCTTCTTAGCACTCAGACATTTCTCTAATCTTCAGTTTCCTCCTTTATAAAGCTAGTAATAATAAGTGCTTCGGGATCACTGAGAGGCCCAAACAAGAGTAGATTAACCCAGTGCAGAGACAGTGTCAGATGAGCATGCACAACAGCACTCACCCACTCAGCATGTATGGGTGAGATCACAGGGCCACTCCAAGATGGCACACCTAGCAAGTGGTGCAGCTCAGAGGACGGCCCCCACCATCGGGCATGCCTAGTCTTCTAGACAAACAACGTGTGCGCCCCTCCTCAAGACTCCATGTGCTGCCCTGAAGACACCAGCAGATGTGCAGGATCGACGTCCTCCCTGCCTCACCCACCCTGTGTCTCTGTGCCACACTGGATGAGCTTCACAGTGTGATGTGTGTAGCCAGCTGGAGTAAGTTGCTATTACTCCCTCTTCATACCCAAGGATGCAAAATTTCCAAACATTATGGCAGGAAAAGACTGGATGGCCATCCCTGAGCAGAGTATGTTTCTTGGGAGGAAAACAGGAGCTTCTTGCTGAATGGACTAAATGTCAGAGATGAGCTCTAAGTGCTGGGCTAAGTGGTCCAGAGAGAGAGAGGAAGCGTGTAGCGGGGTCAGGGCTGAGACTGGAGGTGGAGGACTCATCCGTGGTGAGGAACTGCCTCCGAGGGCAGTGGGAGGCAGCTCTGGGAGTTTCCCTCACTCACTCCACAGGTGCTGGGTGCCTGGTGCCGTTCTAGGGGCTGAGAAACATCATGGTGAATGAGGTCACAGGGCTCCTGGTCTCCCGAGGCTTACATTCTGGCTTAGGGTGAGCAGTGTATGTCCAACAGATAAACAGATAAACAAGAAACTGTTATGCTGTGGAAAACTCCACCTGTGCTGTCCTGGAGAGGGGTGGCCATTAGAGTAGGTGGGAGGACTCCCTGGAGCAGCTGACTAGACTAAGCTGACCATGAGAAAGCTGACAGAAAATGAAGTACTAGCTTTATGCAGCTGGAAAAGATTTTATACACTTAAACTCAGAATGCAATACTCTAAATGCTTCATGGCTCTGGAAGACATTAAAATGCATAATTTATAGCTAATTTGTAAAGTTAGTTTTAGGAAGCTTTTTAATAACTTCCAGATGAGAGACCAATGGTGCATTCTACAACATTATGTTGCTGAGCTGTATCCTAGAACGTGTACACAACTGAGCGGTCCCTGAAAGCTTCTCCTGTGGACCCAGAAGTGTCAGCCTGTGGGAAGGACCCTGTGAATAATGCAGGGTCACTGGCAGAGGCCAGGTGAAAGAAAGTCACTCCAAATCAGGGATCATTCAGTTACAGGAAATAGGAACCCATTTGAGGAAGCTTCATTAAAGACAAAAGGGCTGGATGTGGTGAGGAGTCCATGAGGGATGAGATCTAAGAACTGAAAGGCCTACAGAGCTGAGAACTCTCCTCAATAAGCCACGTGGTTATTGTTTTTTAAATTTAATATGTTCATAATACTAGTAACCTGTGGAATTGCTTTTTATAATTTTTTATCATAATAAAATCTATATAACACAAAATTTGTCTTTTTACCATTTAAAATTCTAATACCCCTTCAGTCTCTGGTTCTGATGTTTGTCCACCTCTTCAAATTCAGTTGTTGCCTATTCATGTCCCTTCATTTTTTTCTTGACACCCAGACATGATGTAGCACTGCTGTTAGGAGGCCTTTAGTGATGTCATGCAATGGCAACCTGCTCCAGTATTCTTGCCTAGAGAATTCTGTGGACAGAGGAGCCTGGTGGGCTGCTGTCCATGGGGTCACACAGAGTCGGACACGACTGAAGCAACTTAGCATGCATGCATACATTGGAGAAGGAAATGGCAACCCACTCCAGTATTCTTGCCTGAAGAATCCCAGGGACAGGGGGGCCTGGTGGGCTGCCGTCTGTGGGGTCACACAGAGTTGGACACGACTGAAGTGACTCAGCAGCAGCGGCAGCGATGCCATGAGGTGTGGGATGGAAGGCTTTCCACTGTCCTGATGCGTCCTCTGTCTTCAGTGAGTCTGTGCCCTGGCTGTGAACTTCACAAGCACTTTTCAGTGTTTTTCTCCTTTACTTGATGGAGCAGGGTGACTAGAGCTGGCTGCAGCTGGATACACCCCTCTCTCAGGCTAGTTAGGCTCTGGATAACTAGTTTCCCCTGAGGACATGCCTTGGTATATTTCAAACTTGTCCCTTTTACCTTCTCTCTCCTAGAAGCCTGAAAAGCTTTCCCCTTGACATTTTCAGTGAGAACCTGGTCTAGTTCCCAGAGGTAAATTCCACAGTATTGTACCAACCACCCATGACTGGGTTCCCTTGGAGTTCTCACTCTCAGACGTATCTATACTCAGTTGCCAGTAATTCACCACTTGCAGTTCAGATTTTCCTGTCCCAAAACTGGCTCCTACAGTGACTTCCATTCTGTCTCTGCTTCAGGAAGCTGAGAATCCCTGTATCATCCATCTGTCTCTCCAACCTTGAGGACAGTGACTTGTCCTGTGTCTGCCCCTCTCTTAAAGATCCAAGAACCATGTTGATCAACTTTTCAGTCTCTTCATCCTTTTACGTGTATTTAAGATAGAGTGGTGACTTCCAAGCTCTGTACATGTGGAGCTATAGATCATTTTAACCTTTGTAACCACTGTTAGAGTAAAATTCAATGGCTTTAATTACATTCACAGTGTTATACAACCATTACCCACTAACTGTTTCCAAATTTTTTTCACTGCCCCAAACAGAAAGTCAGTATCCACTATGCAATAACTACCCACTTCTTGTGAGTAATGCTGCTGTGGCCATTGATATACTACAAGTATCTGCTTGAGTCCTTGTTTTCAATTTTTGGGGGTATACATCCAGAACTGCAATTGATAGAGCATCTGGTAATCCTAGTTTGACTTTTTGGAGAAATCACCAAATCATTTTCCACAGTGGTTGCATCATTTTACATTCATACCACAAAAGTACAAGTGTTCTAATTCCTCCACATCCTTGCCAACACATTTTTTAAGAATTATTTTTATTATAGCCACTCTGGTAGGCATGGAGTGGTATTTCATTATGGTTTTGATTTACATTTTCTTAATGGATAATGATGTTGAGCATCTTTTTGTGTGTTTATTAATTATTTGCATCTATTCTCTGGAAAAATGTCTATTAAGTCCTTTGTCTATTTTTTCACATGAGCTGTCTTTTTGTTGTTGAGTTGTAAGATATAAATCAAACAGGACACAAACAGATGGAGAAATATACCATGTTCATGGATTGGAAGAATCAATATAGTGAAAATGAGTATACTACCCAAAGCAATCTATAGATTCAATGCAATTCCTATCAAGTTATTTTTCACAGAACTAGCACAAATAATTTCACAATTTGTATAGAAATACAAAAAACCTCAAATAGCCAAAGCAATCTTGAGAAAGAAGAATGGAACTGGAGGAATCAACTTTCCTGACTTCAGGCTCTACTACAAAGCTACAGTCATCAAGACAGTATGGTACTGGCACAAAGACAGAAATATAGATCAATGGAACAAAATTAAAACCCCAGAGATAAATCCACACACGTATGGACACCTTATCTTTGACAAAGGAGGCAAGAATATACAATGGAGAAAAGACAATCTCTTTAACAAGTGGTGCTGGGAAAACTGGTTAACCACTTATAAAAGAATGAAACTAGAACACTTTCTAACACTATACACAAAAATAAACTAAAAATGGATTAAAGATCTAAATGTAAGACCAGAAACTATAAAACTCCTAGAGGAAAACATAGGCAAAACACTCTTTGACATACATAAATCACAGCAGGATCCTCTATGACCCACCTCCCAGAGTAATGGAAATAAAAGGAAAAATTAACAAATGGGATCTAATTAAACTCAAAAGCTTTGGCACAACAAAGGAAACTATAAACAAGGTGAAAAGACAGCCTTCAGAATGGGAGAAAATAATAGAAAATGAAGCAACTGACAAAGAATTAATCTCAAAAATATACAAGCAACTCCTCAGCTCAATTCCAGAAAAATAAGTGACCCAATCAAAAAATGGGCCAAAGAACTAAACAGACATTTATCCAAAGAAAACATATAGATGGCTAACAAACACATGAAAATATGCTCAACATCACTCATTTTCGGAGAAATGCAAATCAAAACCATAATGAGGTACCATCTCAACCAGGTCAGAATGACTGCTATCCAAAAATCTACAAACAATAAATGCTGGGGAGGGTGTGGAGAAAAGGGAACCCTCTTACTCTGTTGGTGGGAATGCAAACTAGTACAGCCACTATGGAGCACAGTGTGGAGATTTCTTAAAAAACTGGAAATAGAACTACCATATGGCCCAGCAATCCCACTGCTGGGCATACACACTGAGGAAACCAGAATTAAAAGAGACATATGTACCCCAATGTTCATCACAGCACTGTTTATAGTAGCCAGGACATAGAAGCAACCTAGATGTCCATCAGCAGATGAATGGGTAAGGAAGCTGTGGAACATGTACACCATGGAATATTACTCAGCCATTAAAAAGAATACATTTGAATCAGCTCTAATGAGGTGGATGAAACTGGAGCCTATTATATAGAGTGAAGTAAGTCAGAAAGAAAAACACCAATACAGTCTACTAACGCATATATATGGAATTTAGAAAGATGGTAACAATAACCCTATATGCAAGACAGCAAAAGAGACACAGATGTATAGAACAGTCTTTTGGACTCTGTGGGAGATGGCAAGGGTGGGATGATTTGAGAGAAGAGTATTGAAACATATATATCATCATATGTGAAACAGATCATCAGTCCAAGTTCGATGCATGATACAGGGTGCTCAGGGTTGGTGCACAGGGATGACCCAGAGGGATGGGATGGGGAGGGAGGTGGGAGGGGGCTTCAGGATCTGGAACACATGTACACCCATGGCTAATTCATGTCAATGTATGGCAAAAATCATTACAATATTGTAAAGAAAAAAATTAAAAATAAATAATAAATAAAAATCTAAAAATACAAAAAAACCTATATTAGATAATATTTTGCAAGTATCTTTCATTCCATTATATCCTTCTTCTTACTCAATAATGTCCTTTGATGCACAAAAGTTTTGGTTTTGATAACATCCAATTTATTTATTTTACTTGTGTTGCTTATGCTTTGGGTATAATAAAAAGAACCTATTGCCAAATCCAAGGATGTGAAGACTTATACCTATGTTTTCTTCTAAGAGTTTTACGGTTTTAGCTCCTACTTTCAGGTCTATGAGTTGTTTTGAGTTATTTGTAAATGGGGTGAGATAAAGGTCTAAATGCCTTCTTTTGCACTTCCCAACAACTTTTATTGAAAAGTTTGGGCGTCTTTGTCAAAGATCAACTGACCATATATGTGAGGGTTTATTTCTGGACTCTCTATTCTATTTCATTGGTCTCTATGTCTGTCTTTGTGCAGTACCACACTGTTTTGATTACTATAGATTTTATAGTTAGTTTTGAAATCAGGTAATTGAGATTTTGTCCTTTTTTTGAGATTTTTTTGACCATTAATCTATATTAATAGATTATTAATCTATCAATTATTTTGGGTATTAATCTATCAACATTAATATTGATTAATATCCCAGATATAATCTATTAATTAATTTTGTTCTTTTGCCTGTGCCACATGTTCCTGTTTCTTAGATATCTTGTAATTTTTTGTTGTTGAAACCCAGATATTTGAATCTTATAAAGTGGTAAATCTGGAAATCAGATTCTCTTCATTCCCTAGAATTTCCTGGATTCTTTTCCCTTGGGAAGGCTATGGTAGTCCATTTGCTTAGTGATTTTCCCTAACTAGTTTTGCAGAGACTGTATTCCTTGTCATGTGTGGCTAATGAAGTTTCCGTTCTTTAGTTTGGGGCAGTTAGTGTTTTCACAGAGATTTCCCTAAATGCTCAGAGCTAAAAATCCAAAACGAAAAAAAACAGAAAAATCACTTCTAGTCTTTGTCAAGTGACTCTGTTCCAGGTCACTCCTTCAACACCAAGCCAGGCTTGTACCAAGCCTAGAGATCAGCCGCAAATGAGGCTGATGGTTTCTTCACATCCTGTCTCTCTGGCCCAGGCATGTGCATAGGCTCCTGGGTCCTAATTTTAATTGTTTTAAATGTTCTCATTTCGCAAAGGGACTTTCAGGCTTTTACTCCCAGGTCTTATGCACTCTATGGATGTGTTCAGCTGCCTGTTTATGCTTCCATCACAATATTTTCCCCCAGGCATCTGTGGGTTGACAGTTCATCTTGCAGTATTTTCAAGCAATGACTCTGCCTTTCTAGCCTGAGTTCTGAGCCAGGACAAATAGACTTCCCTTGTGTCAGTTCTACAAGTATCCCCCAGACAGGTTAGAACAGACACCCACAATAATTAACAAAGGTTCCACATCAAAAATGTGGCTGCCATCTTCAAGATTCCTGCCAAGCAGGAGAGATTGGACTATGACAAAGGAAATGTTGCCAATCCTTCTTACCATTTTGAAGCCATCTTTTTCTTGATTCAGCATGCATTTACTTGCTCTAAACTCCCCCTGTTTTCTAGAGTCCTGACAAAGTTGAGTCTGGCTGTTTCTGCTCATTTTTTGTTTGCTTGAATTTATTAATCAATTAATTTTTTTAAAACAATTTTAAAGGTTACTTGCCATTTATAGTTATTACAAAATATTGGCTATATTCATCATTTTGTTCAATACATTCTTTCTATTTTACATCCATTAGTTTGCACCCTCCTCCTCCACTCACACCCCTACTGGTAGCTACTAGTTTGTTCTCTGTCTGTGAGTCTGCTTCTTTTTTGTTATATTCACTAATTTGCTGAATTTTTTATATTCCACATATAAAGATATCATACAGTATTTGCCTTTCTCTGTCTGACTTATTTCATTAGCATAATGCCCTCTAAGTCTTTTCTATGGCTGACTAATATTTCATTATACCATATCTTCTTTAACCTTTCATCTGTTGATGGACACTTAGGTCATTTTCCATATTTTGGCTATTGTAAATAATGCTGCTATCAACACTGGGGTATATGTATCTTCAAATTAGTGTTTTTGTTTTTTTCAAATATATATCCAAGAGCAGAATTGCTGAGTCATATGGTAGCTCTATTTTTAGTTTTTTTGAGAGCTCTTCATATTGTTTTCCACAATGGCTGCACCAATTTACATTCCCACCAACAGTGTAGGAGGATTCCCTTTTCTCCATATCCTTGCCAACATTTTTTATTTATATTTTTTTTGGATGATAGCCATTCTGACAGGTGTGAGGTGACATCTCATAGTGGTTTTGATGTGCATTTCTCTAATGATTAGCAATGTTGAGCATCTTTTCATATGCCTGTTGGCCATTTGTATATCCTCTTTGGAAAAATGTCTATTCAGTTCTTCTGCCCATTTTTTAATCATATTGGGTTTTTTTTGATGTTGAATTATGTGAGCTATTTATATCTGTCAGATATTAATTCTTATTAGTAAGACCATTTGCAAATGTTTTCTCCTATTTAGTAGCTTGTCTTCTCATTTTGTCAATGACTTCCTTTACTGCGCAGAAACTTTCAAGTTTAGCTAAGTTCCATTTATTTACTTTTGCTTTTACTTTCTTTAAGAAACGGATCCAAAAAAATATTGCTGTGATTTATGTCAAAAGTGTTCTGCCTATGTTTTCCTCCAGGAGTTTTTGATATTTCAATAGCTTAGAGCTGCCTACTCCACCATTTTGTGAAGTCAAGGTCCCCTGGTGGTATTTTGCCTTATATTTTTCTCTGCAAATTAATTCCATTCTCCTCTTCTCCCTAAAGACTATTTCTTTCTTCTTGCTTGTTATGGCAAATAGCTCCAAAATGACACTTCACCATAGCAGCCTCAACCCTCAGGGCTGGGTCACATCATTGTCCAGCACCCTAATTGACTATGTCAGTTTTCTAAGTCTCAAAAGCTGAGTATCAGGACATTGAACCTGATTGCCTCAGCTTGAGAGTCTTGGGCCAATGAGCTGAGGAGGAGGAAGCCACAGGACCCACTTCTTACTCAGCAGGGATAGAGGGAGGGATTCTCTTGGAAAGGAGATGGGCTGGTTCACAACATCTAGGTGTAGGGGCAGGAAGAAGTTTTGAGTATCTCAGTATAATCACGAAACACAACCTTTCCCTGCAGGGCTTCCAAGAAGAAAAGCACAATGAGATGATCCAACCATACTTAACCATGAATTCATTTTTTCTTTCCCATGGAAGAACTTTAGTGTTTAGTGGAATATAAGCTAGACAGACATTACTTCAGAAGTTCAATAAAAATATGTTGAATTTGAAAAGTGAAGATTCAGACGGCATCCATAATCTTCATCCCAGCCCTTCTGGCCCTGTAACTGGTGCTTTGGTGGGTAGGGTCCTGGAGCTGAGCACTACCCTGGGCTGGGTGCGCTGCAGATGTTCATTTCTGAGTAAAGATTGGATTCCTGAGCACTTGTGACAGACACTGTGCTACCTGATACGCCAAAGAGCAGGAATATTTCTCCACCCCCGTGTTTAACACAGTGAAAGGAGGTCTGAGTCCTTGCTCCAAAAGGAAGAGACACATATGACACGAGTGAGAGAGGTGAACAAGAAACCAGGAGGAGGCTAGCCTCTGGCTTGGGTTTGCCACCTTCCAGCCAAGGAGCCACGTGTAACCGGCCACTCAGCAAGGCCACCCAAGGCCTGTGTTTCTTCACCCAGAAGTAAGGAACACAGACACAATGGGTGGTTTCCCAGGGTTTTGTTTCTTTGCTTTGCCAATTTTTGTTTTAAAAGTAGAAACTTTTCTTTTAAATAAAACACATGTACAGGCCCAGAGTTGGTCATGTCCAACTCTTCATGACCCCACGGGCGACACAATCCATGGAATTCTCCAGGAGTGGGTAGCATTTCCCTTCTCCAAGGGATCTTCCCAGCCCAGGGATCAAACCCAGGCCTCCCGCATTGTAGACAGATTCTTTACCAACTGAGCCACAAGGGAAGCCCTTCTAGTATATTAAGAAAATGACAAAAGCAGAAGTGGCCTGATGGAGCAGGAGGGGGGACCCAGCGGATCATGAGGTTTCCGTGGGCCAAGTGTCCTCTGACCTCTGAGGTGCTGTGCTTTTACACAAGAACCTGCCTTCCTACATCATGAGTTCTTCCAAGGCAACATGTCCTCAGCAGCCTTATGTCCTCAGACCATAGTCCCTTGAAGGCAAGGCTGTCTTAGAGGTTCTTGTGGCATCCGGTAGGAGCTAATGATAATTAATAGTAACAGAAGGGAAAGTGCTGCTTCAGCCACAGGCTGTCCCAGATTTCTGGATTGTGTATATTAGTCAGTGATCTGTTTTGCCAAAAATGTATGTTTAACAAGACAGTTTTCACTGCTGCCATGACTCTCCAATATTTCAAAGAAAGGGCTTTTGAAAACTTCTTATGGGATAAAATATTTACCAATGAAGCAAGTGACAAGGAATTAATCTCCAAAATACACAAACAACACCTGAAGCTCAATATAAAAAAAAAAACCAGCAACCCAGTCAAAAAATGGGTGGAAGAGCTAACTCGACATCTTTCCAAAGATAAAAGGGCTTCTTAACAGTAATAAAATGACTGGTGCTAGGGAACCACAGCTTGAGAGCAGTTTCAGTCCTTGGCTTCACTTTGCTGTCTGCTTGTCTTCAACAGCAACCTGACCTTGGGCTGCCCTTATGTATCTGTAGGCGCATCCAGGTGTGGCCTCTGGGTCCTTGGGCTTCCTGGTTGCACCATGCCTGAGCAGGATCCCAAGGGGAGTCGGCCATGAGGGCTGACCCATCATTGGCACTGACCCTGTGATACATATATGTCAGAGACATGCCACATGGGTCTTCACATCTGAAACAAAGGGGTCCTGAGACAATTCAAAGCAAAATAGCCCCGATCCCTAGAACCACCTGTGAGGTTGAAGACAGAAGTGAACCCGCATGGTCCCTGTCCTCAGCTGGGGACAGGCAGGGAAACTGACCATGAAAGCCAGCCTTCAATGTGTCCACGGAGGGCAAAGCACTGCAGGAACCCAGAGATAGAGAGAAGCCCTCCGTCTAAGGCCATGGAAGGTGGTGGGAGTGTGAGGAGCCAAGGAAGCTGCTCACAGGGGAAGCAGTGAGATGATTCTCAGGATGAGGAGTCAGCCAGGCTAAGGGCAGGGGATGCTGCCAGCAGAGGGACAGAGCAGCAGTGGCAAGAAAGCCTGACAGCCTGTAACTCAGGGAGAATGTGTCTGCAGCATCTTTTCAACAAGATCATTTTCTTCAAAGTCAATTTGGAGAAGACACCACCTATATACCTGCTCTCCACAGGAACCCTAATTCAGGATCAAGTTACCACTGGGAGCCACAGTTTAGGGCAGCTTGAGATTTGCAGATGATCAGGCCCTGAGACCAGCATTGTGTGGTTAAGTAACCCAGCTCTGTTGAGAGGACTTCCTTCCTCCAGAAGGCTCGCCTTGGGGGTGACCCTGAAGGTAAGAAGAATTCTTGGTCAAGGTGTCTGAATGATTCTCTAGGGATAGTCAGGACCCTTGGCTGATCAGGGTGGTTCCTGGGTGAGTGGAATTGACTCCAGGCTGCATCTGAAGATTCAGGCCCAGGTTCTGGACTGTGAGGTTCTTCTGCATCAGAGAATCTCTGCCAGATGGAGCAGAGGCAAGGGTCCCAGAGGCCCCCACTCCATCCTCAGCTGGATTTGGACTTAGGCAGGGATGGTGTCCTTCATGCATGAGCTCTGAAAGCAATGAAGATTCAGAGTCACATCCAGCTCATGGACTGAGAAAGACCCCAGAGATGACAGATGAATTCTGAATGTCAAGAGAGTTGGGAATGAGTGCAGAAAGAGGGGTGGGGGGAAGGAATAATATATAGATGAAGGTGCACTAACAGGAGAAGGATGAATTTCCAACCTCCTTCTGGAAATACCAAGTATTTTCTCACAAATGCTGGTAACTCCTGGTGGTGGCCTGTGATGGCCTGACTTCCTCGGCCTGTCTCTCCATGCCTCTCAAGGTCAGGTCCATCTGGGGCTCCAAATGATAAACCCATGACTGGTTTGGCACGAGCAGGCCAGGCAGGACACCTTCAGAGTACACTGAAGAGGCTGCAAGGCCACTAGTGCCCAATGAAAGACCACTGAGAGGATGGGGTTTATAGAGAGGGGGTTGTTGTGGGTTGAATTTTGTCCCTCCACCAAGTTATTGAAGTCTCAGTACGCATGAACTTGAGGGGCTATTTGAGGACAGAGTCTATACAGATATCAAACTAAGATGATTTCCTATAGTTAGGGGAAATTTACACACACTTCAGTTCAGTTCAGTTCAGTTGCTCAGTCGTGTCTGACTCTTTGCAACCTCATGAGCCGCAGCACACCTGGCCTCCCTGTCCATCACCAACTCCCGGAGTTCACCCAAATTCATGTCCATTGAGTCAGTGATGCCATCCAACCATCTCATCCTCTATCATCCCCTTCTCCTGCCCTCAATCTTTTCCAGCCTCAGGGTCTTTTCAAATGAGTCAGCTCTTGGCATCATGTGGCCAAAGTATTGGAGTTTCAGCTTCAACATCAGGCCTTCCAGTGAACACCCAGGACTGATCTCCTTTAAGATGGACTGGTTGGATCTCCTTGCAGTCCAAGGGACTCTCAAGAGTCTTCTCCAACACCACAGTTCAAAAACATCAATTCTTCAGCGCTCAGCTTTCTTTATAGTCCAACTCTCACATCCATACATGACTACTGGAAAAACCATAGCCTTGACTAGATGGACCTTTGTTGGCAAAGTAATGTCACTGCTTTTTAATATGCTCTCTAGGTTGGTCACAACTTTCCTTCCAAGGAGTAAGCATCTTCTAATTTCATGGCTGCAATCACCATCTGCAGTGATTTTGGAGCCCCTCAAAAATAAAGTCTGTCACTGTTTCCACTGTTTCCCCATCTATTTGCCATGAAGTGATGGGACTGGAGGCCGTGATCTTAGCTTTCTGAATGTTGAGTTTTAAGCCAACTTTTTCACTCCCCTCTTTCACTTTCATCAAGGGGCTGTTTAGTTTTTCTTCACTTTCTGCCATACAGGTGGTGCCATCTGCATATCTGAGGTTATTGATATTTCTCCCGGAAATCTTGATTCCAGCTTGTGCTTCTTCCAGCCCAGCGTTTCTCATGATGTACTCTACATATAAGTTAAATAAGCAGGGTGAATATACAGCCTTGACATACTCCTTTTCCTATTCAGAACCAGTCTGTTGTTCCATGTCCAGTTCTGTTGCTTCCTGACCTGCATACAGGTTTCTCAAGAGGCAGGTCAGGTGGTCTGGTATTCCTATCTATGAAATAGATAAATCACAAGGACCTACTCTATAACACAGAGATATATAATCAATATCTTGTAATACTCTGTAATGGAAGGAATCAGACAAAGAATATATAAGTGAATCACTTCGCTGTACATCTGAAACTAATACAACATTGTAAATCAACTATACTTCAATTTCTGTTTAAAGAAAGGGGAAAATGTGGACACAAAGACAGACTGGCACAGGTAGGAGGCTGTTGAAGTCACAGGAAGGATGCCACCCACATGTCTCTTTGACTTTACCCTTTGCTTTTGTTGTTTTTGTTATTATGATCATACATCATAGCCTGCCTTGGGGAACCCTGCTCCTCTTCCTGACTGTTAAACTCAAGTGCCTTTGTTCAGATTGCAGAGAGATAATCTGACACAGCCCAACTATGAATGACTGCAGAAAAGAACATCCCTTCGATTTTCCAAGATAAATGTCCTTTTTAGCTTTATTTCCTCACCTTCTCCCCCTTTCTATTCTGTAAAAGAACCTGGCACCCAGACTCTGATAAGAAAGTTGAGACAAAGTTCATCATCTGTCTTTCTGAATAAAGTCATATTCCTTACCTCAACAGCTCATTTCTCATTTCTCAGTTAATTGGCCCGGCAGGCAACGAGCAGAGCAAGCATGGACTCAGTAACACAAGACCAGCCTCTGGGACAGAGGCTCCTTTTCAGTTCTCAGAAGGAACTAGTCCTGTCAACCTCTTGACCTTGGATTCCAGCCTCCAGAACCGGGAGACCATAAATTTCTGTTGTTTAAACCACTCTGTGTGTGGCACTTTGTTACAGAAGCCTCAGAAACCTAGGGTGTTGGCTCATTATTTGCAAAAGTCTCTAGGCTGGTGATAAGTATAAATTATGAAGCTTTAGAAATAGATTCTGTCCCTGAGATAACTACCAGGTTTTGCCCCATCGATCTCTGTTAGTTCTGTTTACGTGGGACACCACAGTGAGAAATTGGCCCTTCAGTCCACCTTGGCTCTTCTGGCAGATCAGAGTCTAATGAATCCTCTCCCCAGAAAACTGCCTGCATGCACACTCAAAACAGACACAGCTTGGTGAAGTAAGTCAGACAGAGAAAGACGAATACTGTATGATATCCCTTATATGAGGAATCTTAAAAATATGACAAACTAGTGAATATAACAGAAAAGAAGTAGACTCACAGATGTAGACAACAAACTCGTGGCTGCCAGTGTCGGGTAGAAGAGGGGGAAGCACAAACTACAGGGTGGAGGACAAGCTCGAGGATATATTGTACAGCACAGGGAATGTAGCCCATACTTTGAGATATCTGTAAGCGAAAAGTGTCCTTTAAAAATCGTGTTCAGTTCAGTCGCTCAGTCATGTCTGACTCTTTGTGATCCCATGGACTGCAGCATGCCAGGCCTCCCTGTCCATCACCAATTCCTGGAGCTTACTCAGACTCATGTCCCTCGAGTCGGTGATGCCATCCAACCATCTCACCCTCTCTTGTCCCCTTCCCTTCCTGCCCTCAATCTTTCCCAGCATCAGGGTCTTTTCAAATAAGTCAGTTCCTCATATTAGGTGGCCAAAGTATTGGAGTTTCAGCTTCAGCATCAGTCCTTTCAATGAATATTCAGGCTTGATTTTCTTTAGGATTGACTGGTTTGAGCTGCTTGCATCCAAGGGACTCTCAAGAGTCTTCTCCAACACCACAGTTCAAAAGTATCAATTCTCTAGCACTCAGCTTTCTTTATAGTCTAACTCTCACATCCATACACGACTACTGGAAAAACCATAGCTTTGGCTAGATGGACCTTTGTCCTCAAAGTGATGTCTCTGATTTTTAAAATGCTTTCTAGGTTTGTCATAGCTTTTCTTCCAAAGAACAAGTGTCTTTTAATTTCATGGCTGCATTCACCATCTGCAGTGATTTTGGAGCCTAAGAAAATAAAATCTGTCACTATTTCCACTGTTTCTCCATCTATTTGCCATGAAGTGATGGGATTGGGTGCCATGATCTTAGTTTTTTGAATGTTTTGAGCCAGTTTTTTCATTCTCCTCCTTTATCTTCATCAAGAGGCTCTTTAGTTCCTCTTTGCTTATGACACCATAAGGGTGGTGTCATCTACATATCAGGTTATTGACATTTCTCCCAGCAATCTTGATTCCTGTTTGTGCTTCATCCAGCCTGACATTTGGCATGATGTACTTTCCATGGTGGCTCAGCTGTTTTTGTTTATGTTTTTAACACAAAAATTAAAAACACAAACAAAAAACAACAACAAAACAGACACAGCCTTCTACACAAACCTCAAAGGCCGTACACCTCGGCTCCAGTGTAAAGAGCTGGGGAAAGACCCTTTGTGTGAGGCGCCAGCAAAAACTAGGTGGTGAAAGCCAGGAGCAGTTCACTGGGATCTTGAGTGAACTGATCAAGACCGTGCAGCCCTGTCTCGAGGACGCTGGCAACAAGCCTGTGTGAGAAGTGATGTGGGAAGCAGTCACTGGTGGTGAAGGATAAGCCCAGGGGAAGTCAGTGCCCCTCCTGACTCTCTCACCTGCACCCATGTGACCTGCCCTATTGGCCCTGCCTTGGTTACCTATCTCCACTGACCCTCCGGTACCTGTTCTCCCGAGTTCCTTCCCTGGGGGCAGATCCCTGTGAGCAACTTGGGATGAAGCTGTATCCCGCGTTTCCAGGTGTGCCTCTGCAGTTCCACTGACCAGGACTCAGGCGCCTCTCATCATCTGCTGATGAGATGAAATGCTCTCAGCAGACAGGTCCCAGAAAACCCTCACTGACCCCCACCCCTCCAGGAGACCCTTGAACAGTCATTTTACACATGAGCCCTTATCAGGAACCCCTGCCTAGGAAGGCTCCCTGGGCCAGCCCTGGTTTAGTTCCCATCCTGTCTCCTTTGCAAGTGCTGTGTTCAATTCCAGCAGAGGCAATGATAACTGTTGTTTTAACTGCAGTGTTTTAATGAACCAAGGCCACACCGCAGTAACCCATTCTAAACCCCTCATTGCTCGTTGCAGCTAAAAGTGTCCAAAAATCACTCCCTGGCTTTCATCACACAAATCTGCACAAGATAGGGCTCACAGCCCTGCACCTGGGTCCCCGCCTCAGTGTCACTTCACCCACAGCCCTCTCTGACCCCTCCTCAGGGAAGGGAGGGGCTGATGGGCAGCTGGGTACCGTGTTCTTGGAGGTGGAGTCCCAGACTCACACCTGACTCCAGCATTGATTTACAGGCTCTCACAGGAAGGGACAAAAAGACCAACAGAAACCAATGAGAGGTACATAGTGACAGACTCTTCATCACGGACGCTCATCACCTTAGGCTCTTCTACTGGCTCTGCAGTATTCAATACTGTCCATCTTCCAGTATAATTTCTGACTTGAAAAAAAGAGTTCTCAATCAGACACCCATCACCCCTGCTTAGCTCCCTGTTGTGGGTTAAACTGTGTCCACCACAAATTTATATGTTGAAGTTCTAACCTCAGGCCCTCCAAATATGACTATATTTGACTGCAGGGCCTTAAAAGAGGTAATTAAGTTAAATAAGGTCATCGGGGTGGCCCTAATCCAATACAACTTATGTCCTTATAAGAAGAAAACACAAGGACACAGACAAGAACAGAGGGACCAAGGACCAACAGGAGGACACAGGGAGATGATGAACATCATACAGCCAAGGAGAGAGGCCTTGGAGAAACTGACATCGCTGACACCTCGGCCCTGGGCCTCCAGCCTCCAGAACTGCATGAGAAGATAGACGTCTGTTGAAGCCCTGGTCTGCAGTACTTAGCTATGGCTAAGTACTTGGAAATACCTAATGTTTGTAAAGAATGGTTAAACTAGTTTAAAAGAAAAAAAATTACATTCATTTTCTTTCTGATCCTACAACACTCCTGTGAGATGTTATGTCTGTTTTGCAAGTAGAGCAGCTGAGGTGCAGGAAGGAGGTGGCCTAGACCTCCTGCTGTGCAGAAACACCCAGCAGAGCTCCCCTTTCACCAGTTCATTCCTTCTCATTAACTCCCTTTTGTGAAAAAACCTACATCAGTTTAAGGATTCTGGTGCCTGTTCTTGACACGTGTCACCATATGGACATGGAATGTTTATGGAAATATCCTGCAAGGGCTGGATTCCCACTGCTCCTATTCTCACACTTTTGTCTGAAGTCACACTCCTCCTGCTTTTACACCTGCATCTCACCTGGAACTCTTCATGATGATGGAACTAAACAGGCGAGACCCATGTCCATAGGATAGAGTATCAGAGGCTCCAACCCTGCTCACTCAGCCAGTTCTGCTCACTTGGAAATCCAAGTGTGAGATGGTTGTTGGGAGCATACACGGGTCCTGGGGAGCTGGGGGCACCCCAGAAGAAATGGGACTACCCAGACATCAGGATACAGGTTCACTTACCTGGATACCTGCCCACTCTGGCTATCAGAACCTTACAGATGAACACTGCTTATTTCATTCCATTCCAGTACTATTCCCCATCTTGGAATTTAGGCATGCTTTTTTAATAGCTTCATTGATGTATAACTAACATAAAATAATCTGCACATCCTTAAAGGGTACAATGGGGCACTTCTGTGGGCACATGTAAACCTCACTGCCATCAAGGGGAGGAGTGTGTCTGGGTTCCCTGTGGCCTTTGCAGCCTCCCTTCCTGTGCTCCCTGCACAGTGCCTTCAGGCCGTCATTGACCAGTTTTCTGTCACTGTACACTTGGATTTTCCAGAACTTTACACAAATGAAATCCTGCAGCAGGCATTCCTTTTATCTGGCTTCTTTTACTTGGCCCAATACCCTGAGATTCACTCACATCCCTGCATATATCGATAGTTTGTTCCTTTGATTTTCGCTATGTGGAAACACCATAATTCACTCCCTCATTCATCTGTTGCAGGATGTTTGTGTTGTTCCCAGTCTGAGGCTAGTTCAGTGCAGCTGTGTGAATTTGGTGTGGAGTCTCGACATGGACACGTGCTTTCACTCCTCTCCAGTGAATTCCTAGGAGTGGAATGGTGGCTCTTGAAGGACTCGTACAGTCGACTGTTAGGAAACTATCAGGCGATTTCCCGAAGCAACACGGGAGAGTTCTGGTCTCTCCACCCCCTTGTGACACTTGATATGACCCATTTTTCTGATTTAGCTGTTCTCATAGATGTGCAGTGAATTATCATCATGGTTTTGATTATATTTCCCTAACGATAATGATGTTGAGTGTCTTTTCATGTACTGTTTTGTCATCTTTGTATTTTCTTTGGTAAGTCTTTTAATCACTTGAAAAGTAATAGAATAATTTGTATTCTTGTAACTGAATTTAAAGAATTCTTGATACATCTTGAGTCTTTGTTAGATGTATGTTTTGCATTTCATTCACTATAATATATAAACAAGAAAGGCTTATTGGGAATAGCTGTACCATGCTATGAAATGAACTATGCATCATTTATTCAACTAGTATCTTAAGTATAAATTATGCCTGCCAAAATTGCAAAGAGTACCCAGATATAGTACTCTCAATCCCTCCCTGATGGCTTGGTGGGGCTCTTAGTCAGGTGGGCTGGAGGAAATCTCCCTGTTCTGCCCCATCCAGGTCACCTTCAATCCTTGCCTCTTACCCTCAGGGCCTTTCCTATATCCACCCTCCCCTGCGCTCCATGCCAGCACACTGGTGGGTCACACGCAGCATCAGACAGGCACCATGGTTATCACGGTCTATTGGTGCACTGGCTCTTCCTTTCAGCTCCTATCAAGGAGGGACAGCCATCTGGGGACAGCTGCTTTCTTCTCCCTTCCAGAGGGTGAGGAGTGTTCTAGCTTCTCCAACTTTTTGCAGGAAAAGATCAATGTTTCAGTTGTGTGTTAACTTAGAGAGTTGTCCCCCTGATTAAAAAGTAACCCTCCCTTTGCCACCAAATATCCCTTCCTGGAGGCAACAGCATGGAGGTGGCACTGAGGCGTTAGAGGAGAACCCATTTTTTATCCCTCCCCTCGGGGCAGAAAAGTGATAGACTTGGAAATGTCCTCAGTGTTTACCTACCTGCAGGAGGCACAAACGCTACGAGAGCAGGCACTGTGCCCATCTTGCTTGCAGTTATGTGCTCAGCCTTGTGTGCAGGGCCTGGCCCACACTCACGTATTCGTGAGTGAATACGTGACCAGGCTGAATGGTGGAATTCAGGGCTGAGAACTGGAAGGATTCACGTTGAGGCCACCCAGCTAGTAAATAGAGACAGTACACAGACCCACCCAAGTGTGCCTGTGGACAAGGGGCCTTTTCCATGGTGCGAAGTGGGTGCTTCCCTGGAGGCACTTCTGCTGTACTCGGACACCGAGGACAGGCCATCCGTGTGGTCAAAGGACTGGGAGCTCAGAGAAAGACGAAGTCCCCGACACACAGCCTGGGAGAAGGAGGTGCGGCCTGTGGGCCAGCAGCGCTGAGCAGCCAGGGTCTGCCCCTGACTTCGGCTGAGCCACGGTCTGGGCCCGGACAGTCCTCCCTCGTTCCTGCTCTTGGCCATGCATCTTCATTTCATAAGTTACAAGGTGAAAGTTTCTTTAAAATCCGGAGTAACAGGAAAATTGCAAGTGATATTGAAAATGTTTCTCAACTGCTGGGAAAATTTCAGCTTAGCATGAGTTTTAAGGGTTTTCCCAGTGCCTCAGTGGTAATGAATCTGCCTGCAATGCAGGAAATGCAGGTTCAACCCCTGGATTGGGAAGAGCCCCTGGAGGAGGAAATGGCAACTCACTCTAGTTCTCTTGCCTGGAAAATCCCAAGGACAGAGGAGCCTGGCAGGCTACATTCCATAGGGTCACAAAGAGTCAGACTTGAATGAGCACAGCACGGCAACGTGATTTTTAAACGTCCTTCATCGCATGCTTCCACGTTTTGCACGCCCATCTTCCCATTCCTCCTGTACCCGGGACACATACCCCTGACCCACACTGCTGTCCTCGTCACAGGGAAGCACGTCCTTGCCAGGCACGTGCCCCTGCTGTCCCCGCCTGGCCCTTCTTCACCACTCGACAAACCTACACCAGTTTCCTGATTCCAAGTCTCCATCCCCTGTGATGTCCACGTAGGTCCCTAAACAGTCTGCTAGGGATATCCTTCGCCAGGCCACCTCCCTCACCACGGACTGTCCCCGATTCCCAGTCTTCTCACACAAACCCACACACACACACACAGACCCACATGTGCACACACAGACCCACACAAGCATACACAGACCCACACGCGCACACACAAACCCACACGCACACACACAGACCCACATGTGTACACACAGACCCACACACGCACACACAGACCCACACGTGCACACATAGACCCACACGTGCACACACAGACCCACATGTGCACATAGACACACACACACACAGACCCACGTGCACACACACAGACACACACGTGCACACACAGACACGTGCGCACACAGACACGTGCACACACAGACCCACACGCACACACACGGGCACACGTGGACACATATGTGCACACAGAGACACGCACGCACACAGAGACACACGTGCACACACAGACACACGCACACACAGACCCACACACGCACACATGGGCATACATGGACACACGTGCACACACACGTACACAGACACACACGTGCTCACACAGGCACACACACAGACACACGCGTGTGCACAGACACACACACACAGACACACATGTGCACACATGCACACAAATTGCACCTTGACACAGTAACAAGCCATGAGCTCTGCATCTGGCCGTGCTCCAGCCTAGGGCAGCAGGACCCCAGTAAACAAATGACCATCCAGTAAGGACAGATATTCAAATTATGATTGTGTCTTCAGTGGAGCTAATAATGGAGACAGTGGAAGATCAGGACAGATGAACAAAGCTTTGACAGGCAAAAGCCTGAGGGATGATGTGTCATCAACCAAGGATACATGTGGACGAGCATGGAATAGGGCCTTTGGGATCGTGAGGGAGCCCGGATCCTGCTTGCTGCTGGAGGAGGCTGTGCAGTAAGTGAGGCAGCAGCAGAGGTTGGACCAGAGTGGAGGGTGATGGAGGGGTGTGGCAGGGGTGAGGGGCTGGACAAAAGGCCTCCGAGGTGAGAGGAAGACAGTTAGGACGTGGTGGCAGACAGTATGCGAGGGCTAGAAGAGGACGTCAGGAAGGGTCCAGACTTCCACTGGTGAAAGCAGGTAGCATTTTCCAGGAGGTGGAAGAGAAAAGAGGACTTTGTGGGGAAAGAGCCCAGTTCAGTTTCAGGCAGATGGGCCTGAAGTAACCTTTTCAATAGTCCTGTGATTTATTGTAATCATATTGACAGTTTCTACCACTCACAGCAGTGAAACCACCTTCCAGACCGTGTATGTGTTTTCTTTCAAACAAGATGAGATCCACTGGGGAGCAAAGAAGACATCCAACAGTCCATGTGTGGCTCCTGCAAGGCAGACACACACCCGGGGCCCTGACACACTTGCCTTGCTGACACCTGGGGAGAAAAGAGCAGGGAACATAGGCGTGCAGGTGTTTTTAGCCGTCGAAACATTATGAAGTGGTGGGTAATTATGATGTTTTCCAGAGAAGGCAAAAGCAACTTCTGAGCCCACTGTTTTGCATCATGATCTTTTCATTCCCTGATCTAGTTAGCACAAAGATCCTTGCGCTAACTAACTACTGCCTCAGGACGTTAATAATAAAAGGAACAGTCCTTGATAATCTCTTCCTTAACCCAATCCTCACTCAAAATTTCTAAGCTATATCTTTTGCAAATGGTTTGAGTTTTCCATAAGGAGAAGCAAATTTCATCCTATTAAAACAAACCACAGGAACAGTCACACCACATATAAAGTGAGGGCATTACAGTGATTGAAGATGACCACAAGATCATGGATTCCTCACTGCAGAGACTAGTGGCATCTGCCCACGGCTCATGGCTGAGGGAGTTCCCAGCAGGGGGTGTCTTCTGCCAATTAAAAAAAAATCTCTCCCTCATGCCTCTGACAGTTTCCCTGAACAGGAGGTTAGGGAGTGGGGGGTGGTCATTGTAAAAGAAAGGGAAGAGAAATTGACACTTAATAATTTCCTGCAATGATCCAGCCTCCTTCATATACTTGAGGCCATGTGTGGGGATTTCCTCCTCTGTAAATGTCAATAATGATAGTGGCCCTGTGATGGGTTTGTTTCTTAAGGAGTAAATAGATACTCTTGTGTAGAGCACTTGGAATTGTGCCCAGAACATCAGAAGTGCCTGCTGTGTGAGAGTTTTTATTACAAGGACCCTCATCATTGTCACTACATTTCTCATCACAGATTCTTTGATGTTCATTTTGCAGATGAGGAGACTGAGGTTAGGAATATATCAGTCAGTGCTGGTTCCACACAGGGCAGTAACAAACAGCCCCTAAATTCAAGTGGCTGACAAGTGATGCGGCAAGGAAGAGCAACTTTATTCAGAAAGCCAGCAGACTGAGAAGATTGTGGACTTGTGTCCTAAAGAAACATCTTAACCTGAGTTAGAATTCAGGTTTCTTTTATACTAAAATGGGAAGAAGTGTGGCTGGTCATTGAAAACATCTTGATGTAGTAATCCTTTGCTCTTGTAGCTGTCCTAGTAGGTCAGGTCATGATGTTCCTATCAACCTCCAATGAGAGGAAACATTATACTTTGTTTTGCAACGTTTTATCTCTATATGAATGGAAAAGTTTTACATCTTTAAAGGTCAGAGCTTTGAGAATGGACTTTCCTGTATATTTCAGACTATAGGCAACATTCTTAACTTGTAGCAAAAGCAACAGAATATAATGTTAAAGTAAAAGAAACATCCAACATTGAGTCAGATGTGTTCTTCCCAATTGCAGCCCCTCTGTAGCATCACCTGGCTGCACCCACTCCCTTTTTGCTCCTTCTCTGCCATCTCTCAGAGCTATGTCTGTACACTGTCTTCTTTCTCCTTGGTAAGGAAGATGTCATCTGGCTGAAAACCTTCCTTATATTTAAGACACGGCAACAACAATAAGAACAATAAGCAGCAATGATAGCACCTTGAATTTGGAAATAATCTTTTCCTAGAGAATCTCAATCTTCTCCCAAAGTAAAAAAGAAAGAAGGCAGACAGAGGGCTGAGCGCTTTGCTGGGGTCATGAGCCAGGACAGCTGTATGCAGGATTATAGCCCATCTCTTTAAGCTGCAGATGCCTCCTTCTCAGTTTTCTGATCTGTAGGATGAAATAAGTCAAAGCATTTCAATTCAGCAAACATTTACTGTACTTAAACTCACTTGAGCATTTACTGCATATAAAGCATTTACCGTACTTGAATTCATTTGAGCATTTACTGTATGTAAAGCCTTGTAATTTTGATTATCTTGATTCATTTCCCATGACTGCATCAAGTAATAAAATCACAGAGACTATCATTATAACCACCCCATTAGCATGTAGGTTTGCAGTTATTTCAGTTCATCCCTAGAACTTCCCTGGTAAGTTATATAGTCACACACACACACAAAGCTAGCTTTCTAAATTCTGGAAATGTCTTTTTCAGTTCCCTTTCAGTATTACATTCATGATGTAGATTCCCTGTCTTCACTCATCTGTGATTTTCCTCCCTGAATTTTCACGGATAAAGCACAATCCATTGGTCTAGAGAATCAGTGTTGGAATCACTTCTCTTCCAGACTTCTCTAGAACCAGGAACTCATACTGACCTGGAACGCTGACTTTGGTTCCTTCTCTTAGCCAAAGGCATCTCCAAGGCTGCCTTCCTTGATCATGGTCTTCAACCTGGAGAAAACAAAGGGCAAGTCAAGTACCCGCTACACTTCTCAGCCCTCCAGTACTGGAAGGTGTGATCACATGGCATCTCCACAGGAAACCCCTCTGACCACTCATTCTGCCTGAGTCCTAGTCCCAGAACCACTGCTGCCCTGACCATGCCCTGGGCCTGGCTCTTGCCTGCACAGGCTAGTTTTGCTGCATGTGGATGCCCTGGGGTGGCAGAAGCACCTCAACCCTATGTGCCCACTTTGAGCACAGGTGTGAGATGTGGCAGTCACTCAGAAATGCTTGACATGTTTGGAGCCAGATGGTAGTAGGGTTGTGGTTAGGACTGTCTGTATCACTGAGGTGAAGGCTGTGGTTTTTCCAAATTGGTTTCCCGATGTCCAACAGCATCCTCATCTAAAGGCAGAGTGGGAAAGAGATGAAGATGGAAGGGGACATGGCAATGGGAGGGACAGACAGGAGGGGAGCAAATGCCATGGCCATAGGGCAAGGAGGAAGGAATGGGGCATGGCAGACGTGTCCCACCCACCCCTGGATGCTCCTCGTAGAAAATCTCCACTCTCCCTGAGGATGAGCTTTAAGAAGGTTCCACCTCACTGGCCACCCAGTGGGCACCTGAGGAGAGTTCTGCCCATCTGCCAGGGCCCAACAACCCCTTGGCATCAGGCATCCCCAACTCTGTGCTGCGCTTGAGGGACAGGTCAGGGAGCTCAGTCCCAGTCACTGGCCTCACAGCAACGTGACCAGCTCTGCCAGGTTAAAGACTTTCCTGGCACCTTCAGTCTTCTCTATTTCTTATTTCACACCCTCTAGCTAAACTTGCCTGACCTGTTGGAGAGGAGTGTGTTTCCCTCCTGCATGAGGGTCTTCTAATGTGAAGAAAGGATTCCAAGATGGCTGGGAGAAAATAGAGAATTAGAGAGATTTTTCAAAAATAATAGAGATTTTTAATGCAATCACATCCTTCCTTTTAACTTTGGACCTGTTGGAAGAGCGCCATCTGTGCATTAACTGGGATCCCGGAAGAAAGGCTTTCAAAGGAGAGCACAGCCCACGTGTCCTCTAGGCCCCATCCTGTTCCAACCACTTTAAACTGGGCGGACTTGTCAGGCTGCTCCTGTGGGCAAAGTGATCCAGACAAAAGCCAGTTCCTTCATGTAATGAGGGGGGAAGGAAGATGGCTTTTCTCTTAGATTTTCATTTGTTTTTTTAATAAGTTAATGCAAAAAAAAACCACAAAACTACTTGATACCAATTTCAAATGGGTGGTGAGAGAAGGCATGGCTGAAGGTAAAGGGTGGGCAGGCTGGGCTCAGCATGAGGGACAGGGCGTCCCAGGCGCAGTGCCCTCTGAATGACCCCCTGAGTCAGCCACACTGGGAGAGAGCCTGTCACAATGCAGGCTCCGTTGTTATCCAGGTGCAGGGAGGTCAGCAGATCAGCAGGTGGCTACCGGGGAGAGAGTGCTTGTTACTCATAGCTCCCAGGAGACTGGGGCATGGCACGCCTTGGAGGAAGGGCCACATGGGGAAGGCCCAGGTGGCTGGGAGGAGAAGCAGGGGCAGATACATGGGTAGTATTGTGGTTTCCATTGGAAGAAGTGGCAAGGCTCAGGACTGACTGGTTTGGATCATTTCAAGGCTCTGGGTGTAAGGCTGCCCTGGTTGACTGGTACCTGACCTGGGTGATCAGTGCAGGGGCCTGGTGAAAGCCCCACAGAGCAGTGAGAGGAGGTGGGCTCTGGATTGACTGGTTTGCCTCTGAAAAATGTGCTATCAAGTGAGTTGTTAACCATGCCTAGGAACTGGCAACCCTGGCAGGGGCAGTCCCTCCGGGACCAGCAAGGCCCCAAGAAGTAAAAGCATCAGAATATAGAAAATAGAAGACATGGTTCATACAGAGAGGCAAGCTTTTGGATGAGTCTCTGAAACAAAATATGAAGGAACCAAAACTTTACTGAAAATCCCAAGTCAGCCTACTCATTTACCTGAAAATGTTCATCTATCTTATTTCCTCCTTCCCTTTTGTTTCTTTTGAGCACCAAGATATCCTGTGATGAGGAAGCCCAGGCAAACCAGGGAGAAGTTTTTTTTTTTTTTTGGTATCATTGTTAGTGTGGAGGAAAGAACCTCTGTGTGGATTGAGTCATCAGCCATGATGAACGACATCTCGGCTCTAAAAAGTATCCAGGCACAGAGGAGCGCCGCCTTGCATATGAGCTGTGCCCCATCTACACGCCTGCTAAGGCTCCCTGAGGTTCTAGAGGGTTCTATCTGGTCAGAGTTATAGCCTTCATCAGCTACACCACCTCATGCCTTTCTGAGCTCTGAATGGAAGGCCCCTGGTGACCTTGCCATGCAGCTGACCATGGCAGTCCTACTATGTATGGCATCCAGGGTTGCTGCCTGGCAAAGCCTTTTCTTCCAGGACAGACGAGCTCAGCTAATTCATAATTCTGAAGCCTGTGTATTTGTTTATTAAATATTAGAATCTAATGACAGAGCCATTCTTTGTGGAGTTTTAGATATATATATATTTTTTAATTTAATTGGTTGTGCTGGGTCTTACTTGATGCTCTCAGGATCTTCAATCTTCTTTGTGCCACATGGACTTTCAGTTGCAGATGTGAACTCTTAGTTGGGGCATGTAGAATTTAGTTTCCCAACCACAGATCAAACCTGGACCCCCTGTCTTGGCCACTGGACTGTAAGGTGAGCCCTTCTAATGGCAGAGCTGTTCCTTAGTTGGCCTCACTTTGCTGGCAGAGGTGACAACCAAAATTCAAAACCACATCCAGAACTGGACACATGAGCACCACTTTGCCATCTTACCCAGTCGTGGATGATGACACAGAGAAATGCAGACATCCGGAATAAGGCTTATTGCTGGGCCCAAGGGTGGTTACTGAAAGCACCTAGAGGCCCTGGTTTGTTCCAGAGGAAACAAGCCTTCATGTCACCTCCCTGCCACCCTGTCCCCTGCCCGACCTCTCCCAGCTGGGCCCTGGGCCCTGATGAATGTCATCCCATTATCAACAGTTCCCTCACTCTGAACAAACCTCAACCCATTCTAATCTCTGGTTAATCCATGTTTCCATAAGTGTAATGATACCATAACTGCCTGCTCTAACAAACAAGGTCATGGGAATATAGAATTTGACTGAACACGTTGGAAAAAATCTGTGGCTAGACATCAAAACATGAAGTACAGTCCTACAAAGATGAACAGAAAGAATGACAGAGAGTCACCGACATAGCTGCTCCCCACCTGGAGCTGGGCGTCCCAGGTAAGCACACTTGCATCCGCAACACAGCCAACTGGGGCTTCCCGGGGTGATCAGGGGCCCTGGGCACTGCCCAGCCTTGCCTGCGTGACAGGCCCTTCAAGCTGTTGCCCCTGTTTCAGACTCCAGCCCAAGCTCAGAACACATTGTCCCTTGGTCTCCCCAGCCACGTCGGTGCAGTGGCCAGTCCAGTTGCCCCTGTTGTCCTTCACCGCCTCCTCATCACCCCTACCCTGGATTCTGCCATGAAATGCTCTTAACTGGCCACCTTCTCCTCTGCACACAGCATGTTCCCACACTGCTGCTGCGCTGAAAGTTCTTCCCATTATTGTTTTGCAAATTTTCAGTGTCGTCCCCAATACCCACATTCTTTCCTAGTTTAAATTCAAGTATGGCACAGTCCTTCTACTTGGAAAGAACATACCTCACTCCGGTTTCGATATTCATCTCGGGGGGAGCTGCATTTCACCATTGTTTGTGTCCCGGGAGGCACTCCCACAGCAAGTCTTCCTTTGTCAGCTTTTCGTCATAATCCCTAAGCCCACCCCTGGTGGCTTTCCCACTCCGTGGAGGCCAAAGATGGCCGGGGAGACACTGCATTTAGGGAGAATGATGGCGACCCCTCCTCTTCTTGCTGTGCAGCATCACTGTTAGAGCAGCGAGCACTGTCCTAAGCATAAAGCACGTTGGAAGGCCTCAGTGAAGTGGATGCTCAGGCTTCTCAACTTTTGCCTGTGATATGTTCCCAGCCAGAAATGCCCACTTTTTGGGTTTAAACCCATTGACTAGCCCCCACCCCTGTTGACTATTTCATTATTTTTTTTTAAACAAAATACAAGTGAGCTTTATTAGGCAATATTTCCTTCCATGAGCAATTTTTGAAACTACTAGATAATAAGATTTCATTATTATACACAGCTAAAATTGGCTTAAAGCTCAACATTCAGAAAATGAAGATCATGGCATCTGGTCCCATCACTTCATGGCAAATAGATGGGGAAACAGTGGAAACAGTGGCAGACTTTATTTTTTGGGGCTCCAAAATCACTGCAGATGGTGATTGCAGCCATGAAATTAAAAGACGCTGCATTGTTTACAATAGCCAGGACATGGAACCAACCTAGATGCCCATCAACTGACGAATGGATAAGAAAGCTATGGTACATATACACAATGGAATATTACTCAGCATTAAAAAAAAAATTCATTTGAATCAGTTCTACTCAGGTGGACGGAACTGGAGCCTATTATCCAGAGTGAAGTAAGCCAGAAGGAAAAACAAAAATACAGTATACTAACGCATATATATGGAATTTAGAAAGATAGTAACGAGAACCCTGCATGTGGGACAGCAAAAGAAACGCAAATGTATAGAACAGTCTCGTGGACTCTGTGGAAGAGGGCAAGGGTGGGATGATAGGGGAGAATGGCATTGAAACATGTTAATTATCATATGTGAAATCAATCGCCAGCCCAGGTTTGATGCTCGGGGCTGGTGCACTGGGATGACCCAGGGGGAGGGAATCAGGAGGGAGGAGGGAGGGGGGTTCTGGAGGGGGAGCATATGTATACCCATGGTGGATTCATGTCAATGTATGGCAAAACCAACACAATAAAGTAAAGAAAATTAAAAAATAAATAAAATAAAATCACCCTCATTCCAGTAAATATTGCCAAATAAATAAATAAATAAAAGACGCTTACTCCTTGGAAGGGAAATTATGGCCAACCTGGATAGCATATTAAAAAGCAGAGACATTACTTTGCCAGCAAAGGTCTGTCTCGTCAAGGCTATGGTTTTTCCAGTAGCCATGTATGGATGTGAGAGTTGGACAGTGAAGAAAGCTGAGCACCAAAGAATTGATGCTTTTGAACTATGGTGTTGGAGAAGACTCTTGAGAGTCCCTTGGACTGCAGGAAGATCCAACCAGTCCATCCTAAAGGATATCAGTCCTGGATATTCATTGGAAGGACTGCTGTTGAAGCTGAAACTTCAATTCTTTGTCCACCTCATGCAAAGAGTTGACTCATTGGAAAAGACCCTGATGCTGGGATGGATTGGGGGCAGGAGAAGGGGACGACAGAGGATGAGATGGCTGGATGGCATCACCGACTCGATGGACATAGGTTTGGGTGGACTGCGGGAATTGGTGATGGACAGGGAGGCCTGGCATGCTGCAATTCATGGGGTTGCAAAGAGTCGAACACGACTGAGCAACTGAACTGAACTGAACTGAAAATTGCACCTTCTGTGTGAAAATACCTTCCTAGCCCCCTCCCAGGGAGTTTTTACCTCCTGTGGGGGCCTGTGAGGTCATATCCACACTTCTGGGCCTTCTAAGTCTTTCTCTGCTGTTCTTGTGGAAGAGCCCTCCTCCTCCCACACACAAGCTGTGTGAGCTTTGAGGCCCCTGCTGTCTTACACTCTGGACCCCCAAAGCCTGCACTGAACACCTCAGTCTTCATGCCTATTCATCCCATGGATGGAGACAGAAAGTGGTAAGTATCGGTACAATGTGTCTATGTGCTTGGGAGAATGCTGGGCAGGCAAGAGAGATTGACCTAAGCCCTCAGTTTCCTCATCTGTAGAACAGGAGTGACGATGAGAAGACCTGTGTCAATGTTACAGTGGAGGCTGTGAAAACTAAATGAGTGAATACACATAAAGCACTTCAATCAGTGAGAGGAGCTGACACCTAATAAATGCCCAGTAAAAAATGTTTAATGTCATTATCTCAGAGAGACTGATGAGACCTTACGTGAGCCAACTTGTATTCTGTCATGTAATTAGGAGAGGTACAAGCAGTGTTTCAAAAATGTAAGGCTCACTTACTGATGGTTTCAACATTTCTTTTTTAAGCCATTTTGTCCCCTCACCTCGCATTTTCCCTTTCTTCATTGATGAATATCCAAGTGGGATTGGGTGGGTAAAAGTGAAAACAGACTCAGAATAACAAATAAACTGTTTGGTTGACCCAAACAGTTGGAGGAGAGTGCAGGACTGATGAGCAAGGCTCAGTGGGATGTCCCCCCGGAGTCCCAGGTCTATGGCTGAATATGCCTTTTGTATCAGGCAAATCTCTCCATCTCTTCCAACCTCAATGGACTCATCTGTGAAGTGGGAGTGAGGAAGCTAGAAAAAACCTCTACAGTCTCTTTAATTCTAAAAGAAATCGTGTGACCCCAGTTCTAAATGTAAATCCTCTTATGGAGTCATTCTCTTCTGGAAAAGTACCATAGGCTATTTTACCAGCAGCCTTGAAAGTGAGCCAACTAGTAAAATAACAACAAAAAAAAGTTTTTTAAAGGAAAAGAATTCTAAACACAAACTAGAAATCAACCTTTGACCCGGACAAGGCAGCATTTTTACACGATTTACAAAACTATCCTTATTTTTATAATAAAGCATGTATTAGACATCATATATTTTATGTATGTAAACATAAGTGAATGATTATACGTGTCATATACATGTATCCATGATGGTTTTCATAATGGTCTCTCAGTAATGTGCAATGTTTAGTCGCTCAGCCATGTCTGACTCTTTGCAACCGCATGAACTGTAGGCTACCAGGCTTCTCTGACTAGAGAAGCCAGGCAAGAATACTAGAGTGGGTTGCTATGCCCTCCTCCAGGGGATCTTCCCGATCCAGGAATCAAACCCAGGTCTCCCACATTGCGGGTGGATTCTTTAGCAACTGAGCCACCAAGGAAGCCCAAGAATATTGGAGTAGGTAGACTGTCCCTTCTCCAGGGGATCTTCCCACCCCAGGAATCAAACGGGGGTCTCCTGCATTGCTTTACCAGCTGAGCTACCAGGTAAGCCCCTCTCACTAATACATCATTTTAAATAGAAATCATAGCCTTGAGTGTTGTAAAAACCCTATAGCCGTAGGTAATACATTAGAAGAGCTAAGAGCAGGCTTCCCTCTGGCCAGGACACCTTACCCTGGGAGGCCATTAGCAGAGAGCAGCCCCTTCCTTCATGATCGGGTTTTGAATTCTGAGTCTCTGGGGTCTCTGGCTGCCTGGGGTCTCTCTTTGGTCTCCTTACAGGTCAGATTTGGAGGCGTGGGAGGTCACCACTGTGGAGCCAGGGTGATGGGAACTTCACACCACCTTGCATTGTATCATGCCCCTTGCCAACAAGCTTGTCGTGTTTCCCATCCCACTTCTTATTAGTCTTCTCCACATCCCCCTAAGGTAGCTGAAGGAACAGGGTGCCATTAGCCCTAACCAGAGTTTATAGCTGGGGTTGGGGAGAAGGAAGTGGCCTTTGCTGCCGCCCCCACCAGCAGCCAAGAATGGACTGTCCTGGGGACCTTTCAGAGGTCAGAGTGCACAGTTGCATCCTGGGAGCCACTCAGCTCCCCCACCAGCCTGGTTGTTCCAGACAGAAGTGCAGCTCGCTTTGCAGGATTGTATGTGTCCTTTGGAGGCCAAATCAGATTCTGGGGTCACATTACTTTTTAATCATTTGAAAGAAAAAAATCTTTGGATTTTTTTTTTCAATTTAAGCAAGGTTAACCACATTCTGATCCCGAAACCAGATAGACAGGCATGTCTTCTGAAATTTTCTCTGTTTGAGGATATTTGACTTGGAAAGTTCTGAGCCAGCAAGGAATTGTTTTTGGAAAGTCTCTCCCTGCTAGAAAGCAGGAGGAATGGTAGCTGCAAAACTCTCTTGCAATTTTTTCAATTGTGGTCGTATACACACACACACACACACACACACACACACACACACATCTACGATGAAATCTACCATCCTAACCATCTTTAAGTGTACAGTTCAGCAGCATTCACAATGATGTGCCAGTTCACCACCATCCATCTCCAGATCTCTTTTCATCTTGCAAACCTGAAACTCTGTCCCTTAAACTCTAACTCCTGCCCCTCACCCCCAGGCCCTGGCAACCACCATTCTACTTTCTGTCTCTATGAATTGCACTATTCTAGGTGCTTCATATGACTGGAATCATATAGTATTTGTACTTTTGTGACTGGCTTATTTCAGTCACAAAAATAAGCTTTGAAGTCACAAAAATGAGCTCCACATCTTCCAGAATCACTCCTCCTGTAGCCTGTGCCTGACTTTTCCTTCCTTTTAAGACTGAACAATATTCCGTTGTCTAGATATACCATATTTTGTCTTTCTAGTCATCCACTGGTGGACACTGGGTTGCTTATCTTGAAATTTCAAATCAGACATTTCCTGATTAGTGTATTTCCTTTCAAATGGAAAATTTTGTTCCTAATAGCCCTTAATATATTAATCAGTGGTTATGGTACCTACCCTCTGTCCTGCTCTGTATACTACCACTTTTTATATTTTACATCTTTTTCTGTCTTCAAATGCATCCTAGAATACCCATTACTTTATACATGATTGTTTATATTATTTTATAAATACTAGGAGGAAAATGTCACCAGTTTATAGCACCAGGCTTTTTTCTCTTAGTGCTTTTAATTTACTCTTACTAAAAGAGCTCCTTTAGATTTATTTTAAAAACATATACTGAAATATCACATTTGTGCAGGCATAATAAAAAGGAAAATATGATTGATATAAGCTGTTGAAAAGGTTCCTAAAACTTCTTTGCAGCCAGAGTCTGATTTTTCCAGGTTTTTTTTAACTCAATGTTTTGATGGTTTTTCACAAGCTTAAGATGAAAGATTTCTTAGAAAGTACCCTATGATTGTTTCGAGTATCTTTTTCAAAGACCCTAAGGCCCATTCTGCAAGTTTTGATTCTAGTTCTTTCATGACCTTATCAGAAATGATCAGTTTATAAAAGATCTTCCACTGAAATTCAGTTGCACGAAGGTGACTCAGATTACTTCCTTAAATTATCTTGTTTGCTGATTGGAAGATCAGAGAGCTACAGTGATCAGTTCTGCAGCCAGAAACAGCAGCCACATTTACACCCAGACAGGGGCAGTGATTACAAACACATTCAACTGTACCACAGCCCTATTTCAGGATGTTCAGTTCAATTCAGTTGCTCAGTCGTGTCCCACGCTTTGAGACCCCATGAACTGCAGCACACCAGACCTCGCAGTCCATCACCAACTCCTGGAGACTACTCAAACCCCTGTCCATCAAGTTGGTGATGCCATCCGACCATCTCATCCTCTGTCATCTCCTTCTCCTCCTCCTTCAATCTTTCCCAGCATCAGGATCTTTTCCAACGAGGTGGTTTTTCAAATCGTGTGGCCAAAGACTTAGAGTTTCAGCTTCAGCACCAGTCCTTCCAATGAATATTCAGGACTGATCTCCTTTAGAATGGACTGGTGGATCTCCTTGCAGTCCAAGGGACTCTCAAGAACCTTCTCCAACACCACAGTTCAAAAGTATCAATTCTTTGGTGTTCAGCTTTCTTTATAGCCCATCTCTCACATCCATACATAATTACTGGAAAAACCAACTTTGACTAGATGGACCATTGTTGGTAAAGTAATGTCTCTGCTTTTTATTTTTTTTATTTTTATTTTTTCAAAGGCTAGCGAGCTGCGCTGTGTTAACTAAGTGGCCTGATGTCTCTGCTTTTTAACATGCTGTCTAGGTTGGTCATAACTTTTCTTCCAAGGAGCAAGCATCTTTTAATTTCATGGCTGCAGCCACCATCTGCAGTGATTTTGGAGCCCCCAATAATAAAATTAGCCACTGTTTCCATTGTTTGCCCATCTATTTGCCATGAAGTGATGAGACCAGATGCCATGATCTTAGTTTTCTGAATGTTGAGCTTTAAGCCAGCTTGTTCAGTCTCCTCTTTCACTTTCATCAAGAGGCTCTTTAGTTCTTTCTCGCATTCTGCCATAAGGGTGGTGTCATCTGCTTATCTGAGGTTATTGATATTTCTCCCGGCAATGTTGATTCCAGCTTGCACTTCATCCAGCCCAGCATTTCACATGATGTACTCCACATATAAATTAAATAAGCAGGGTGACAATATACAGCCTTGACATACTCCTTTTCCTATCTGGAGCCAATCTGTTGTCTCATGTCCAGTTCTAACTGTTGCTTCCTGACCTGCATACAGATTTCTCAGGAGGCAGGACAGGTGGTCTGGTATTCCCATCTCTTTCAGAATTTTCCAGTTTGTTGTGATCCACACAGTCAGTGGCTTTGGCATAGTCAATAAAACAAAAGTAAATGTTTTTTCTGGAATTCTCATGCTTTTTTGATGATCCAACAGATGTTGGCAATTTGACCTCTGGTTCCTCTGCCTTTTCTAAATCCAGTTTGAAGATCTGGAAGTTCATGGTTCATGTACTCTTGAAGTCTGGCTTGGAGAATTTTGAGCATTACTCTGCTAGCATGTGAGATGAGTGCAGTTGTGCAGTATTTTGAGCATTCTTTGGTTTCAAGATGTTAAAAAAAGAAAAAAAAATGTCTCTCTTAATCAGATAAAACACAGCAGGTATTTTACAGTAGGTACCTGCTCATGGAATTTTGGCGTCTCCTTACTTCTGTAGGCAGGCTGAGGGGCTGTGACACCCTTTTGTTTTATGATCCTACCTCCACAGTCTCCTCTCCTTGGCTCCCCCATCTCCTCCAGGCCTGGGCTGAGTCTCAGGTGCTCTGAAGCCTGAGGTGGGAGAAACCCAGGCCTCCTGCTCTTCCTGGCTCTCCCCCCTCCCTCCTGCTTGTCTTTCCTGGCTCCTGGCCATCTGGGCTCCCATCTGCTGCCACTGACATAGTCATCCTCTTACTCACTGAAGACAATGCTCACCTTCAATTTCCTCTGTTTGCAGCCCCTCCTGACCCAAGCCAGTACCTGCCCCTGGTCCCTGTTCACCTGCCCATGCTGAAACTGGGCAGGGTCCAGTGGCCCCAGCAGCAACAGGGCCAGGCCACCTTTAGGTACTTCCTAGTTGAAGACCTTGTGAAGCTTCCTTAGCTCCCTGGTACTGAAGACAGGAGTCAACACACAGGCAAACATTTTATCAAATGGTATTATGACCTGACTATCTTCTGGACAATAGACATGTCTTAAATGTTTGATCTTGGTGAGAAGTTTTAAAACTAAGAAGGTAGAAAAGTTAACAAAGTTCTCTTGTATCATTCAAATTCTGCTTCGATTTAGCAGCTCACCAAGATTACCTCAGACCTCCCTGCCATCCTACTCATTGTGGAGTGGATATGGAAAATCCATCTTGTACTCTGTGTATTAACATGGTGTAGAATTGAAGAGAAGAGCAGATCTTGTAGGTGAATCAGAGAAGGATTGATTTGAGGTTTTTACTGGAAGAGCTGAGGAAAAAGACCAGAGACCAGGAAGGACCCCCAAAGCTACACTGCAGTACCAGCTGCCAAAATTGCTGCAGGGGTGGCTCTCCTTGGCCCAGGAGGCCTCCCTAGAACAGCAGCAGAGGCTGCCCCCAGGAAATCAGGAGCCATGAGCCGTCTGCTGCCCTGGAACTAGGGTCTCATGGCTACAGTTTCACATCCCGATGATGCTCATCTGTCAGCTGCCTGCTTCACTCAGCTCAGCTCTGAAGCCAGATCTTCTAGGAGGAAATGTGGTTGACAGAACCCAGTCACACCTGAGTTCAGGCCAGGGGACCATCTGGTTCAGCATCCAGGCTCTGGAAAAGGGCATCTCCACGGGGCCCTTGGGAGAAACAGAGTCATCAGTCCAGGGCACCCACCACCATCATCAGGGAGCAGTGTGGAAGATCCGTATTCCCACCCCCCAAAGGACCTCCTTGGAATGTGGTTTTGCCTTCACGACGACTGCCAGAGCAGTCTGTGAAATGGGACTGAAAGTGCCTGCCTCCTCACCTTCTTCTTCTGCGTCAGATCATTCCTTTTTAACAGGCTTTCCTGGTCTTGCATTGGTTTCAGGTTTGGGTTGGTCCTTGTTTTAGCTGAACCAATTAATTTATTTAGTCAAAAACATATGCACATGGTTTGCCTGCATACGGCTATCTTTCTCCTTTTCCTTCAGGAAAAGTGTATCGGAGTAGAGGCTGTGGAGCTAACCCAGAGGGAACAGCACGATGGGGTGGGCATCCCGGCAGAGGTCTCCAATTGACTCCTGGGAATTGGGAATAAATGACCAAATGTGAACACTGGAGCACGGCCAACAGGCTCTCTGACCACAGTCTCCTGCAGTGTGTGAAGAAAGAGGCTGAGAAAAGCCCGGCTCTGGGCATCTTGCCTCTGCTCCTGGTAGCTTACCACAGTGATCATTCAGAGTGCAGTGGTTCCTGAGAAACAGCCCTTTCTCGCATGCTTTCCTAATGCCTCCTCTGAGAGCTTCCTGCAAGGCACAGGCTCCTCAACCAGGCAAGCCCTTAAGCCCATTTGCCATGTTGCTGAAGGGGCCCAGACCCTCACCTCTGGCTGGGACCAGTGGGACAGGACATGTAGCATCCCGAGCCTAGTCTAGCTGCCTTTAGCTTCCAAATGCCTAACAGTAAGATTCTCAACTGACCTCACAGAACAGGCTCAAAGACAGATGACAGGTAATAGATAGATGATATATACGATGTTATGCTAAGTCACTTCAGATGTGTCCATGTCCAACTCTTTGCAACCCATGGACTTCAGCTGGCCAGTCTCCTCTGCCTATGGGATTTCCCAGGCAAGTATACTGGAGTGGGTAGCCATTTCCTTCTCCAGGGGATCTTTCTGGGAATAGATTTGATGGAGATCAATAATAAATGGTAGATATGGATGATATGAACATGATAGAGATGACATAGAGGTAGATGATAGATGATGGATAAATAGATTTTAAAAAAAAAACAGATGATAGATGTTTAGTTGGAGGAAGAAATGGCAACCCACTCTAGTACTCTTGCCTGGAGAATTCCATGGACAGAGGACATGGTGGCTGCCGTCTATGGGATCGCACAGAGTTGGACACAACTGAAGCGACTTAGCATGCATGCATGCATTGGAGAAGGAAATGGCAACCCACTCCAGTATTCTTGCCTGGAGAATCCCAGGGATGGGGCAGCCTGGTGGGCTGCCATCTATGGGGTCGCACAGAGTCAGACACAGCTGAAGCTACTTAGCAGCAGCAGCAGATGTTCAGTTAGATGGTCAGAGAGATAGATGAGGGAGGACAGATTAGATGACACATAATAGATAGATATGATATAGTTAATAAATGATAGATATAAATGATATCTCCTTGAGGAGGACATGGCAACCCACTCTAGTGGTCTTGCCTGGAAAATCCCATGGACAGAGAAGCCTGGCGGGCTACAGTCTATGGGGTCAACTTAGCATAAATAATATAGATATGATGGAAATGGTACAAAGATAGATGATAGATGATGGACAGATAGATAACAAATAGATGGCAGATAATGGATGGATGGAGAGATAGATATAGAAACGTACAGCTACCACAGCACCCGGCTCTCTGGGAGCTGAACAATCCCATGCATGCTCTCTTCCAGGCCTCTCCTTTCCTTCTCTGACTCAGAAGCTGCTGGAGGCATTAGGGACCCCTTAGAATTCTTGTTCATTTCCCTCCACTGCTGGTGCCCTCTGGACCCTGCCTCTGAGTGTTCCCAAAGCTGAAGAACCCATGAGGCATCTAAAGACACAGCATTCTCTTTCTAGGCTTGCCCCCCAGGGAATGCTGTGTCCCATGCAAAAGTGAGGAGAATGTCTCTTCCCAGCTGTCGCAGTTCCTCATCTGAGCCTCGATACAAGGTGGCATCGTCCCAAAGTGAAAACAACCCACTTCGTCCCGTCTGTGTCTCCTCTGCCCATGGCTCTGACCGCACCTCTGGGGCTCTTGTAAGCTCTCAGCCAGGGCCACTGGGCCCCATGCTGGCTTGGAGATTGTACCTCAAGTCAGGAAGAGCTAGTGACCCACACTTCGCGTAAAACTTCATGATTCATGTTTCAAGCCCACATCCAAAACTTGCAGAACCAGCACCATGGGTACTGGGCCTGCCTCATGTTCTTCAAGGAGTAACTCCCAACAGTGACTGTTCAGGGGTTTTTCTGGAGGGAAAAGGTGGGGAGAACTGCACAAAGTTTCACACCCAGGTGTACCAGCCCATTGCTGCATTTCAAGGAAGATGTGTGGTGCCCTGATGCCTGGGCCTCTGTATAGTCAGCACACATTTATGTCAGAGAGGAAGAGGAACAAACACATATTCAAGCACAAAAATGATCTTTAAAGTCAAAACAGCCCCCATCCCCAATGCCAGGATTCGTCCTCTCTCTGCTCGACTGGGATCCCGCACACATTCTCTGTGGCCCAGTTATACACTGGGTGGAACTGTAGTTTGCAGTGACAAGCAAGCAACCCTTTTACGCTAACTTGCTTCTCACCAGGAAAGAGGACTTTTATTACTTCAGGAACCTGGAGAACGCTCTCTCCTGGGGCCTTGTTGCTTGATCAAGATCTCACACATCTGACGTCAAAACAGACAGGTTGCCAAAGTGAGGCGAATCCTCACCACATACACGCACAGCCTGAGCCCCATCAGACGCAGGAGAGCAGTTAGGGAACAGAGCCCTCAGAGGCCCTGGTCTTTGGAAAGGAGCCCCAAGAGCTCCCCAGAGTATTTTCATGGCACCACAGAGTAATGATGATAGCGTCTCTTTCAAATCACGCGTCTGGTTACTTTTCACATGAGCTCGTGAGGTCAAGGAGAGGCGTGGCTGGCACGCTGCTGCTGTTTGGAAGCAGAGAGAAGATGGGCTTGCTCAGGGTTTGTTGCCTGTTGTCCTGGGCCCAGATTTCTCCACCTGCCCCCTGGGCAGGAGCTGAAAAAGTCAGCCTGGGACATATCCAAGAACCACGTTGCTTGTTTTCACTCCTGTATGTTTTCCAAAATCTTCTACCAGTGTGACTTTCTTTTCTTTTCACCCCCGAATCTGCCCATGTTTTGTGTGGGTCAGGAGGCTGCTGGAGGACCCCAGAGGGGTCAACCCACAGGGGACAGACGGCACACACTGACTTCCAGCCCATGTAGTCCTTGGGCCTGTAGGGGTCCTGCCTTCTCTCAGCCCTCTGTCGGGCTCCAGCAGTGACCGTTGGGGAGCTGCTGTCCTACCGTTTGGAGCTGGCCCTCTCAGGCTCAGTCCCTTGTGGGAGCAGATCCACCTGACTCTGCGCCTTTGCGCTGGCCTCCCCTCCTTCCTCCCTCTTTATAGTGCTGCCCAGGGCCCCACACCATAGACCCCACCAGCTTTCCCTGCCCTCTTTGCTCACCTGCTGTGTGCACAGAACCCACAGCTCCACATGTAGCTCTAACCTCGTGTAACCCCCTGGGATTGCCCAGCACTGGCAGCAATGCTGTGGGATGCACGTTTTGTTTTTAATCATCATTAGGTGCCAGCCTGGCCCCAGTAACATCTCCTGGAAACCCCGGAGGAGCCTCAGCCCCAGCTCCCAGCCCCCACCTCCCCCCACCCCCTGCCCACGTTTAGCCACCCTCTGTCTACAGAGGAAAAATCATGACCTTTTTAGCTTTTGGCTCCTTTTAACCAGAAAAGTCGCCTTTTACTCAGCACCAGAGAGACAGCACTGCAGTCATCCCCTTCTCACTGGACGGACCACAGGCTGGAACCTCTTCTGCTGTGCCCAGTGGCTTCAGGAGCTGGGCTAGAAAGGGGTGGGCAGAAGGGGCTGGAGAGTCGGGGTCCTGCTTTCCTTTTAGTGACTGTGTGACTGAGAGAGGTGTCTTGGGTTCTCTAGGCCTCAGTTTCTGTCCTCAGGAAAATGAGGTAATGAGGCCTGCCTGTTGGGTGAGCAGTGAGGCTTGGGCACGCTGGGGCCATGGCCCCTGTGGGCTGCTGAGGCAGAGGCAGGCTGCACGCTTGGCCGTGGACCTGACACTCAAGGGCTCGGCGTCTTCAGGTGGACAGAATTCCCCTCAAGACCCCGCAGGGCTGTGGGGTGCATTTGGATTACGCTGGATATTTACTTAGACCATGATGGTGACTTGGAAGACATCGTGCTTTCTCATGGGGAGATACAGGTCCCTTGCAAGCCTGTGGGATTCATTCACCGAAGAGGAGGCCTCGATGCCAGCACTTCCTCCATCGCAGGGCATCCCTGTGACTGTGGACACATCGTCTGACCTCTCAGGGCTGAGCTGACCCCACCAACAACAGGAACAGTCAGGGAGTCGAGGCTAACTAGATAAAAGCCAAGGAACTCTTAGAAGCTGCCTGCATTTTTTAGAAAAGCTGAACTAAAGCTATCTCAACAGGCAGGAAAGGGAGGGAGGCTTGTGTGGGAGTCAGGAAGTCTCCTGGATAAAAAGCCCTAAACGACAGAACTTGTTCAAGAGTCCTAGAGTTTGTGAGGTGACCCAGTCACCTCTTCAGACACCCCTGTGCTGCCCTGACAGGACAGCAGAGGTGAGTCAGCGAGGCCCACAGCTGCGAAGCCAGAGCAGAACCAGACTCCACACACTGGGGGGTGCCAGGGGTGTGGGGTGGGAGTTGGAGAAATGGGTGAATATGGGGGACATTGAATAAAAATTTTAAAATAAAATGTATTTTACTTAAAGTTGAATAAAATTCAAAGGGAAAAAAAAAACCCAGAATGAGACACACCTTGGGGGCTGGGGTCCCTCAGCATGTCAGGGACACTCACCAGGGCCAGGGCAGCAGGAGGGCAGGTGCCAGGGGCAGCAGTACCTGGTTTTGACCAGTACTTGTGAGGTTCCTTAGGGACCCCAGGGCTGGACCTGCTGTGGAACCAACCAGTCAGCAATCTGTAGAAGCAGCTGAACCAAAAGGCATCCATCTGCTGAGATGACTTCCTCAAGGAAGGAAGATGGTATCTGAGTGTTACAGTGGTCTCCCCCTGGTTCCTGTGCCCCAGGAGCCCTCCCTAACTTTGAATACTGGCACAGTTTCCTGTACCAGCCTCTACAGCATGAAATGCAGGCACAAAAGGGAGACTGAGTCTAGGGGTTCAGGACAGACCAGGAATTAGACCAACTAGATCCCTTCTGCAACAAGGCAGGCAGTAAATAAATACACACAGGAAGACCTTGGAGATGCCACAGACTCAGTTCCAGACCACTACAAGAAAGGAAATATTGCAATAAAGGGAGTCACACAGTGCTGGGTTTCTCAGCACATGTCAACATTATGTTTGCCCTAGATTGTAGTCTATTAATTGTTCAATAGCCTTATGTTCAAAACACAACCTTATGTAAAAAATGCTTTATTGCTGTAAAATGCTAATCATCATTTGAGCCTCCAGTTAGTCATGATCTTTTCGTTGGTGGAGAATTTTGCCTCGATGTTAATGCTTGCTGATAAATCATGGTGGTGGATGGCTGTAGCAATTTCTTTAAGTGAGATAACACTTATAAGTATGTCTTCTCTGTCGTATAAAGTGCTATATGATAGCATTTGATCCACAGGAGAACTGCTCTCAAAGGTAGAACCAGTCCTCTCACACCCTGCCACTGCTTTATCAACTAAGTTTACTCTAAGTTTACATATTCTAAATCCTTTGTTGTCATTTCAATGATCTTGACAGCATCTTCACCAGGAGTAGATTCCATCTCAAGAAACTTCTTCTTTGGCTTACCCATAAGAAGCAACACCTCATCCACTCAAGTTTTAGCCTGAGATTGCAGCAATTTCATTGCCTCTTCAGGCTTCACCTCTAATTTGAGTTCTCTTGTTATTTCTACCACAGCTGCAGTTTACTTTCTCCACTTGGGTCTTGAACCCCTCAAAGCAACCATTAGAATTGGAATCAACATCTTCCATACCCCTATTAATGCTGATATTTTTTTAATTTTTTAATTGAAGTATGGTTGATTTACAATGCTGTATTAGTTTTAGGTATACAGCAAAGAAACACAATTATACATATATATATTCTTTTTCATTATCAATTTTTACAAAATATTGAATATAGTTCCCTGTGCTACAAAGAAGAATCTTCCTTATTTTACATATAGTAGCTTGTAACTGTTAAAAAAAAAAAGAGCAAACCCTTTAAAAATTTTTTTAATTAATTTTTTTTATTGAATGATAATTGCTTTACAGAATTTTGCTGTTTTCTGTCAAACCTCCACATGAATCAGCCACAGGTATACATATATCCACTGGAGAAGGGAATGACAAACCACTTCAGTATTCTTGCCTTGAGAACCCCATGAACAGTATGAAAAGGCAAAATGATAGGATGCTGAAAGAGGAGCTCCCCAGGTCAGTAGGTGCCCAATATACTACTAGAGATCAATGGAGAAGTAACTCCAGAAACAATGAAGGAATGGAGCCAAGCCAAAAACAATACCCAGTTGTGGATGGGACTGGTGATAGAAGCAAGGTCCGATGCTGTAAAGAGCAATACTGCATAAGAACCTGGAAAGTTAGGTCCATGAATCAGGGCAAATTGGAAGTGGTCGAACAGGAGATGGCAATAGTGAACATCGACATTCTAGGATCAGGGAACTAAGATGGACTGGAATGGGTGAATTTAACTCATATGACCAGTATATCTACTACTGTGGGCAGGAATTCCTTAGAAGAAATGGAGTAGCCATCATAGTCAACAAAAGATTCCAAAATGCAGTACTTGGTTGCAGTCTCAAAAATGACAGAATGATCTCTGTTCATTTCCAAGGCAAACCAATCAACATAGCAGTAATCCAAGCCTATGCCCTAACCAGTAATGCTGAAGAAGCTGAAGTTGAACAGTTCTATGAAGACCTACAAGACTTTTTAGAACTAACACCCAAAAAAGATGTCCTTTTCATTATAGGGGACTGGAATGCAAAAGTTGGAAGTCAAGAAACACCTGGAGTAATAGGCAAATTTGGCCTTGGAGTATGGAATGAAGCAGGGCAAATGCTAACAGAGTTTTGCCAAGAGAATGCACTGGTCATAGCAAACACCCTCTTCCAACAACACAAGAGAAGACTCTACACATGGACATTACCAGATGGTCAACACCAAAATCAGACTGATTATATTCTTTGCAGCCAAAGATGGAGAAGCTCTATACAGTCAGCAGAAACAAGACCAGGAGCTGACTGTGGCTCAGATCATGAACTCCTTATTGCCAAATTCAGACTGAAACTGAAGAAAGTAGAGAAAACCACTAGACCATTCAGGTATGACCTAAATCAAATACCTTATGATTATACAGTGGAAGTGACAAATAGATTTAAGGGACTAGATCTGATAGCGTGCCTGATGAACTATGCATGGAGGTTCATGACATTGTACAGGAGACAGGGATTCCATCCCATGGAAAAGAAATGCAAAAAAGCACAATGGCTATCTGAGGAAACCTTACAAATAGCTGTGAAAGAAGAGAAGCGAAAAACAAAGGAGAAAAGGAAAGATATTCCTATTTGAATACAGAGTTCCAAAGAATAGCAAGGAAAGATAAGAAAGCCTTCCTCAGTGATCAATGCAAAGAAATAGAGGAAAACAACAGAATGCGAAAGACTAGAAATCTCATCAAGAAAATTAGAGATACCAAGAGAACATTTCAAGCAAAGATGGGCACAATAAAGGACAGAAACGGTATGGATCTAACAGAAGCAGAAGGTATTAAGTAGAGGTGGCAAGAATACACAGAAGAACTGTAGAAAAAAACGTCCTCACAACTCAGATAATCACGATGGTGTGATCACTCACCTAGAGCCAGACATCTTGGAATGTGAAGTCAAGTGGGCCTTAGAAAGCATCACTATGAACAAAGCTAGTGGAGGTGATGGAATTCCAGTGGAGCTATTTCAAATCCTGAAAGATGACGCTGTGAGAGTGCTGCACTCAATATGCCAGAAAATTTGGAAAACTCAGCAGTGGCAACAGGACTGGAAATGGTCAGTTTTCATTCCAATCCCAAAGAAAGGAAATGCCAAAGAATGCTCAAGCTATGGCACAATTGCACTCATCTCAGATGCTAGTAAAGTAATGCTCAAAATTCTCCAAGCCAGGCTTCAGCAATATGTGAACCTTGAACTTCCAGATGTTCAAGCTGGATTTAGAAAAGGCAGAGGAACCAGAGATCAAAGTGCCAACATCTGCTGGATCATTGAAAAAGCAAGAGAGTTCCAGAAAAACATCTATTTCTGCTTTACTGACTATGCCAAAGCCGTTGACTGTGTGGATCACTATAAACTATGGAAAATTCTTAAAGAGATGGGAATACCAGACCACCTGACCTGCCTCTTGAGAAACCTGTATGCAGGTCAGGAAGCAACAGTTATAACTGGACATGGAACAACAGATTGGATCTAAATAGTCAAGGCTGTATATTGTCACCCTGTTTATTTAACTTATATGCAGAGTACATTGTGAGAAATGCTGGGCTGGAGGAAGCACAAGCTGAAATCAAGATTGCTGGGAGAAATATCAATAACCTCAGATATGCAGATGACACCACCCTTATGGCAGAAAGTGAAGAGGAACTAAAAAGCCCCTTGACGAAAGTGAAAGAGGAGAGTGAAAAAGTTGGCTTAAAGCTCAACATTCAGAAAACTAAGATCGTGGCATCTGGTCCCATCACTTCATGGGAAATAGATGGGGAAACTTTATGTTTGGGGGCTCCAAAATCACTGCAGATGGTGATTGCAGCCATGAAATTAAAACACACTTACTCCTTGTAAGGAAAGCTATCACCAACCTAGACAGCACATTTAAAAGCTGAGACATTACTTTGCCAACAAAGGTCTGTCTCGTCAAGGCTATGGTTTTTCCAGTAGTCATGTATGGATTTGAGAGTTGGACAGTGAAGAAAGCTGAGAACCGAAGAATTGATGCTTTTGAACTGTGGTGTTGGAAAAGACCTTGAGAGTCCCTTGGACTGCAAGAAGATCCAACCAGTCCATCCTAAAGGAGATCAGTCCTGGGTGTTCATTGGAAGGACTGCTTTGAAGCTGAAACTTCAATACTGTGGCCACCTCAAGTGAAGAGTTGACTCATTGGAAAAGACCCTGATGCTGGAAAGGATTGGGGGCAGGAAGAGAAGGGGATGACAGAGGATGAGATGGTTGGATGGCATCACCAACTCGATGGACATGAGTTTGGGTAGACTCCGGGAGTTGGTGATGGACAGGGAGGCCGGGAGTGCTGCGATTCATGGGGTCGCAAAGTGTTGGACAAGACTGAGCGATGAGTTGAGCTGATACATATATCCGCTCCCTATTGAACCCCCCTCCCCACCCCACCCCTCTAGGTTGATACAGAGCCCCTGTTTGAGTTTCCTGAGCCATACTGCAAATTCCCATTGGCTATCCATTTTACATATGGTAATGTAAGCTTCCATGTTACTCTCTCCATACAGCTCACCCTCTGCTTCCCTCTCCCCATGTCCATAAGTCTATTCTCCGTGTCGGTTTCTCCATTGCTGCCTTGTAAGTAAATTCTTCAGTACCGCTTTTCTAGATTTCGTATATATGCCTTAGAATATGATATGTATCTTTCTGACTTACTTCACTCTGCATAATAGGTTCTAGGTTCATCCACCTCACCAGAACTGACCCAAATGCATTCCATTTTACGGCTGAATAATATTCCTCTGTGTATATGTACGACACCTTCTTAATCCATTCATCTGTCGATGAACATCTAGGCTGCTCCCATGTTCTAGCTATTGTAAATAGTGCTGCAGTGAACAATGGGATACGCTTGTGTCTTTCCATTTTTGTTTCCTCAGGGTATATACCTAGGAGTGGATCATATGGTGGTTTTATTCCTAGTTTTTTAAGGAATCTCCTTACTGTCTTCCATAGTGGCTGTATCAATTTACATTCCCACCAACAGTTCAAGGGCACTCCCTTTTCTCCATACCCTCTCCAGTATTAATTGTTTGTAGACTTTTTGATGAGGGCCATTCTGACCAGTGTGAGGTGATACCTCATTGTGGTTTTGATTTGCATTTCTCTAATAATGAGTGATGTTGACCATCTTTTCACGTGTTTGTTAGCCATCTATATGTCTTCTTGGAGAAATGTCTGCTTAGGTCTTTTTCTCACTTTTTGATCGAGTTATTTGTTTTTCTGGTATTGAGTTGTATGAGCTGCTTGTATATTTTGGAAAGTAATTCTTTGTCAGTTGTTTCATTTGCTATTATTTTCTCCCATTCTGAGAGCTGTCTTTTCACCTTGCTTAGTTTCCTTTGCTGTGCCAAAACTTTTAAATTCAACCACGTCCCACTAGTTTACTTTTGATTTTATTTCCATTACTCTACGAGGTGGGTCATAGAGGCTCTTGCTTTGATTTATGTCATTGAGTGTTCTGCCTATGTTATTCTCTAAGAGTTTCATAGTTTCTGGTCTTACATTTAGGTCTTTAATTCAGTTTGAGTTTATCTTTGTGTATGGTGTTAAGCATTCTAATTTCATTCTTTTACATGTAGCTTTCCAGTTTTCCCAGTGCCATTTATTGAAGAAGCTGTCTTTACCCCACTGTATATTCTTGCCTTCTTTGCCAAAAATAAGGTTACTATAGGTGTATGGGTTTATTTCTGGCTTTCTATCTTGTTCCATTGGTTTATATTTCTGTGTTTGTGCCAGTACCATACTGTCTTGATGAAGTCAGGAAGGTTGATTCCTCCAGCTTCATTCTTCTTTCTAAAGACTGCTTTGGCTATTCAGGGTCTTTTGTGTTTCCATATGAATTGTGAAATTTTTTGTTCTATTTCTGTGGAAAATGCCATTGCTAATTTGATAGGGATCACATTAAATCTGTAGATTGCATTTTGTAGTATAGACATTTTCACAGTATTAATTCTTCCTACCCAGGAACATGGAATATCTATCCATCTGTTTATGTCATCTTTGGTTTTTTTCATTAATGTCTTATAATTTTATGTGTATAGTTCTTTTGGCTCTGTTAGTAAGTTTATTCCTAGATATTTAATTCTTTTTGTTGCAATGGTGAATGGTAATGATTCCTTAATTTCTCTTTCTGATTTTTCATTGTTAGCATAAAAAAATGCAAATGATTTCTGTGTATTGATTTTGTATCCTGCAACTTTGTGAAATTCACTGATTAGCTCTAGTAATTTTATGATACTATTTTTAGGATATTCTACATACAGTATATGTCACCTGCAAACAGTGAGAACTTCTTTTCTGATCTGTATTCCTTTTATTTCTTTTTCTTCTCTGATTGCTGTAGCTAGGACTTCCAGAACTATATTGAATAATAGTGGTGAAAGTGGACACTGCTGTCTCATTCCTGATCTTAGGGGGAATGCTTTCAGTTTTTCACTATTGAGAGTAATGCTTGCTGTAGGCTTATCATATATGGCCTTTACTATGTTGAGGTAGGTGCCTTCAATGCCCATTTTTTGAAGAGTTTTAATCATAAATGGGTGCTGAATTTTGTCAAATGCTTTTTATGCATCTACTGAGATTATCATATGGTTTTTATCTTTCAGTTTGTTAATATGGTATATCACATTGATTGATTTGCATATATTGAAGAATCCTTGCATCCCTGGAATAAACCCAAGTTGATCACGGTATATGAGCTTTTTGATGTGCTGCTGAATTCTGTTTGCTAAAATTTTGTTGATGATTTTTGCATATTCATCAGTTATATTGGCCTGTATTTTTCTTTTCTTGTGTTGTCTTTGCCTGGTTTTGGTATCAGGGTGACGGTGGCCCTGTAGAATGAATTTGGAAGTGTTCCTTCCTCTGCAATTTTTTGAAAGAGTTTCAGAAGGATAGGCATTAGCTCTTCTCTAAAAGTTTGATAGAATTCTCCTGTGAAGCCATCTGGTCCTGGGCTTTTGTTTTTTGGGAGATTTTTGATTACAGCTTCAATTTCAGTGCTTGGGTTGCTCATAATTTCTATTTCTTCCTGGTTCAGTCTTGGAAGATTGAACTTTTCTAAGAATCGGTCCATTTCTTACAGGTTATCTATTTTATTGCCATATACTTGTTCATAACAGTCTCTTATAATCCTTTGTATTTCTGCATCATTTGTTGTAACCTCTCCTTTTTCATTTCTTATTTTGTTGATTTGATTCTTCTCTCTTTTTTTCTTGATGAATCTGGCTAAAGGTTTGTCAATTTTGTTTATCTTCTCAAAGAACCAGTTTTTAGTGTTATTAATCTTTACTATTGTTTCTTTCATTTGTTTTTCACTTATTTCTGCTCAGATCTTAATGATTTCTTTCCTTCTACTAATTTGGTGGTGGGGGGGGGGGGTTGTTCTTCTTTTTCCAGCTGTTTTAAGTGTAAAGTTAGGTTGTTTGTTCGATGTTTGTCTTGTTTCTTGAGGTAGGGTTGTATTGCTATAAAGCTCCCTCTTAGAACTGCTTTTGCTGCATCCCATAGGTTTTGAGTTGTGTTTTCATTGTCATTTGTTTTCAGAAATGTTCTGATTTCCCTTTTGATTTCTTCAGTAACCTGTTGGTTACTTAGAAAGGTGTTTAATCTCCATCTGTTTGTGGTTTTCACAGTTTTTTTCCTTGTAATTGATATCTAGTCTCACAGCATTGTGGTCAGATAAGATGCTTGATACAATTTCAATTTTCTTAAATTTATTGAGGTTTGATTTGTGACCCAAGATGTGGTCTATCCCGTGCTCCATGTGCACTTGAGAAGAAAGTGTATTCTGCATTTGAATGGAATGTCCCAAAGATATCAAGAGATCCATCTCATCTAATGTATCATTAAAGTCTTATGTTTCCTTATTAATTTCCTGCTTTGATGATCTGTCCATTGGTGTGAGTGGGGTGCTAAAGTCTCCTACTATTGAGTTACTGTCAATTTATCCTTTTATGTCTGTTAGTGTTTGTCTTATGTATTGAGATGCTCCTGTGTTGTGTGCATAGATATTTATAATTGTTTTGTCTTCCTCTTGAATTGATCCATTGATCATTATGATCCCTTGATCATTATATTATCTTGTAATCTTATTTTAAGGTCTATTTTGTCTGATGTGAGGATTGCTACTCCAGCTTTCTTCTGCTTCCAATTTGCATGGAATGTATTTTTCCATCCTTTCACTTCCAGTCTGTATGTGTCTTGAGGTCTGAAGTGGATTTCTTGTAGACACCATATATATGGGTCTTGTTTTTGTATCCTTCAGCTAGTCTGTGTCTTTTGGTTGGAGCATTTAATCCATTTACCTTTAAAGTAATTATTGACACATGTTTCTATTGCCATTCTCTTAATTGTTTGGGGTTGATTGTGTAGATCTTTTTTTTCCCCCTCTTGTATTTCTTGACTATATAAGTGCCTTTAACATTTGTTGTAAAGCTTGTTTGGTAGTACTGAATTCTCTTAACTTTTGCTTGTCTAAAAAGCTTTTGATTTCTCCATCAATTTTGAATGAGATCCTTGCCGGGTACAGTAATCTTGGTTGTAGATTTTCCATTTCAGTACTTTAAATATATCCGGCCATTCCCTTCTAGCCTGCAGTTTCTGCTGAAAGATCAACTGTTAAGCATATGGGGTTTCCCTTGTATGTTACTTGTTGCTTCTCCCTTGCTGCTTTTTTTGTTTTGTTTTGTTTCAACTGTCACTTTATTTTTAAGATGGCTGAATTAATTGCAAATTTAAACTAAAACTTTGACAATTTTCAGGCAGGTACCAAATTTTATGCAAAGAAACTGCTTATTTAAAAGTGATCACAGGACAACTCAAAATGTACAGCAAGACGGATTAGAGAAAGATCTTACTGGCCAATAAATTGTTTTAATTCTCATTATATCAGACTCAAAACTTTTCATTTATAGGACAGGTAAACTGTAACTTCAGTAGAGAGCAATACAGAAAGATTTTATCACATTGACTAGTTTCCTTTTAGTCAGTTAACTGTTTCTATCTGTCTTAATGGGGACAGATGTGTTTACAGAACTGGCTGAGCTTGAGCCTTCTTTGCGAGCAGCTTTAGATCTGCAATGCACTTGGCGATTGTTTCCTTCTCCTGCTGTGCAGAGATGCTCTACACCACGTGCTTCTCCACCCAGTTTATCATTGCTCTTGTTTCTTCTGACGCATCATATTCTGCACAGAGATGTGATAGTCCAGGCGATTCTTTACCTCCCTGTATACTCTATGCAGCCATTCCTGGTAAGTAACCTCCAAGGCCATAGCAATGTTATTCCTTTGAACATCAAAAAGGTAATGGCGCTTTTGAACCAGTGCCTGCTGTGACTTCTCCATATCAATAGCATCCTGGATTTGTCTGATGGACGCCTGTTTCACCTCTTCCAGTTGGGCAATTTTTTGCTCATTGAGTTTATCAGCAAATTCCCCGACAGAGGCACCATATTTTTAAACTGCATAGACAAGGAACCCTATTGTTGATATGGCAGAGAAGGTCTCTGGAGTTATCACGTATATTTCCTTGGAGAGTAAATATAAGATAAGCCCAGTTCCAAGCACATAGGGTCCTGTTACACCAGTTTTAGGATAAAGGAACTGGAAGAATTCCTCAGGGATCAGCCCAAAAAGAACTTTTCCTCCATGTTCAGGAAGAGGTGGTACAGGGGCAAGACTTGGCTGCCCCGTGTGAAAGATCCTTGTTGCCTGCAATACCCCTGGACTGAGGAGGGCTGCGTTCTTCAGAGAGGGGGCTTCTGAGCGGCGCTACTCTCCACTCAGACCCAAGTTTCACTGTGCTTTTCTTCAAGCCCTTTCCTCCCACCAGCTCCAAGCAACCACAGATGCCTTCTTTTACAATCATTCTGCTATCCCGGACCAGGGTATGTACCTCTCACCTGCTGCTGAGGGGGCAGAAAGTACCACCCAGGACAGCATTGTCAGGTTGCGTCCACACAGCAATCTTCCCACCCCAGTGACACCCTCCCTTGCTGCTTTTAATAGTCATTCTTTGAGTTTAGCCTTTGTTAGTTTGATTAGTATGTGTCTTAGCATGTTTTTCCTTGGGTTTATCCTGTATGGGACTCTGTGCCTCTTGGACTTGATTGACTGTTTCCTTTTCCATGTTGGGGAAATTTTCAACTATAATCTCTTCAAAAATCTTCTCATACTATTTTTTTCTCCTATTCTTCTGGGACCCCTATAATTCAAACATTGGTGCATTTGATATGGTCCCAAAGGTCTCTGAGACTGTCCTCAGCTCTTTTCATTCTTTTTACTTTATTCTGCTCTTCAGAAGTTGTTTCCACCATTTTATCTTCCAGCTCACTGATTCGTTCTCCTGCTTCAGATATTCTGCTATTGATTTCTTCCGGAGTATTTTTAATTTCTGTAATTGTATTCTTTGTCTCTGTATGTTTATTCTTCTAGATCTTTGTTAATTGATTCTTGCATATTCTCCATTTTGTTTGCAAGGTTTATGATCATATTTACTATCATTATTCTGAATTTTTTTTCAGGAAGTTTACCTACTTCCTCTTCATTTATTTGGACTTCTGTATTTCTAGTTTGTTCCTTCATTTGTGCAGTATTTTCTCTGCCTTTTCATTACTTTTCTTAAGTTATTGCGCTTGAGGTCTCCTTTTCCCAGGCTTCAAGAAAAGTTGAATTCTTTCCTTGAAGAAGGTTGAACTTTTTCTTCCTTTTGGTTTCTGCCCTCCTACCGCTGGTCCAGTGGTTTGTGTGAGCTTTGCATAGGGTGAGATTTATGCTGAGGTTTTGTTTGTTTGTTTTTCCTCTGATAGGCAAGGCTGAGTGAGGTGGTAATCCTGTCTGCTGATGATTGGGTTTGTATTTTTGTTTTGTTTGTTGTTTAGATGAGGCATCCTGTGCAGGGTGCTACTGGTGGTTGGGTGATGCCAGGTCTTGTATTCAAGTGGTTTCCTTTGTGTGAGTTCTCACTATTTGATACTCCTTAGGGTTAGTTCTCTGGTAATCTAGGGTCTTGGAGTCAGCGCTCCCATTCCAAAGGTTCAGGGCTTGATCTCAGGTCAGAAATGAAGATCCCACAAGTGGTTTGTTATGGCATTAAGTGAGATTAAAACAAATATCCAATAATGAGAAACCACGGATGAACCCGAGACAAATGGCAGTTACAAAATCAGGCAAATAATAATTAAAATAATGATTAAATTATAATATTTAATATTTATTTAATTAAAATAAAATACACATATGCATATATACCCATGAGCAAAGTGAAAACATCCAACAAAAATAAAATACAGTAGATTGACTTGGTGAACAAAGGAAATCAAAAATTATGTTTAGCAGTTAAGAACAAAACTAACTTAAGCACAAACTGGAAAACAAAACTAAAGCAAGGTGCCAAGTTGGGAATAAAGCAATGAAAACAAAACTAACAAACATGTTAAGAGGAAAGGAAAGACAGAAAAGAAAGAAAAAACAAATATGCAAGGTTAAGTAGAAGTAGAGGAAGAAGATTTATATACATTAAAGATTAACTGCAAGGGGAAAAGAACAGTAGGAAAGGCATAAAAGGAATAAATGTAGAAAAGATATAATATGTTTAAAAAATTAAAATTATTCAAAAAAGAAAATGTTAAAAATGGAAGAAGAAAGGAAAAAGGAAATAAAAAAGGAAAACTCCACAGAACTACAGAAGCCCAAGGTAGAGGCAGAGGTTTACAACAATAGAAAGTATGATTGAATATATACATATACATGTACACCCATAAGTAGAATCAAAACAGTCCAACAAAAATAAAGTACAATAGCTTGACCCAGCAAACAAAGGAAACCAAGAATTATATCTACCAGAACAAAACTAATTAAAGCACAAACTAGAAAACAGAAACTAAAACAAGGTGCCAATTGGGGAATAAAGCAATGACAATAAAACTAACAAATGTGTTGAGGGGAAAGGAGAGAAAGAAAAGAAAGAAAGAATAGCCATGCAAAGTTAAATAGAAGTAGATGAAGATTTATATATATTAAAGATTAACTGCAAGGGGAAAGAACAGTGGGAAAAGCAAACAAAGGAATAAATGCAGAAAAACCCTATTAGGTTTAAAATTTTTTTAATTAAAAAAAAGAGAAATGAAAAAAAAAAAAAGGAAAACTCACAGAACTACAATAGCCCAACATAGAGGCAGAGGTTTCTGAAAACAATAAAAAAATGTGACTGAGGGGGAAAACAAAAAAGCTCAGAAGCTTAACTGGATTTCTTAGTGCCAATAAAATCGGCAACTATAACGAGGGGTAGCGGGGTGGGAATCCAAAAGAATCTACAGAACAAGTCAAAAAATAAAAATAATAAATGTTTTTCTTGAGTCACTGGGAGTCACAGTCCACCTCAGCTCCCTAGGATGCCCTCCAACACTGTGCTCATCTCTGGACCTACTGTGAGGGCAGCTCAGATTCTAATCTGGTCCTGGTGTGTTCTTGCCTCCAATGTCCACAGCTATCTGAACTAGTGCGTTTTCTTTTGTGGGAGCTCTCAATGCCCTCTTATATATTCTATAGACACTGAGTCTGCCTAGTTGATTGTGTGGATTTAATCTGCAGCTTATACAGCTGGTGGGGAGGTTTGGGTCTTCTGCCGGGGTCCAGCCTCAGCAGGTCCAGGGGTCTTGAGGGATGAGTGGCGTCAGCGAAGAAGTGAGCTGAGTCGATGTGGTGATGGAGCAGTCTCTCTCTTTATTGTTGTAGGTTTACAGTTTTTATACCCAAGGAACACACCCATTTCATCACATATTATTCTATACAATCTTGTTTTCTGCCTATCAACAACTTTAACCCTAAGCTCATTTTCCTTGCAAAAGTCGGATTTCTGCATAATTAGAGTTAACATTAGTATGTTTACCATTTGATTGTCTCCAGCATACTTTGGATAAGTACATCAATCAATCTAAGTAGAAAGAAACTCCCCAGTAAAGAGCAGGAGGTGTAGTAATCTATTTAAATGTCCCTTATTCCTCCTTTGTCCTTCCCCAAGGAATCTGCCTTCCCCAATCCCCTGGGGGAAATAAGGTCTGAGAGAATTATCTCAGGATGAATTATTTCTAACTGGGACTGACCTACTGAGATGAGCTAATGTTCAGAGCATAAACAGAACTTCCCAAGAAAAATACCAGGAGAGGCCTTGCCTTGGGATGCCCTGAAGGAAAATCCGCTTTGCAGTTTCCTTCTCAGTCTTGTGACCTTGTCATCCGAGTGAGGGGGCATCCTGACGACTCCCGGCAGTCTTCTTCCTCAGCCACACTGCCCTTGGGTTTCAACTGTGGTTCTGTTTCCACCTCTGCATGTGGGTCTTCCACTGGGGTTTGCTCCTGAGGCTGCCCTGGAGGACTTGGGTTTGCACCTGTGAGGCCAGGTGTGGAGGTGGTGCCCCTGCTTGGGTCGCAGGGGTTCTGGCAGCACCAGGTATTCAGGGGGGTTGGCAGCTAGGGCAGCAGGAAATATAGTGCTCTAGAAGGGTATGGCAACCAGTATTGGCCCATACGCTTCAGTATTCTTGCCTGGAGAGCCCCTTCTCCGACAGAGAAGCCTGGCAGGGCGCAGTCTACAGGGTTGCAAAGAGTTGGACACGATTGAAGCGACCCTGCGGGCATAGAGGAAGAGCAGACTTTTTCTGCTGTGGCAGTTCTGCCCCAGTGAGAGGTGAGTGTGAAGGTGGCACAGCCGCTATGCTTGCAGAGACCCTGTCAGCACCAAGTGTGGAGGGACACAGACTGTCTCTGCCACAGGAGCTATGGCCCTGTCAGTCTTTTTTCAAGCCTCTTGTAGCTGGCGATCAGAAGGCCTCTTTGGTCAGTCTTTCTCCATAGCTCCCCTCTAGTTCAGGCACTTAGAGGGCTCCCTTGCCTGGGAGGGCTCCCTTGCCTTGTCTTTCTCTGTTGTTCAGGCATCAGGCACTTAAAGAGGCCTCCTGGGAGGGGTCCTACTCTGTAGCTCAGTGTGTCAGGCACTTAAAGGGGCACCCTGGCTGGGGTCCTTCCCTGTTGTTCAGTGCATCAGGCCCATAGAGGGCTGCCCCCTCCTCTCCCCACCCCGTACCCCTACACACACACACCCCTGTGCCTTCCAGGAGACCAGCTTTCCTGTAAAGAGTGTATGGCTGTGGCAAGGACTGTCTGCTTCTCATTCCATTTAGGCTGCCTCAGATCAGCTGTTTCACTCGCAGCCTTAAATGTTTCTCCTCTGACTCAGACAATTGCCCCTCTATGGGGATTGGACCCCTGCTTCACTTCCCCTACCGCTGAGGGCAGGTCCAATGCTACTAACACTCCTGTTTTCCCCCTAGTTCCTTCATCCTATCGAGTATTGCATGTTTCTATATATTCTTTCCGCTGGTCAGGTACTCCTGTCCACTCTCAGCTGGTGTTCTGAATGCACTTCTGTGTCTAAAGGTGTATTCCTGATGTATCCGTGGAGAGAGATGTACTCCACATCCACCTACTCCTCCACCATCTTCCAATGCCAAAAGCAAACTCTTAATGCATCCCTCTCCCTCCCTTTCCCCTTTGGTAACCACAAGTTTGTCTTCTAGGTCTATGAGTCTGTTTCTGTTTTGTAAATAAGGCCATTTGTATCATAATAATGCTAATATTTTAACCTCTTTCCATGAACCACAGATGTTCTCCATGGTATCTATAATGACGGTATCTATAATGATGAATCCTTTCCAGAAAGTTTTGATTTACTTTGCCTGGATCCATCAAAGGAATCACCATGACAGCTATAGCCTTAAAATATATATATATATATATAAAACTTAAATCATTAGACTTGAAATGACCCCTTGATACACGCACTGCAGAACAGATGCTGTGTCAGCAAGCATAGGAACATAAACCTTCTGGTCTGTCTCCCTCAAAGCTCTTTGATGACCAAATGCATTGTCAAGGCACTTGAGTTTTTGAAAGGGATCTTTTTTCCTGAGCAGTAGATCACAAGGCTTAAAATACTCAATAATCCATGTTGTAAACAGATATGTTGTCATCAGGGCTTTGCTGTTTCATTTATAGAACACAGATAGGGAGGATTTAGTATAATTCTTAAGGGTCATAGGATTTTTAAGTTGAGCATTGGCTTTAGCTTAAACTCAACAGCTGCTTCAGTCCCTAATGAGAGTCAGCCTGTGCTCTGAAGTTTTGAAGTCAGGCATTGACTTCTCTCCAGCTATGAAAGTCCTAGATAGAGTCTTCTTCCAATTGAAAGTTGTGTCTTCTACACTGAAAATCTGCTATTTAGTGTAGCCACCTGCATGAATGATCCTAACTAGATCACCTGGATAAATTGCTTCAACTTCTAAAACAACACTTGCTGCTTCACTTTATACTTTTTTACTATTGAGATAAACCTCATGAACCAACCTCTGCTAACTTCAGACTTTTCTTCTGCAGCTTCCTCACCTGTTAAACCTTCATAGAATTGAAGAAGGTTAAGGCCTTGCTCTGGACGAGGCTCTGGCTGACTGGAATGTTGTGAGTAGTTTCATCTACTATCCAGCTCACTCAGATTTCCTACACATCAACAAAAAGGTCATTTTGCTTTCTTATCATTTGTGTGTACCTGGAGTAGCACTTTTAATTTCATCCAAGAATTTTTCCCTTGCATTCATAGCTTGGCTAACTATTCAGTACAAAATGTCTAGCCTTCTGCCCATCTTAGCTTTCAACCTGCCTTCCTCACTAAGCTTAAACATTTCCAGCTTTTGATTGAAAGTGAAAATGTGTGGTTCTTTCTTTCATTTCAGCACCTAGAGCTATTGTAGGGTTACTGATTGACCTGATTTCGATATTAATGTGTCCCAGGGATTAGGAAGGCCCAAGGAGAAGGAAAGAGATGAAGAGAAGGCTGGCCAGTGGAGCAGTCAGAACACGCATCATATTTGTTGATTAAGCTCGCCATTTTATGTGGGCACCATGTGTGGCACTGAAAAATAATCACAACAGTAACATTAAAGGTCACAGGTCATGGATCACCATAATAAATACAGTCATAATTGGACAGGGTTTGAAATACTGTAAGAATTACCGAAATGTGATACAGAGACATGATGTGAGCAAATGTTAGAAAAATGGTGTTGATAGACTTGCTCAACACAGGACTGCCACAAACCTTCAACTTGTTAAGAAAAAATGCATTATATACAAAGGGCAATAAAGCAAGGAACACCTGTTCATGAATAAATGAACATGAATTTCTATTATTCAAACACCCACACCACCAGCAAGTTACATTTAACACAGAACTTCAGGAACAATGACTCCCTTTGCTTAGGTCTTCCCTAAATGAAGGACACCTACTCACCATCTTCCAGCTGCCCTGAGATCACTTTTCTTCCCTCACCTGCTCTGTCCCTGCCTCCACTTCCTCAACACCCACTCCCTGTGGACCCACTGTGATCAAGTCCCATCCCCTGACTGGAAATCTTTCAGTGCCAGATACAACTTTTAATGGTCCCTCCCTTAAATTCCCCCACTAAATTCTATCCTCTGCATCTTCTCTGGCTTCTACCTCAGTACAGTGAAAGTTCTTCCCAAGATCCTGTCCTCTGCCCTCTTTTCCTTTTCTTCTCTCTCTTCTGTCTCCCTGGCAATTTCATCCATTTCAACAGCTTCTCCTCTCACAGCCGTGGGCACATCCCAAGTGGTCCTCTCTGAGATGGACATCCCTCCAGGTCAGAGTCTGCTTTTCTGTCCATCTGAACATTCCTTATGAGTCCCTCAGTCACTATCCAGCACTTCCCCTCCAGGCAGCCAACTAAGATGCTTGGCATTTTAAAAACTCCCTCTTCTTCCTTTACTAAGAAGAGATACTATGTTCCTTCTGTGTCTTAAAGGAACCAGTCACCAAGTTCTCATGAATCCTCTGGGCTGTCATTGTGAGGCCACCTTCAAAATCCCTTGCCACGAATCTAACTTCTGAACATGTCAGCATGAAAAAACAGGAATGGGGGGAAATAAATAAAATAGTTGTTTTCAGACATTGGCCAGTGCTGGCAGGGCTGTGGATCCCCAAGAGATGTAAGGCTGCCATTTTCCCAGTTTTCTACCACAGCTGATGCAAGGGGTCCTTGGAGATGAGGCCAGGACTAGGCTGGGCTAGCTATAAGTCATGCAGGCAGAGAGAGAGACCAGAGGAGCCAGGAAGAGAAAGAGTCCACCTATTTGCCTAGGGGTCTCCTTGAGGTCATTACTGAATACTAACAGAGCAAATATTAAAAGACCTCCATGAACAGGGCAAAGAACCATGAGGAAGGCATAAGCTGAACTCACACAAGGCAATGACATATTCAAGTTCTGGCCAGAAAGAATGGAGAAGTTTGTTAAATATTCTTGAATCCTGAAAAGCTGAGTGTTTCCAGGTGCTATTTTTGCATCTATTGAGATAACAACATGATCTTCCCCATAGTGTGGTGCTAATACATTGGTGAGGATTTTTATATCTATATACATAAGAGAAAATGGCTTGTAGTTTTCTGTTTTTGTAATATCTTTGTCACGTGTTAGTATTAGGGTGATGTTAGGTTGGCAATGTTTTCTCCTCCTTCATTTTTGGAAGGAATTTGTGTAGGCTTGGTATTACTTCTTCCTTAAATATTTAATGAAATTCATTGCAGAATTCTGGGCCTGGAGTTTTCTTTATGGGAAAGGTTTCAATTCTAAATTCAATTTCTTTAATAGATACAGAAGTGTTAAGAATTTCTAGTTCTTCTTTTGACAGCTTTGGTAATGTCTTTCAAGGCATTTGTTTCTTTCATTTAAGTGTTGAATGTATTGGCAGGAAGTAGTTCACATTATTCTTAGTTTCCTCTTAATGTCCGTAAGGTCGGTTTTGATATTCCCACTCTCGTTCTCAATTTTGACCATGTGCTTCCTCTTTATTCTTAATCAGTCTAACTAGAGATGTATTAGTCATTTCAACATTTTGGGTTCACTAACTATTCAGTTGTCTTTTTCTATTTCATTGATTTGTTATTACATCATTTTACTTACATTGAGTATAATTTGTCCGTCCCTTTTTAAGCATCTTATTTACATTGATATAGACTTTCGCTTTTGTATATAAGCACCTAAAGCTATTTACTTCTCTATAAACTTTAGCTCCTTGCCACAGATTTTGATACATTGTATTTCTATTATAACTTTGTTAAAATAATTTCACAGTGTAGAAACTCAGCAGAGCCCACATCAATAAACTAGACTTCAGTGATAGGATAAACAGAAATCCTGGGCTACCTCATATATGACACAATAAGAACAGGCGTTGCTTCAGTGTTAGTCTTGCCAGAGTCGAGTAAGCTGAAACCAAATATGAAGCAATGCCAAAGAAATAGACCTTAAGGGTTATTGCACAAAATAAATAGTCTGAAATCTTAAAGTATTGTAGTCAAAGACTGAGAAACTCTTCCAGAATGAAGGAGGCCTAACACACATGATAACTAAATAGAATGTATAATTCTGTTTTGTGTTCCTTTGACTTTGAGACATTGCTGGAACTTGAATGGGACCTGAGAATTAGAAGGTAGTAATATACGATTAATACCCTGATTTTGATGGTGTGACATAGGAAATGCACACTAACATATTTAGAATAATGTCATCACATCAGCAATGTAATCTGAAGTGGTTTGGAGTAAAAATGTTTCTTAGATTATACTTTTCTGTAAGACTTTTTTCCTGAAATTTTATCATTATTATTGTTCCCACCCCAAAAAGAATTTTTTTCTGAGAGGAAAAAAGCTAAAGAGATGCAAAAGAGCAGTTACTATATGATTCCATCTACATTAAACTCTGGAACATTAAAAACTAATCTATAGTGACAAAAGAGATCAGTGCTTGCTTGAAGTGGGAATCAGAACAGACTGACTTCATAGTGGCAGGAGGGAACTCTTTGAAGTGATGGAAATGTTCTAGAGATGTACAGTCTTGATCACAGTGATGGTTACATGAAGGTATGCATTTGGTAAAAATGAATACATTTATAATATACAAATTATATCATAAATAAAGTTGATTTTAAAAGACCAGAGCATGATCTCTATCACCATTTCTACTGAAGGAATCAGATGTCCTTGGAAAAAATGGCTAATTTCTGTCTGAATCAGGTCCAGAATCAGCCTGGGACATCTAACTGTACTAGAAAGTAAAAAAAGTTTCAAATGTTAATAAAGTCATACACAAAGGACAGACAAAATAGCTTGAAAAAGGGTCCACTTACAAAAGTCACAACAATTTAAGCATCAGAAAGTATAATGATTATGATGGATTGAAATACATTGAATCAATGAAAATCTGTGACTCACTATGAGGCTTTCAAAAACGTATAAAGTCAGAAAAACTCATTTATCACCATTTCTAGAGAAGGGCATGGCAACCCACTCCAGTATTCTTGCCTGGAGAATTCCAGGCAAGTCTGACAGGCTCCAGTCCATGGGGTCACAAAGAGTCAGACATGACTGAGCAATTAAGATAGCTATTAATATTAAAATACTGCATTACTTTGAAAATGAGTATTTTGGGATATTCAAGTAGCCCAAGTTGATGAAATAATTAATGTTGAATGAATGATAAAATTATTTTAAAAATCATTATATAAGCTTTATATTTTATCAGTTGACGTTAAAATCATTATGTGAATAGTTGGTGAAGAACTAACTATACCTTCAGAAATATCACATGAGTATAGTCACAGGGCAAAACATAACTGTGAAATAGAGAGATTAAGCTTCCATCATACTAGCTGATCATGGGCCAAACAAGTGTTATATGTCTCCTGATCAGCTATGATATATTCTAGCTAACAGTGTTTGTATATAAGTTCCATGAAATACAGGAGACAGTCACCAGAAAAAAAAAAAAAAAACCAGAAAATAGGACATCCTGCAGGCAGCTGGTTAGTCCCTTCAGCATATCAAATGTAATTCTAAGAGACTTTTCTAAAATGAAGTTTTAAGGGACATAAAAATAAAATGTCATCACAATCAACAATGGATTGAACATTGTTTAGATAAAGCAGCAGTAAATTAAAATTTTGGCTAATTGGAAAAATCTGAATATGGTAGGTATTCTATGAGTTCAAAATTTACTAAGATGAAGAGGTGGAGATCTTTGACTAAAAACATTACAATACAGAGCACACAGTTTAATATAATTTTGGTTAAATTTACATACATACATGTATTACATATGTATATGTGTGTGTGCATAGATAAAGGAGATAGAGCAAAATCTCATTTTGGTAAGAAATAATATAGGTAACCTGTGCGTGTGTGCTCAGTCGCTCAGTCTTGTCTGACTCTTTGTGACCCCATAGACTGTAGCCCACTAAGCTCTTCTGTCCATGGGATTTCACAGGCAAAAATACTGGAGTGAGTTGCCATTACCCCTCCAGGGGAGGTAATGTGTATATAAATGTATATCTATAACTTACATACGTGAAAGGACTTCCATCTGAAATGGAACAGGGGGAGAGGATGAAGACTCTCACACACCCTTCTTCAGGAAACAAAACTGAGGTATTGAGACCCTGATTTTCCCCTAAATGCCTGCTTTACAGAAGACAGAAACCTGTTTCCTAACCAGGGAAAACCTGCCAAGCGTCCCTCCCCATCCTCAGGCCAATGAACTCACGGTCTGAATGCTAGCTGGCTGCGCTGTCTTTTCACTCCTTGTCCATCAACAGAGCCTCCCCAAACCCTCAAATGACTTCCTGAATTGCAAGTCCTCTGCTATTCCTTGATAAACACAGTTTCTGGTTATCTGAGCTTGCCTCAGCTTATCTCCTTTATTTAGATTGACACTACACATGTACACACTTATATTATCAAAATAAGATAATATATTTATATAAATGTGTGTGCACATATATATACATAGAAAAAGAACCAGGAGTATACGTCTAATCTATTGAAAGCATATCTACTGAAATATCATGTGATATTTGGGTGGTGGAATATACTATTTTTATCTTATGTTTTTAATAATTTACCCATTCATTTGTTTTTTATTTTTGTTTGCACTGATCTTCATCGTTACAGTCTTTCTCTAGTTGTGTTTAATTGTGGGCTTCACTAGTTACGGTGTGCGTGTTTAGTTGCTCTGCAGCATGTGGGATCTCCCAGGACCAGAGATCAAACATGTGTCCCACGCATTGGCAGGCAGATTCTTATCCACTGTACCACCAGGGAAGCCCCTCTATCTTATTTTTATTTTCTAACTTTTAAAAACTTATTCCTTACAGGGCACATGCACAGTGGCTTATGTGAGGACTACTGTAGTTGGAAGTTGGGGGAGGGGCTTGGCTATCCACAGTTGCCCAAAGATCTGGATGCTTCTAACTTGGGGAACCACCAGCCCTGACACGAGCCCTCCCAGGTTGAAGCAGAAGATGAGGTTTCAAAAGAGCTGGTTTATGAACTAGGCTTTTATAAAAATGAAAGTTCATTTTTTCAAAAAGGTTTTTATCCTGACAATGCTTCTACATTCTCTTAGTCCCTCACTCAGGCCCTCCCTCTGTCTTGCCTAAAATACTACAGTGGGCTTCATCTTCAACCTTGAACTGTCCCAGTTGATCCTGCAGGGCAGTCCTCGTGAAAGGGAAGCGCCCACTGGGTGACTATAGTGATGACTGTTTCCGTGGTTTCCACTCACACTGGGAAATCAGAGCTTCTCAGCCTCCACTGGGGCCTGACCTGGGTGGTCTCCACACACCTCCCGTCTTCCCATCCTGTACTCTGCTGGGCCTGCCCACCAGCTGACCCCAGCTGTCCCCATGCTGTGCTCACAACCTGGCCCACCACCAGGCTTGTCTGCAGCAAGCCTGGCTCTCCTCTGGGGTCACTTCCAGTACCCTTTCCATAGAACATGCATCCTTCTCTGAGGTTCCTCAGAGTTTCAGCCACAATTTCTAATGCTGACATTAATGTGTGTGGTCCATCCCCCTAGTAACACTTAAACTCTTCAAAAGCAGAAAATCTTACTCAGTTACACATCATTCACAAGACTAGTTCTATTTCCTGCCTAAAGTAGTTCCATACAATATGAAATAAGTAGATGAATGATGTTCTCTGATTAAGAGAATATCCTCATTCAAATATGTTATCCATAGGTCTAAAGGAAATATCTAAAGACAGCAAATTATACTTTTTTTTTCTTAAAGCAATAGAATGGATCCCCCATGCTCATACTTTCTTATAAAACCAAAATCAATTAAATGAATAGGAATGATAGGCTCTGATCTGCAGTGAAGAGTCTACATTGAAATCAGGTTCATAGGATGAGGGATTGAACCCATGTCCCCTGCGTTGAAAGACAGAGCTTTAACCACTGGCCCACAGAAGAAGTCCTTGAAATTGTGCTTTTAATGCCTGACAGGTGCAGTGGGACAATCCTCTTTCTGAGTTTTCCATCGAGTCAAAAAAGTAAGCAGCCAGTCCTGCCTCACAAAGCTGTAGCCACTCAGCTGGAAAGAGCCCAGGGAAAACTCCAGAGTATTCTGCCTGCAGGCCAGGCCTGCAGAGAGCAAAGGGTGACTATCTCCCCAACCAGCCTGAGGGGACCCAGAGCAGGGCCCAGTGTCATGGCAGATAATATTCAAAAAGGAGCTAAGGGAGGCAGCCCTTATGTGATCTCCATCTCACAGATGAGAACGCAGGCTTAGAGAAGGCACTTGTTAGGGTCAAATAACACCCCTAAAATTACGTCAAAATGTGACTGCACTTGGACACAGGTCTGTGGAGAAGTAACTAAGGTAAAATGAGGCCACTATCAACAGAAAATTGGATTAAAGACTTACTGAGCATAGCCCCACCCATCAGAACCAGACCCAGTTTCCCCCAGTCTCTCCCACCAGGAAGCTTCCATAACCTCTTATCCATATTCATCAGAGGGCAGACAGAATAAAACCACAATCACAGAAAACTAACCAAACTGATCACATGGACCATAGTCTTATCTAACTCAAAGCAACTATGAGCCATGCCATGTAGGGCTACCCAAGAGAGATGCATCATGATGGAGAGTTCTAATAAAGCACGGTCCACTGGAGAAGGGAATGGCAAACTACTTCAGTATTCTTGCCTTGAGAACCCCATGAACAGTATAAAAAGACAAAAAGAAGGGACGATGAAAGATGAACTTCCCAGGTCAGGAGGTGCCAGATACACTACTGGAGAAGAGTGGAGAAAAAACTCCAGAAAGAATGAGGAGATGGAGCAAAAGCAAAACCAGCACCCAGTTGTGGATGTGACTGGTGATGGATGTAAAGTTCGATGCTGTAATGAACAACTTTGCAGAGGAACCTTGAATGCTAGATCCACAAATCAAGGTAAATTGGAAGTGGTCAAATAGGAGATGGCAAGAGTGAACACTGACATTTTAGGAATCAGTGAAATGGACTGAAATGGGTGAATTTAATTCAGATGACAATTATATCTAGTACTATGGGCAAGAATCCCTTAGAAAAAAACAGAGTAGCCCTCATAGACAACAAAAGAGTCCAAAATGCAGCACTTGGATGCAGTCTCAAAAACGGCAAAATGATCTGTTTCCAAGGCAAACCATTCAATGTCACAATAATCCAACTCTATGCCCCAACCACTAAAGTCAAAGAAGTTGAAGTTGAATGATTCTAGGATGACATACAACACCTTCTAGAACTAACACCAAAAAAAGATGTCCTTTTCATCATAGGGCACTGGAATGCAAGAGTAGGAAGTCAAGAGATACTTAGAGTAACAGGCAAGTTTGGCCTTGGAGTACAAAATGAAGCAGTGCAAAGGCTAACAGAATTTTGTGAAGAGAAAGCACTGGTCACAGCAAACATCCTCTTCCAGCAACACCAGAGATGACTCTACACATGCACATCACAGATGGTCAATACTGAAATCAGAGTGATTACATTCTTTACAGGTGAAGATGGAGAAGCTCTATACAGTCAGCAAAAAAAAAAAAAAAAAAGACTGGGAGCTGATAATGGCTCAGATCTTGAATTCATTATTGTAAAACTCACACTTAAACTGAAGAAAGTAGGGAAAACAACTAGATCACTCAGGTATGACCTAAATCAAATAAATCCCTTACCATTATACAGTGAAAGTGACAAATAGATTGAAGGGATTAGATCTGATAGAGTGCCTGAAGAACTATGGCCAGAGGTTTGTGACATTGTAGATGGGCAGTGATCAAGACCATCCACAAGAAAAAGAAATACAAAAATGCATAATGGCTGTCTGAGGAGGCCTTACAAATAGCAGAGAAAAGACAAGAAGCTAAAAGCAAAGGAGAAAAGGAAAGATATACCCATCTGAATGTAGAGTTCCAAAGACTAGCAAGGAGAGATAAGAAAGCCTTCTTCAGTGATCAATGCAAAGAAATAGAGGAAAACAATAGAATGGGAAAGACTAGAGATCTCTTCAAGAAAATTAGAGACATAAAGGGAACATTTCATGCAAAGATGGGCACAATAAAGGACAGAAATGGTATGGATCTAACAGAAGCAGAAGATATTAAGAAAAGGTGGCAAGAATACACAGAAGAACTACACAAAAACAGATCTTAACGACTCAGATAATCATGATGGTGTGAACACTCACCTAGAGCCAGACATTCTGGAGTTTGAATGCTGTGAAAGATGATGCTGTGAAAGTGCTGCACTCAATATGCCAGCAAATTTGGAAAACTCAGCAATGGCCACAGGACTGGAAACAGTTTTCATTCCAATCCCAAAGAAAGGCGATGCCAAAGAATGTTCAAATTATCACACCATTGTACTCATCTCACATGCTAGCAAAGTAATGCTCAAAATTCTCCAAGCCAGACTTCAACAGTATGTGAACCATGAACTTCCAGATGTTCAAGCTGGATTTAGAAAAGGCAGAGGAACCAGAGATCAAATTGCCAACATCTTTTGGATCATAGACAGAGCAAGAGAGTTCCAGAAAAACATCTACTTCTGTTTTAGAGACTACGCCAAAGCCTTTGACTGTGTAGATTACAATAAACTGTGGAAAATTCTTAAAGAGATGGGAATACCAGAACACCTGTCCTGCCCCCTGAGAAATCGGTATGCAGGTCAACAAGCAACAGTTACAATCAGACATGGAACAACATACTGGTTCCAAATTGAGAAAGGAGTACATCAAGGCTGGATACTGTCACCTCACTTATTTAACTTATATGCAGAGTACCATGAGAAATGCTGGGCTGGAGGAAGCACAAGCTGGAATCAAGATTTCCAAGAGAAATATCAATAACCTCAGATATGCAGATGACACCACCCTTATGGCAGAAAGCAAAGAGGAAGGAGGAGCCTCTTGACGAAAGTGAAAGAAGAGAGTGAAAAAGCTGGCTTAAAACTCAGCATTCAAAAAATGAAGATCATGGCATCCATTTCCATCACTTCATAGCAAATAGATGGGGAAACAATGGAAACAGTGACAGACTTTATTTTCTTGGGCTCCCAAACCACTGCAGATCGTGAATGCAGCCATGAAATTAAAAGATGCTTGCTCCTTGGAAGAAAATTTATGACCAACCTAGACAGCAGGGACATTATTTTGCCAACAAAGGTCTGTCTAATCAAAGCTATGGTTTTTCCATACAGTAGTCATGTATGAATGTGAGAGTTGAACCATAAAGAAAGCTGAGTACCAAAGAATTGATGCTTTTGAATTGTAGTGTTGGAGAACACTCTTGAGAGTCCCTTGGACTGCAAGGAGATCCAACCAGTCCATCCTAAAGGAAATCAGTCCTGAATATTCATTGGAAGAATTGATGCTGAAGCTGACGCCCCAATACTTTGGCCACTTGATGCAAAGAACTGACTCATTGGAAAAGACCCTGATGCTGGGAACACTTGAAGGCAGGAGGAGAAGGGGATGACAGAGGATTAGATGATTGGATGGCATCACTGACTTGATGGACATGAGTTTGAACAAGCTCTGGGAGTTGATGATGGACAGGGAAGCCTGGCATGCTGCAGTCCATGGGGTCACAAAGAATCAAACAAGACTGATCAACTGAATTGAACTGACTGAGGGTGAACCATCATCCAATCTGACTGATGTCCTTCCAAGAAGAGGAGATCAGGACACAGACTCACACAGAGGGAGGACCATGTGATGACAAAGGGAGAAGACAGTGGTCTACATGCCAAAGAGAGATGTCTCAGGGGAAACTGTCCCAGCAGACACCTTGATCTTGGACTTCCAGCCTCTGGTACTGGGAGAGCATACATTTCTGCTTTCAAGTCCCCCAGCCTGAGGGACTTGGTTCTGACCCGGTCCCAGTGACATAGCAGTGGGAACTGATGGAGCTGAGATTTAAATTAGCACCTCTGCCTGCACCATGCACTGTCTGCTTGCCCCAAACCCACCAGGGTTTGTATGTATGGGGTGTGGCTTGGCCCCGTGGCTTTAAGAAATCCAAGAGAACTGTCTCCCCAGCCTCCTTTCTTCTGAGAATGAGCTTGGGGGTTGGGGACTGAGTAACGACCAAGAAAAAACCCTGGGAATATTGGGTGGAGGGGCTCCAATCTGTGTCCTGGGACACCCTGGCTCCTGTTGGCTTCCTGTACACTCTCATTCTGCCCAAGGGAGGAATAATTCAGTCTGAGGAGTAAACACAGGGTGAAGAGCCATGTATTCTTCTCAGCCTGACCTGCCACTCTTTGCTGAGGAGCCTTCTCTATCTCAGCTCCTTGTGGAGAGGCCCCGCCTGGCCTCATGGGGTCTGACCAGCCAAGAAGGACTCTGAATCCCAGGGTTAGTGGGCACGTTTCACTCCTGCCCTTAGCCATGCAAATTTAAAAATTAAACCCTCAAATGAAAAAGTCAGCACAGGCCACAAACCTCCGGCGCCAGCAGTGTCTGAGACGCTCTACCTGGAAAACAAAGCTTATCTTTTACCAGTCTCACAATCGCTGGGAATGTCCCTGAGTAGGCTGGTTAGGGGATCGCAGCCCCCAGAGCAGCTCCACATCACCTCCACAGGCTGAGAACTCTCTGTTTTCATTGGTGGAGTTCTCTTCCCTGGGAAATGAAGGAGCAGGGCTTCACTAGAGGTTTCTAGGGGCCCTTCCGGCTGATGCTCTGAGCCTAGTGTCCAGCAACAGAGGCATTTCTTGAGGCATGAAGATCCTAAGACAGATATTCTGTCCTTTGTGTGGCTTATGATTTAACTGGAGAGAAGAGAGAACACATGTGTGAGATATATGGACAGGGCAGTGTTGGCCGTGACCAGGGAGTCTTAGACTCTCTGATGGAGAAGTTCAAGGGCACAGGAATCAGGACAAGTGCAGGTGAGAAGACACTGGAGCTACTGGGGTCCTGGGAATGCTTTCTGCCTGGCCACCACATCAGCTCAAGCCTTCCACTGCCTCTTAGTTTCAGCTTTTGATGTGAAAACAATACACTGCATCCCTGGGAAAAGGGGATGTTTAAAACATGTAGCATTCTCACCACGACTTGGTATTTCATAGCATGTTTCCACTGACGCTGGCATGTGCTCTGAGCTGGGCAATATGGAGAAACACACTTTCCAAAGGGGAAAGTGTGGGGAGAGAGCAAATTAGCCAAGATGGCATTTTCAGGCTCTCTTCCCCCACGTTTTGTAAATAACGTGTAGCAGATCATTTATAGCACTACACATGTGCACCACGAGGTACTTGCTTGGACATGGGCTACCTTTGTGATATGCTGCTGCTGCTGCTAAGTCGCTTCAGTCGTGTCTGACTCTGTGCGACCCCATAGACGGCAGCCCACCAGGCTCCCCCGTCCCTGGGATGCTCCAGGCAAGAACACTGGAGTGGGTTGCCATTTCCTTCTCCAATGGATGAAAGTGAAAAGTGATAGGAGCTCCACCCAAAAAACAGCGGCACTCACATCGCAGCTGTGCCCCTTGGGCCAGCCAGGGGAGGAGAGCACACAGTGTGTCTACTGCTACAGCCGCTGGGTCAGCCAGGAGAGAATAAATGCGCCTGCACTTCCTACGGCTCCTTGAGGCTTCTTCCAGCCTCGTGGCTTGTGCCTTGCCTACCCAGGGTTCAGTGAACAGTGTGAACAGCAAGATAATTGGCGTCAGGAGCAGGAGCAGCAGAAAAGGATGGCTGTGGTTTAGAGGGACGTGCAGCTCCGGACTCCTGGGCATGTCCGGCATGTCCATGCCTCAAAACTGGCTCTACGTCTCACCAGCACTGGGTCCGCAGCAGCCCTGAGATGCCAAGTGGTGGAACTCACCATGGGATCCCTGAGATGGTGGGTGGAGTGAGGTTTCTGGGCCAGATCATCGCCTCCATCTTTACCTCGGGGCATTCTAGAAAACCAAGCAGAGTTCTTAGAGAACATAAAACATGTCTCCCTCATACCTGCCATGCCAGCTCCTCCCTCACGAAGGAGAAGGAATGTTCCTCTATAAAACCCTAGCAACTCTTGGCAGGAGCAGCCCAGAGGAGGTAGCTCATGGCCGTCAATCATCATTATCATTCTTACAACCCTTACTCCATCATCTAGAGGAAAAGGGCTGTATGTTTTGTACCATCTGACTGACAGATCCATTTAATACAACTGTCTAAACAAGACTAAAAGGAAAGCGCTCATTTTCTTTGAACAGAATCAGGAAAACCACAGACTTCTCAAGTTTGAAATGAACTGAGCTGCTGATTTTAATATTAAAATTTGGACTTAAGACTGCCAAGAGTTGGGTAGGGCTGGCACCTGGTGTGATACTGAGGGGTCCCCAGTGGGTCTGCCCAGGGGTTGTAGTGATGTGGCAGGACTTTCTGACTATTCTCACACCTTTGACTTCTCACACCCATCATTTGCACATCAGTAGTGGCTATGGGAAGCAGAGTGACCTAAATTAGACACACCCAGGCCAGCACAACAAAGGACAGGAAATCAGAACAGTTAGGAAGAAAGGGGGAGATTACAAGTTAATACAATGAGTTGTTCGTGACCCAACACTAAATTTTCTCAGCAACTTTTATTCCAAGGAATCAGATAGAAGTCTTCAAAACAAGTGGAGGTTCCACTTCAGAGCAGTGAAGGGGCAAAACCAAGGCACAGAGAGGGTAGAGCTATGTTCAGAGCCACAAAGAAGGATCCATTGGGGTGGGTCTTACATTGGGTGGGATCCACTTGGTAATTTCAGTAGCTTGCTCATTGGAGGATTATCAGTCTGGGTTGTTGCAGAGATTTATCACAGGTTTCTGGGTAACTCACAGAACCCCTAGGAGGTCAGAGAATCATGCCACAAGGCCACACATCCAACAATGTCCAGTTCAAAAGTGAAAAGTCCATTTTGTACCTTTCAGGGAATAAAAGTAGATTGAACTTTGAAGGCAGGCAATTCAACCTTCTAAAACATTGCCAATATAAACAAACTCTTCCAGGGAAATTAGCCCAGACACCCGAGCCCCTGGTTGCCCTCCTTATGGGAACTCTGAGTAACAAGCTCTCTCTTCAATGGCAATCTGCTCCGGATTTTCATGACTCAAGTTTTCCATTCATACACTGTATTTTCAAACACCTGCAGCTTGAATTCTGGATGGAGAGATGAGTCAGGAGTATATGAAGATACCTAAGAATAAAAGGAAATAAGGACTTCACTTGTGGACCAATGGTTAAGAATCCACATTCCAATGCAGGGGACTTGTGTTCAATCCCTGGTAGAGGAACTAAGATCCCACATGCTGTGGGGCAATCAAACAAGCACATCCCAGCTAGCCAAAGCCCCAGCTAGCCAAAGCCTGTGCACTGCAACGGAAACCCAACACAGCCAAAAAAAAAGAGTACAAGGAAATGGCATCTGCAAATAAACAGCTCAGAAAATCAGAGCTAAAGGGACTTGGTAGATGTGTGACATCACCATATCTAGGGATCAGGAATGCAGCTTCGGGATGCAGGCAAACCTAAGCAGGGCTGGAAGGGAGCATGAGATGAACAACAAGGGCTACAGTTCCCAGCACTTACTCTTGGCTGGGTGCTGTCCCACAGTCTCTGCATGAAGTGAAGTTGGACCCCCAACACCGTGTACAAGTTTCCTCCTCAGGAGGCAGCATCTGGTGGTGGGGAGGACCACAGCTACACGAGTCACGTGCCCATCACGAGTAGCTTGGTAGCTTTCTTGGTCCTTCTACGTCTCGTCTGGGAAACAGGAATAACAGCAGTTCCCTTGTCTGGAGGCAGCCATGCTGATGAAACATGTAACATCCCAGGCCATTGGGAACGGTGTCTAGTTCTTAGCAAGAATTTGACAAATGTTTATTATTTCATTTCATGAATGAGGTGATTGAGGCAAAAATAGGCTTGAGTCACTGACCCCAGATCACTCAGTGTTAGAACTGGACGGGAAGCCCATTCCACCGTGGAGCTGGTCTAATAAACCACTTGAGAAGCATGCGGTCATTTGTGTTTACTCAGATCACTGTGGGCTTCCCAGGTGGCATTAATGGTGAAGAACCCACCTGCCAATGCAGGAGAAATAAGAGACCTGGCTTCAATCCCTCAGTTGGGAAGATCCCCTGGAAGAGGGCATGGCAACTCACTCCAGTATTGCCAGGAGAATCCCATAAACAGAGGAGCCTGGCGGGCTACAGCCCATGGGGTCACAAAGAGACGAACGTGACTGAAGCGATTTAGCATGCACACATATCGCTGTACAATTTTTCTCTTAGGCTCCCTCACACAATACTCCCCAGGATACATATTTGTTAAATAATGAAGGAGCGATATCATGCCAAAGGAAAAGGAGTGGCTCAGACCTGAGACACCAGGATGCTCACAGAGCATCAACGAGAGTAAAGCACTGTGGCTAGGTAAGTGAGTCGAGGGAAGAAAGGTTGCAGGACAGGAGGCTGCCTGTGGGCTGGGGATGCCTGTGGACCACCAGCCTCGGTGAGGCATCTACTAACCTGGTCATGGAGTGGAGAGCTCATGGACAGGCAGAGACTGGAGCCTGAATAGGCGCTCAGATATTAAGCCATACACTGTCATTGGAAGCAGTCATGGCAGGCAAGCGGCTTCCTGAAGACAGAAGCGACAGCATTCAGTGAGCAAGGAGAACCCGAAGAAGCCAAAGCAGGAAGAGTCTAAGTGTTAATTCATCAAAAACAGAACTTCTCTTCCCTTCCATTTTTTTTTCCACATCATAATTTAAGCTTAACAACGGCTTCATTTCAAGATGAAAGCGTATTGCTTTGTTAAGAAATTCACATCCTTACTAGGTTGTGGTTCTAAACTAAAGCCCCATAAAAGAACACCGTTTTTCATTCTTAAGCTTGCTGTAACAAACACAAACTGATTAAGTCATCAGAATTTGCAAAGGAAATTGTTGGCATACATGGCCAAAGTGCAATCATCTCAAGTTTACATGTTCATATTTTGGAACCAGAAGTAAACTTAGCGAGAACAGCTAATCCAACAATCCTTCCCATCAAAGCCAAGAACAGGGGAGGGTCGTGTCACTTGTTTGTTTGGCAGAAAAAAGAAAAGCAGATTCCCAACTAACTGCTCATCAACCATTTCCGCAACTTCTGTCTTTTTAGCAGAAAAAAAGAAAGGTTAAAAGAAAGTATAAGGTTTAAGAAACACTGAAGGATGGGAATCAGCAGGGAGTCATGAGGAGATGAAACTGATGCTGGTGATGGTGGCGATTTCTTTATTTCCCCACATTTATTTACTGGATGCCTCTAGAGTCCAGACACAGTTCCAGAAGTGGGTACCAGTGAAGAGCAAAGCATCCAAAGCCTTGGTTCTCATGAAGCTTATTTTCCAATGGAGGAGATGGATTTCCTAGTCCTATACACACATATGCAAGCACCCACAAAATAAAATCTCAAGCAGTAAGTGCTAAGAAGTGCAGCTATGTTGAGAAGTGTTATGAATATTACAGTGATGGTGATGATGATAATGAGAGGCTGAAAATGTTGAGAGACAGCCCTAAAGCACCACCACTTCTGCATAGGGCACTCTCCTTGCAGCTGTGGCTACACCACTAAGAGCACCCTCTTGGTACCTGGGTCACCTTGAATGGCATGGGGACCTGGACGGGGCTAAGAGTCTCACATGGAATGACGTTGCTCATGTTCTTACTTATGCTCCTGAAGCCTCGGCATTCCCTTTGGTGTGGAACAGCTTCACGATGCAAAATGAACTGAGGCCGAGTGTGCCAAGGCAAGATTCCTGCAGAGTGCGGTTCTTCCATGCAGTAAACTGTGATCTCATGACTGGGAGAGAAACCACTGTGGCAATTTTAGAACGTGACCCAGTGTTTTTCAACAGTTCTCCCACTGAGAGCAGAAGGTCACCTCGGGAACCTGGGCTCTGTAAGACTTCTTGGCCAGGGGTATCTCCAAGGTCACGCTGCCACAGTTTCTAGTTCCTGGAGTCCAAGCACCATGATGACAGGGGTCAGTGCCATCTAAGGGAGACGTTTCTGGTCCGTGCTCAGCCAGTAACACCCACCCACCACACGGAGGGAGTGCACGCTTAGAGGATGCCTCCAGGCCTCAGTCACTCAGCCTTAGCCCCAAGGAGCAGAGGTAGTAAAGTCGTGCAGATCCAGGGAGCTTCCCTAAAGGCTGCAGGGCTGAAATCAGCCCTGTAGAACATGTTGAAGTCTTAGGCAAGAATGATATCTTCTCTGGGAGAAGGAAATCTTTACATATTCATTCACTCATTCCTTCATTTCTGTTTATGTCATTTCTACCTTCCTGGGCGAATTCCTTGTGATCAAGAGTGCTTTTTGTTCTTATATGACTCTCTAGTCTCCAGTCCCCACCCCATGGTCTAACACCCACATGACGCACAGAGATCTCTGGAGAGGGGATTTGACCCCTCTGCATAGGAATTCACATTTTCCTTTGCTCCCCCTTGCAGCCCCCTCACTCTGCCCTGGGCACCCTCAGCCCACAGGGCCCTCCCCCAGCCTCAGGCTCGCTCATCCTCCAGGGTCCCCTTCTGCCCCTCCTTGAAGGGGACAGATAAGCATGTGCTTCCAGAAAGGGAGCTAAGGACATTATCAATGCAGATGGTCGGAGAAAGTCACTTGATTCATGGTGTGTGGTTTAGCAAAGCTGCTTTCCCGAGCCTACAGAAGGGGCTGGAAATCATCTTTCTTGGAGGGAGCAGGGAGCAGGGGCAGCCATGGTGGCTGAGGCCAGGCGGGAGGAGCACCTGGCGGGACATAGCCTGGATGCGGCAGGCTGCTCCTCAGAGAGAAAGGCCCTGGCCACCTTGATGCAGGAGGCCTCCTGTCTGTCCTCAGCACTCCCCACGGGGTCCTTCAGTCTAAGCAAACAGAAGGGTGTTGGTGGGAGGCCCGAGACCCCAAGCATCCCTGGCCCACAGAGTTGCATAAACTTGGGCCCATGTGCTCTTCCAGAACCATCTAATCCAGACCTGCTTCAGAGAAGATCCAGACCAGCCTCCAGGAGCTCTTTAGAATGGCTGTCCTCTCAGCCTGTCTCCCTGGGGGGTTCAGGTACCCTCCCTTTCAGGACTCAGCTGCCCTGGTCCCTGCACAGCCCCTCCCATCAGATCCAGGGCTTGGGGACTGCAGCTGAGTTTTCTGGGCCTTCTTCCTATGGGAAGACCCAGTGGGGCCCCCTGCACACCTTTTCATCCTCCAAAATCCCACTAGTGCCACCTGGAAAGCCCTACCAGCTGGGTAACGATTCCCCTCTCCAAGGGATCTTCCCAACCCAGGGACTGAACTTGGGTCTCTTGCATTGCAGACGAATTATTTACCATATGAGCCACCAGGGAAGCCCCCAAAATGCCACAGAGGCCCCTTCAATTTGAGCGTGAAAGAGATGTACATAAGGTAGGTTTCTGCCTCCAGTCCCAGTTGGTGACCTTCTATACACAAAGTGTTCTTTAAAAGAGCACAAAATAGGGACTTCCCTGGTTGTCCAGTGGTTAGGATTCAATGCTTTCAATGCTGGGGCCCCAGGTTTGGTTCCTGGTGAGGGAACTAAGATCCCACAAGCCACATGGCCAAAAAAAAGAAAATTATACAAGAACTAACTGGGGACAGGCATCAAGGCATCTGCTAATGGTTTGGGGCAGTGGGGATTGGGAGGAATCACAAAATATGGCTCTTTCTGAAAAGTTCCAGTAAATCCCTGAATGCGTCCCACAGCAGGCACTCCCAGAATTGGAAGGAAGCAGTGAAGCCCTACCAGTGCTTTATTTCAGGCACTGTGATTTCTGAGGCCGTGCACTGGTCCTTCACCCAGCTGGCGCACCGCTCGGGGACTAAGTCTCGGGCTGCGCTATTCCCCAGGATGGCAAACCCGACACAGAGAAGGATCTGAATTCTGCCCAGAATCAGCCAGGTCCCCAAGCATCGCAGCCATGCTCGAGCCTAGGACAGTGGCACTCTTGGCGGCCACTGCCCGGCAAGCCTCCAGGGGGCTCCTACCAGCAAAATACACATAACGTAAAACTTACCGTCTTAGCCCTTTTAAGTGCGTGGCTCAGTGGTGGTAAGTACAGGTGCAACCACCACCACGGTCCATCCTCAGAGCGCTTTTTCATCTTATAAAACTGGAATTCTGTCCCAATTCAGCAAAACTCCCCTTCCTCCCTTCCTGGCTCCTGGCAACCACTCTTCTTTCTGTCTCTGTGAATTTGACTCAGCTAGGGACCTCAGGTAAGTGGATTCATACAATGTGTGTCCTTTAGTGACTGGCTTCTTTCCCTTAGCATAAAATCCTCAAGGTTCATTCACATTGTAGTAGGTGTCAGAATTCCCCTTTCTTTTCAGGCTGAAGAGTATTCCATCATATAGATAGACCACATTTTGCTTGTCCACTAATCCACTGATGGACACCTGGGTTTCTACCATCTTTTGGTTCTTGTGAATAATGCTTCTCTGAACATGGGTGTGAACAAACATCTCAGATGCTGATTTCAATTCTTTTGGGCTTGTACCCGGAAATACTGGATCATATGGTAATTCTGTGTTTAATTTTCAGAGGACTCACTATACTGTTTTAAACAGCAGCTGCATCTTTTTACATTCCCACCAGCAAAGAACTAGTGTCCTACTATCTCCACATCATGCCATTATGTTCTTTTCTTTTCTTTTTTTTATAGTGGTCATCCTCATCCTCATTTGTGAGAGGGTTCCATAAGTCTCCTTTTAACTATGAAACATTTAAATTATATCTAATACTGACATGAACTTCCCAGGGTTAAACTAAGAAAATTACATCTGTTCAACAATTAGCAGTTTACAGAGTTCTTTAAGATACACTACCTGATTTTATCTTTATAATTCTATAAAAAATATTTTGTGGTTATCGCATTTTACAAAGGAGGAAACTAAAGATTACCGAAGGAAACTAAAGTGGGTTACGTGGCTGAGATTCAAACCCTTTTTCCTTCATGCTTCTAACAAAAGAATGTTGTCACCATTTTGACAGATTTTGAGGTCACTCTCAGTTGGCAGGGGGCTTCATATTAACAACTGTGGTAACAAAATTAATAGCACTTAAAATTGAAGAAACACCTTCTAAGCACAGAGAAAAGAATCATCAGATCTACTGAAGGTAAAATTAAAATATATACTTCAGGGTGTCCAAAAAATCAAAATAAATGTTGATACAGGATTGGATCTCCTCCTCTTGAAGGATCAAAAATGTTGTATTTAGATTTTGGTCTGTTAACAGTATAGTAATACCGGCTGCTAATACAAGTAATGATATCAACAGTAGAATGGCAATAATGAAGACCGATTATACTGTGTGGGTCTCGCCACAGCCGAAGGTCAGCTGACTGAAGGTCAGCTTCAGTCTTCAAGCCCTGCTTCTGTCCCACCTGTGAGTTCAGTCCATCCTCATATCCTTGCCTGTGGCCCTTCCCTGGACCTGGAAGACAGCCGAGCATTCAGGCCTCAAGGAGGCAGAGGGCTGGAGTCCAACTCTGACTCACCCACTCTGTGGCCTCGGACACGATCTCAAGTGCTCTGTCTGTCTGTCCCCTCAGCAGTGAAGCTGGGGCAGTAAGGGGTCCTGTGAGGGGCCTGTGATTAAAGTGAGGCTGGTATCTTGCTCCTGAAGGTGGTCGGCACTCTCCACTCCCGCCTCCTCCACGCTCTCTGCCTCCACAGTGGCCCTCCCCCAGACCACCTGGCACCCCTCTCCAGCAGAAAGCACACACTTGGATGGATCTGGGCCCCTGCTCTGACAAGCCTGGGCCTGGAGGCGAGCCCCCTCTCACACAGCCTCCACCCATCTGGCAAGAGCCCACCGTCCTCTGTACAGCCACCCTTCCCTCCACATGGAAATCACTCAGGCCTCTCAGCCACTCACAGCAAGGCCTCTGCTGCTACACATCTCTGGCTCTGCCCCAAGACATGGTGCCCTGCAGCAGAAGAAGGCTCCACTCGCTCAGCAGCTGTGTGACCTCAAGCAGGACATTTACCGTCACAGGACATGGTGAAGATCATGTGATCAAACATAGTAAGAGGACTCTGTACCCCGTAAAACTATCTATAGGTCTCAAATGTGACTACAGGCATTCCAGGCTTTAATCTCCTTCCATGTAACACTGTTCTCCCAGATCATAAATTCCTGAAAATGGCCATGTACTTTGTACGGTAACTCATTGAACTCCTCCTAAGTGCTCGATAGATGTTTTCTATGATGGATAGACTTGGGCCCCTGCTCTGGCAAGTATGGGCCTGGAGGTGCCCTATATGTTAATATGCAACATGGCAGCTTCTCTGTTTCAGGCGTGTGGAAGACAGAGATCCAAGTGGCTTACATTTAATCATATAAATGCAAAGTGTGGGTATCTATCTGCTGCCTGTCAAATCCCCATCCTCTAAGCAGGTGCATACAGAGACATCTGGGCCACACATGATGGCATAGATGTTTCCACCAGATGTCCTGCCCAGGACCCCTCCCCCTCCAGCCAGTGGGTCGGAGCCCAGCGCCCACGTGCTGGATGGCTGCCCACCCGCCCTACCCTTTCTTATCAGGAGTTAGTGGTACCTCTCTCCCCATCAGGAGAGAGGTAAACAATCAGGGAGAGGGAAGGGGAAAGCCTTAAATATTTGCTTTCTTTACAAGACCACCTACAATATGCTGCTGAGAACCTGCAGGGGAAACAATCTGTCGGAATCCCAGGGCCGGCGAATGTAAACACAGGGAACACCACGCGGGCGAGGGGCAGCCGGGCTAGATGTTCCCACAGGTTTCCCAGAGAGGGGAGGTGCCGGGGTATAGAGAGGGAGACGGGGGTCCTCCTCTAGTTTTCATCCTGTCTTCCTGATCCCTTCTGTTTTCCTTTGTGACCTACCAAAATCAGTTTGGGTTAGAGTTTGAGCATGTGTGTCGGTGAAAAGGCGGCTGTTACGACACAGCTGGGACCCCTTTCCTTTTAATGTGAAGGACCCCAGCACCAATGTGGGCCGCGTGGCTGCCGCAGTCGTCGGAGATCGGGGGTCACAGAGGCGCGCGGCCACTCACCCGAAGCCGCGGGGGAGGGGGGGCAAGCAGAGGCAGGAGAAAGGGCGAGTGTCAGCCTGCACTTGGAGTTCTGTTCACCATGGAGACCCCAAGGCAGAAGACGACTCATCAGAGAATATTTTGGAAAGTGAGTCCGTTTTGTTTTCGGTGGCATTTCCCTCTAGCTCCTGGAGCGGCCTAGAAGAGGAAGGGGGCTAGGAGTTGGTGGGGTGGGGGTGGTGCGCTGGGGCTGGCTGGGAAGAGGCTGGTGGGTGGGGCTAGTGGGCTGGGGCTGGATGGGATCGGGCT
>ML660238.1:1965768-2035775 GCA_007570785.1 Antilocapra americana
GGGCAGGAGCAGTCTCGGAGCACATTAAACCCATGGGGCATCTGAGCAAAGTCCTACGGGACCTTTTTTGGTATTCGTAACTCCGCTCTGACCCTCCTGCCTCAGGCTCCGCGAGCCCTGAGACTCTTCCTCAAGCGGCTTCCCAGGCGCCCCATCACCTGACCCCGCAGGACCTGAGAGTTTATCTGAGGAGGCAGAGGCACTGTCGCCGGTACTGTCCTCACTTCCCCTGACGCCCCTGACGTGAGATGGGCAGGGAACAAGTACCATTACCTCTCAACCTCAGTTTCTCAAGCTGTTAAAATATAAATGAAATTAAAATGATTATGATAAAATTTCCCTTTTAGAGTAAGTTTTAATAACTAAAGACAATGCCTTAAAGCTCTGATCACAGTGTCTGGTTAAGTGCTAAGTAGCTGGTGAATGTTACCCCTAAAAAAGAAAAAATCCAGCCAATCAGACAAACCACCACCAACAACAAAAAAGCAGTTGCAGATCTCAGAATTTTTAAGAGACATTGGTCTGAAGTCTTTACCAGCTCACCACCTTCACAGAGCTTTTAGGAGTCTGATTGGGCTTTATCCCCAAATCTAAACCCTTGGTTTGTTTTTTAAGTTGTCAATAATGATTTAAATTTCGAGGATATGATCAGAACATAGTTCACTGAGCTTCCACTCTCACTTCACTTCCTCCCCCAGCGGGTGACTCACTATCTGGTCCCACCCCCACACCAAAGCCCGGCCCTGTTACCGAGGGAGGCTGAGAGGCTGGCAGACACTGCTGGGCACTCAGCAGGCCTGCAATACAGTCCAAATGCTGCTTCTCCAGGGATGGCTTCACACTGCTGGACTGACATCTGAGCACCCTTGAGCTCAGCCACGAGAAGCTGTGTGCCCACCTTGGGCAGGGAGAGCTCCCCTGCAGACCCCCCCAGAATTTCTGGGACCCATCAGTGGATCAGCTGCACCGAATACCAGATAAGCCACTCATTTTGAGCCCAAGCCACCACCTGCCCTCACCTGAGCTTCTGTGGTGGCCTTGGGCTGGCCTCTCCACTCATCTAGCTGCTCTGCATCTACTTTTTTCATGTAGCCAGAGACACTTCCATTACTTCTAAAATAAAGTCCAGCCTCCTCAATGAGCCGGAAGGCCCTACGGTCCTCATAAAATTTGCCCTACAACAGGGCACCCTTTCAGGTATCATGTTGTTCCCACCTCAGGACTTTTGGGTATATGATTCCTTCCTTCTGGAAGATTCTTTGTCCTCTCCACTCACCACTTTGTCCCCTGGCAAAGTAAACATCCCTTAATTTTCCAAATTTCAATTTCCATTGTGTATATATACATATACATACATGTAGATATATATACATGTACCACATCTTCTTTACCTAGCCGTCTGTCAATGCACACTTAGAGTGCTTCCATATCTTGGTTATTGTAAGTAAATTTTGCCATTTGTAACAATATGGATGTACTTGAAGGATATTATGCTAAGTGAAATGTCAGAGGAAGACAAGTATTATATGATATCACTTATATTTGGAATTTAAGAAGATAAAACAAACTAGTGAACATAAAGCGGAAACGGGCATAGATACAGAGAACAAACTAGGGGTTACCAGCGGGGAGAGGGAAAGGGGAAGAGCTTCAGAGGCACAAACTACAATGTATAAAGCTTGTATTGTTTATATAAGCTACACGGATGTAATGTACAACAGAAGGAATATAGCCAATGTTTTACAATGGCTAAAAATGGACTATAACCTTTAAAAATTGTGAATTGCTATGTGGTATGCCTGAAACTTACATGATATGGTACATTGAAATATACCTCAATTTTTAAAAATTAAAACATAAAGTTTAACCAAAAATAAAAGTTTAAAACATTGAAAACAATGCCTGAAATATACTAAGCACGTCATCATCATTGGCTATGATGATGTAATTAGATTCTCAATGGATTAAAGACCTTCTTGTAAACAGTGAAGCTATGAAGGTAATAAGGAATTTATAAAGTTGTATGTAAAGATAGCTTTGTTACCTACCAATGAGGAAAAACTTCTGAAATAAAACTTTACAAGTACAAACCATAAGGCAAAAAGGAAATTAACTTAATTACATGAAAATTAAAACTTCTGTGTACAAAGGACATCACATGTGAAGTTAAGAAATGAATGATAGATGGAGAGAGAATTTTTTTCTAACATCTAAAACTGATGAAGCATGAATATCCAGAGTATGCAAAAGTCCCTATAAGTTCGAATATACAAAAAGAGACAGGAACCCAAAATGCACAAGTAATGTACAGAAAACACAAAACTATAACCAGCACATGTTAAGTGTTCAGACACACACACAGTGATGTGTGTCCACTGCACATCTGTCATCACACAGGTGGGCGGGTTAAGAAGGTGGATTGCACCCAGTGTGCAGTGAGGGTGAGGGCCCCTGCTGAACTTGGGGGTGGGGAGGACCAGGGAAAGGCTCCCAAAGTGCCCATCATGGACCCAGGAGAAAGGGACCTTAGAATCAGCACAGATGAGAAACATCCTGAGCCATGGGGATGCAGAGTGAAAGGCAGAAAATGCGTGAGCTCTCCATCAGGACACGATGACACCAGCTATAAGTGCGTTAGAAATGAAAGACGTGTATTTCACAAGCCGCGTGCAAAGGAAGTGTGGCTACCTGCCCTGAGCAAGGAAGGCATGGAGTAGAAAGTGGAGATGAAGAGGTGGTCTCAAGGGAATGCAAACCACTCAATCCTCCACCCCTGAGGTTAGAAGGAAAATGATAGAAGGTGGGGAAGATTTATTGAACAAATAGACAGTCCATAGAAGTTACTTTGGACAACGGTAAGTACCCCCTCCTCCCAAAGCTGTGGTCCTGCCTGCGTGGCTGTGGCCTTGTCACCAGGACCTCCCGCACCTCCAACATTAGTGCCCACGCACCGGCCCAGGTGAGACTCCCAGCATTCCTCTCCACCCTCCCCCCATGACTACCAAACCCAGGCAGGGCTGTAGAGGCAGGCCTGGGCTCCTCGGGTGGCCAGAGCAGGCTCTCCTGGGCCCTGGCCACAGCTCATCAGCCAGGACCCCTCTCCTCCTTCACCAGGCCTTTTGCAGCATTGCAAGTTCAGTTTCCATAGATCTACTCTCATGCCTTAAACCTCTCATTGTCTCCTGAGCTGAATTAAAATCCTCAGCAGACCATACATTTCAGTCTCCAACTGCTGAAGCTGCTGTAGGAAAATGCCTCCGGGTGGGGCCTAGCAGCTGACACAGCTCTGGGGGCTGGAAGTCCGAGGTCAAGGTGCAGGCAGGTTTGATCCTCGGTGAGGCCTCTTCCTGGCTCAAGAGAGCTGTTTTCACCCTGTCCTCAGGTGGCAGAGTGAATATGTCTCTTTCTCTTTTTATAAAGCTGTTAATCCCATCATATGGGCCCTACCCTCATGACTTCATCTAAACCTGATTACCTCCCAGAGTCCCATCTCCAAATACATTGAGGTTAGGGCCTCAACAATTTGTGGGTCCACAATTTGATACCTTCCTATTCCTCCAAACTCACCCCCCCAACCCCGTACCCACCTAAACATCTCTCACACTGGTTCTCCCCTCCTTGCCTTTGTGCGTGCTACTCTTTCTAAATCTCTCTGCCTGGAGAGCCTCTCTTTGTCCTCCTAGACTCAGCTCCGGCCTGTGCCTTTGAGACGCCCTCCTGGTACTCTCACCAGGGAGCGCAGCTCCCCCTTTGAGCCCCCACTGTGTCTTGGGCACATCTGAGCCTTCCATGGTCCCGCAGCCCTGTTCATGGAACTGGGGCTAATTTCTTGGATACTTAGATGCAAGCTCCTTAAAGAAGGAAGCAGGTCTTAGTAAAAATTAAAGCCCTGGGCCCTGGTATAGTGATGGGTACCACACTGGAGGTACCAGCTGGGCAGAGGGATGAAGGAATGGTTTGTCCACGTGGCCCAACTCAGGAAACTAGAATCTCTGCTCTCATTTCTTTTTCCTTGGCCAGGAGAGGTGGTCTTGGGAACTGGGAGAGGTTTTCTTGTCATTGTACTTCCAATGCCAGACAGAAGCTGATGCATGGCAGGTGGGAGAGGTATGTTTCCTTCACCTGCTCTGGTGTCTCCAGTATTTGAATGACTTACAGCCACTGTTTCCTAAGACCCTAAAGGCTAGGGACAGCCTCTGGGAAGGGAGTGTTTGGGAACCCGATTTAACTCCTCAGACAGCTGGGCAGCTTGAGGTTCAGGCAGAAGGAGCTCCCAACAAAGCCAGGGCTCAGTTGGCAATGTGGGGGAGCCACAGGAAGGTGTGCCCTTGCTGGGAGCAGGGATGTGACCGTGCCAGGGAGGGGCAGTGGGTGTTTGGGTGATGGGAGAAGGAAGGAAGTGTTACCACAGAGCAGGCATGACAAACCAGATGACGGGGCCTGCATGCCAGGGGTCAAATCAGTGCCTGTCAAAGTCCCAGCCTCACTGGGCTCAGACCTTCTGATCAGCCTCTCTGCAAGACCAGACCTTGCACCCTCTGAGCTTGCCTTTCAGCCCCAGATACTGACTGTCCTCAAAAAAAAAATCCTAATTAAAAACAAACAGCTCCAGACTTCCCTGGTGATGCAGTGGATAGGAATCCACTTGCCACTGCAGGGGACACGGGTTCTATCCCTGGTCCAGGAAGATTCCACATGCCATGGAGCAACTAAGCCCACAAGCCACAACTACTGAAGCATGAGCACTCTAGACCGGAGAGCCACAACTACTGAGCCCCAGGGCTGCAGCTCCTACCAGGAGCCTATGCTCTGCAACAAGAGAGAAGCCACCGCCACGAGAACCCCAAGGCCTGCAGCTAGAGAAAGCCGGCGTGCAGCAGTGGAGACCCAGTGCAACCCCAAATACATGAATAAACAGCTCCCCACTCCCTCCAGCTTTCAGAAAAACTACGCAATCATCTCAAAAACGTACAGACCCTTTCCTCCAAAACCACAGGGAACATGTTCACCACCACCATCTTCTTGCTGCTAAATGTTTGACCTGAACCCTTGTCTGCTGGAGGCTTTAAATGATGGGCTGATTGGAGCACTGAGTCTGCAATCCAAGCAGGCCACAGGTTCCCCACCCAGACAGAAGCCATCCACAGTGTTCTCCAGATGAGGGAACCGGCCTAGATCTGGGCTACCCATTGTAACAGCTTGCCACATGTAACTCTGAAAGATGGCCAGTGCAACAGAGGACCTAATTGTTAAGTAAGTTGATTAATTACTATTTAGACTAATAGTTAACTGGGCTGCATGACTTTGTGCTCTAACCAGGCTCCGACACTGCGTCCATCCCTAAAAGTGTGCCCTTTCTCTCATTCTCACAACTGTTCCCTCCCCGAGACACCCATTGTCAATCAAGGTGGCCCTCAGGGTGACCCAGGCAAGAGCAGCCCTTCCACCCAGCTTCTTCCTTCTGCAGTCCTTCCTCTCAAAATCCAGCCCAACCCCTGCCCCTTAGGTCAGCTCGGATGTGATTGTGCTAGGATTATGGACAGCTGGCCTCAGGACCAGAAGCCTCAGGACCTCAGGGATGCTGTGACAGGGAGGACGTGGGTTCACCCAGAACTCCAGCAGGCAGAGGCCAGAGCAAGAAAGCTGACCTAGGCCAGCTGCTGTGCCACCCAGGGTCCTATGGCCCCAACTCAGATGTTGCTGCTGCTGCTAAGTCGCTTCAGTCGTGTCCGACTCTGTGCGACCCCATAGACGGCAGCCCACCAGGCCCGTCCCTGGGATTCTCCAGGCAAGAACACTCGAGTGTGTTGCCATTTCCTTTTCCAATGCAAGAAAGTGAAAAGTGAAAGTTAAGTCGCTCAGTTGTGTCTGATGCAGCGACTCCATGGACTGCAGCCTACCAGGCTCCTCCATCCATGGCATTTTCCAGGCAAGAGTACTGGAGTGTTGCCATTGCCTTCTCCGAACTCAGATATTGCTGTGCTCCAATTACTCAGTGGTGCCCAGTGATTGCTTTATAAATTCAGAACCATAGCAAGAAGGCAATCCCATACCTGCCCTGCCTAACCAACCCAGACGAGCAACTAAGGTAATTCACGCAGCTGAAACCACATTGCTTGATGAGGCTTTTTGTTGCTGCTGTTACTACAGACTTGCCCTGAGTATCAGAAGTCCTCCAGGAAGAGCCCTGTTCCCAGGAGCCTTCTATCCAGGATGCAGAATGCCAGCACCCAGGACATCCACCACCCAGCAGAATGGCCGCAGCATGAGCAGCAGGAACAGATGAGTAGCACACGCTGTCTGTATGCAGTGCCGATGTGGGTCAATAGGTTAGAGAATCGTCAGGCCAGCAGCCTAGACACATCTGTTCTTCTCTACATCAAAAATACCTCTCTGTACACATTTCTTTCCCAGGTTCTTTAAATGGAAGAGAAGTGCAGCCCTAGCCTCCCTACTTCATGGGCCAAATGAGATCTGACTGTGAGCTTCATCTGTGCACCTAGATGGAGGGTTCTCTGCCAGGCAGAATCCACTGCTCTGGGTGTGCTCACCTCTCCCACCGTGCTCCTTAGCAGTGGTACCGTACGGGAGGACCCATAGCTTCCTCTCACTGCCTCTAGTCAGTGCAGACTTGGGAAAGTGAAGTCTGGCCCCTTTCCTGGTCCTTGGTGTGACCCTACTGTCCCCAGCCCAGTGACCACTGAAGTCTTTGCCTGACTCTTCATGTCACTCACAGTGGACCAAAAAGGGAGCCAAGGAGGGGTTAGGAGGACCCTGTCTAGACGTCTAACCACCAGCAGCTTATGCCTTTGTTTCTCTGTAACACTGTGCATGTGTTGATTAGATTCAAAACAGAGTATGTATTCTGTGGTTCAAATGAAAGTTTCTAATTTATTCAGCTATTTTCAAAACAACAATGAAGGTTGATAAGTGAGCCGCCTCTGTCTCTAAAGTGCACTATTTTCTGAAGTCTTTTTCCTGTAAGACAGAGCATCACCCATGCTGATTTACTGGGTGAACCACATTCATCCCTAACTGGTTTTTCCTGGTATCAATCTTTTCTCCCTGACAGGCCATCTGCTCTGGGAATATCCATTACTGTTACTGACGCATGAAGATTTCTCTCCTTGAGGACCTGCAATAATAGCCTTCACTCTGTTCAAAGAATGAATTCTGAAAGGGAATCTGGGGTGGGGAGTGGAGGCAAATAAGCTGAGAGGAAGTCACTGCTCCCTGGGCGCAAGGATGGTTTCTCTCATCTGCTTGACCATCAGCACACTCCATGACTTGCCCCAGAACAAGATGAAACTGCAGGACCTGATTGAAGGGCGGGATAAAAGTGTCACTAAGGTACAAAAAGGCGAAGCGTTGCCTTTCTCCCACGGGCTCTCTCAACCTGTCAGGGTGGTTTTTGTCTGCTTCTGAATGTGTTCCTGCTGCTGCTCTCACCAGTGCCGTGATACCAAGTGCCCTCTTTCCTCCGCCAGCCGGCAGCCAAAGGCAACGGGCCCTGGCTGGGAGCTGGGAGGTCCAGCAGATGCAGCCCCGTCATCCCCACCTGGCAGACAGGTGCCCACAAGCGTGTGACTTGGCCTGGGGTGACCAGATGGTGACAGCACGCCACAGCATGGTTCAGCCAGGTCCAAAGCACATCTGAATGACCTAGGAGCAGAGCTAGTCCTAGGATTTTGAGTTTGTTCTAGTGGCAAGAAAGAACTTGGTCATTTGGATTTATTCTTCAGTGAATCAGGAAAAGTGATATCAAATGGAAAAGCAAGGGGGATTTTTTTTTCTGGGACTGGAAGGAGGGAAAAGAGGCAGACAGTTAGGACCAAGGCAACCATATTAGTTAAGATTCTTCAGAAAAACAGAACCAATAGGATATATATATACACGTATGTGTATGTGTGTGTGTTTATATATATATACATGTGCATATATATGTGTGTGTGCATGTGTATATATACACTTATATATCTATATATAAAGAGATTTACCATAAGTAGTTGGTTCACACAGTTCTGAAGGCTGCCACGCCACAGCCTCTGTGGTCAGCAAGCTGGAGGCCCAGGAGAGCTGATGGTATAGCTCTCCAAAGGCTACCAGGCTCAAGATCAAGTAGAACTGATCTTTCAGTTTGATCCCAAAGGCAGGAAAATCTCCTGTTCCAGCTCAACACAGTCAGGCAGCTGTTCCCTCTTATAAGCAGAAGGGTCGGCCTTTTTGTTTTACCTGGGCCTTGAATGGATTGGATAAAACCCACCCACATGGGGGAAGGTGTCATGCTTTGCTTCATCCACTGATTCAAATGTTACTGTCATCCAAAAACACCCCCACAGGCCTCTCCTTGCTCAGCTCATATGGAGCCTGTCACTGTCCCTTTGGCCTTCTCTGGGAATGGGCTTTGTGCCCCGGAATCTGACTGCCCTGGGCAGAACCATCCCACTTCTGACTGCTAGAGATGGCTGGACAGAGAGGACGCAAAGACACCGGGTGCCTGGGGAGCAGAATTCCCACTGCTTAGAAACCTGGCCCAGCTCTGATGGATACTTCAGCTTGATCATCCCTGTGAAACTGAACTGGAGAACTCAGGAAACAGGCTGGTCTCACATTCCCACTTGCCCCCAGGACCCACAGAAGGCCAGGGTCCCACCTTTGGGGAGCCAAGCAAGCAGTCACCTGTCTGCCCCAGGGTTGGGAGCCCTCCTGTGCTCGGCTGGTAGGGGCCCTTCCTTGTGGGCTTGTCCTGCTGGCAAGAGTGTCCAGGCAGATGTCCCTCCCCCAGTGGGGTGGGGGTGGCTGCTGGCCCTTCATTCTCCTCTCAGCTGCCTGATGGTGTCCTAGGTCTCAGCAGCTCTTAGCTACTGACAGGATGGTGCATCCAGCAGGGTGGTCAGGCCTGGCTCCGGTAGGCGCACTCTGCCCTCATCTTCCAGGAGACTTCATCTCCCAGAACCTGCCATTGGGCCCCTGGGTACCCAGAGCTATCATTTACTCGCCTTCAGTAAAGATAGATTGGCACTCAGGCCAGTGGAAGGAGACTAGCATTAGGCAAAAGGTCTGAGACACTGAGCAAGTCTCAGAACCCTCCCAGCCTCAGTCTTCCCACCTGTAAGATGGGGATAATTGTATCTTCCTGTTGACTGAATGGTGAGGTCCATCCATCTCCAAGGAGGCTGGGGGTGGTGGGAGGGCAGACACCCCACAACCCGCCTCTGACATTCACCTCTCCCCTCCAGCTGCTGGTCTGAGTGGGATCCCAGAAATGAGGACTCATGTATGCACACCCTTGTGTGGTGGGAAGCCCAGGTGACTCAGCAGGTTTCTCCCCACATCCCACAAAGGGCCGCCAGATTTAGCAGACAAAACTGCAGGAGACTCATTTAATGAATTGGTATTTCAGATAGTTAATAATTTTGTAGCATATGTCCTGAATATTTAAATAAACAACAAATACATTTTTAGTGTAAGTATGCTTCACAAATGTTGTATAAGTATGACCCAAATATTGGGGATGGGAGGAGATTGTGTGCATTTTTATGGTAAAATGCACATAACTGAATTTATTTTAAGTGTGAAAAAGCACCCTCACAGACACACGAGTCATAGGAAGACAGTGCACTCTGTGGCCCAGTTGAGCTGACGCATAAAATCAGCCTTCACAGCAGCCCATGTCCATGGGCACCGGTCAGTGAGGAGCCACAGGGACATTGTCCATGCAGTTTACAGAGCAGCCAAGCCTCAGGAGAAAGGGTGAGGCCATTCCAGGTGGCCGGAAACAGGCTGGTCTGACAGGCCACGCTCTGGGGGCTCAGCACCCTGACAACCCTCCCCCCAGACACACACCCTCACACTCTGACAGAAGTGCAGAACCCACGCCTCCTCAGGGCTCCTAGACCCTGTGCCGCCTCTTCTGCCACAAACCTAAAACACGGCACAGCATCTGTAGTTGACTCTCTCTCTCTTTCCCTAAATCATGGTCTCCTTGGGAAGACTTCAGACTAGTTAGATATTCCTAGGGCCCAGAGTCTTGCAAATGCTTGTGGGATGTTGACTAAATAATTGTGGCAGAAATACTTGTTGTGTTATGGATAATTTTTTTAAAGATAAAAACATTAGTCGCATACCAATATAAACTAAACACAAGTCAAAGATTGTACTTATTAGGGAATAAGATAGTACGCTAGTTCCAGGAGCAGAAATAGAGGCCATGAAATGTATTTACAAATAAAATAGATAGAAAACTGCCTTTTTCCATGACAGTGGAAATGTCATCCTCTTAACAAGGATTATTCTCTTTGCTGTCCTTCACTTACACCTTTCAGAGTTGAAAACTAGCTCAGAGATGATAAAAGAGGAATCAGATAACTCAGAAGTTTTCCATGGAGGACACCCAGGAATCTTTTTGGTCATTTTAAATTCTTTCACTTTTCTTCCCTGACACAATCTCTGCTTTGCAATCATAACAGTCTCAAAGAAAGATTATTTTGACCACAAAATAAAGCTTTCATGATGTTTAGCTTGGTTATCACCATGGGTGCAGCAAGACAGCTAATGACTCCCAGGCCTCCCTGGGAGAGTTTTGCAACATCCAGAGGCAGCCCACAATTGCTTTCTATCTGGAGTTTGCATAAGGGATCAGATTGGATTGTAAGAGCTTCTATTATCTGGTATCCTGAGGCTAGGAAACTGAGCCCAAGAAACTCTCTCCACCAGAGTTAACCTGCAGTACTATAAACTTGGGTGAATTTTTCTTTTCTGGAGGCTTCTCAAATATCTTAAGGTTCCTGACCTGCTAGAAAGTCTAGTACCTGCAAGCCAGCCCCCAGGTCATTTTTCCTTGAAGGATTTTGTAGACATTGTCTTCAAAAGTACAGTTGAACTTTATGCCTTTAAAGTGGCTGAATCATTGAGCATTGTCCTCAAATATGACACTCCAGATAAATCTTGATCAATTTCTTTAGTTGTATCCTGGTGCAAAGAAAAACAGTTTCTTACTGAGCCTATGCAAATAACTCTATCTCCAAGTATATAAAAGAGACTTAGTAAGTTTCTGAATTCCATGAGATCAGTGAAAATCTGGTATCATTTTTTAAAGTCCTACTTTGCAGAAATGGAATTTACTGAATTTCTGTGGATTAAGGATAGCTTAAGAAGAAAGAGAAGGAGCATACTTGTATATCTAGAGAGCAGAACTTTAAAACAAATCCCCAGTATACCAAAGAGTTAACCACAATAAAAATTTCCCTTATTAATTCATTTGGTCCTTTGAAATTATTACTATTTTGCAGAATCTTGGGTTATTATTTTCATGAAGCCATATGTGTCTCAACTAAAAAGTTCTAGAAATCGAGACTCAGACTCCTGGCATAGTCTAGTTCTCTGAGTGAAGTCAGTTCAAAAGCCTGTACCCAGGAGTCTATTTCTTGAAATGTTAGTTTGAATTACCTGGTACACTTCTTTTCCGTGAGTCACTGAGATAGTGTTTATTGAAGATACAATCTCTGGTCTGCATTTTATCACAGAACCTCAGGCAAGCCTCAGAGTATAGTAAAAACGATCTGTACATGACAAAGACTTAATAACTATGGTTAATTTATTACTGATAATTTTTTAAAATAGAAGGTCTGATGAGAGCTTGTAATAAGAGTAATGTATCTGGCCAAAAAAAGTGGCTATTTCTCCACATACAAAGCAAAGAAAATAAAGGCATTCCAAAGAAAAAAATTTAGACAAAATGTTTTTAATAAAAATGATTAAACTTATTTTCAAAAAATTCAGTGAAAGTTGTCTGCTTTATAGTAAATGAATATAATTTGTGTAGAGGAAAAGAATCTTGAGATACAACATATATTAATCCTAGAATGTATAGAAGGAGAAAATCCATAGAATTTATTTGCATCTCTGGCAATAAGAATCATTTGCTTTGTTGCAGTTACGTGCAATTTAGGAGTTGTAAGATTAGCTCAAAGTCAGTGAAAGGTGCAAATTGCACAGAATCAGAAAACTCACAAAGGTGTGCCCCAGGTAACATGTGGCTTCTGCTGAAGGCAAGCAGAAATCTTTCTGATCTGTTGAAAAGTTCTTTCTAGAGGGAAGATGGTAAGCAGGAAGCATCAGGAATCTATCTCCCCACTTTGACAGCAATTGCATTGGCAGAAGCTGTCTGATGTAACTATTTGGAACTCTGGAGATGTGTTAGCTTGGATGCCATAACAGAATATCACAGAGCTGGGGGCTTAGCCAAGAGAAACATATTTCCTCATAGTTATGAGGCTAGAAGTCCCAGGTCCAGGTGTCATCAGGTTTGGTTTCTGATAAGACAGTCCTGTCTGGCTTGTAGGTGGCTATTCTCACATGACCTCTTCTCTGTGCAGCAAGAGGAGGGAAGAAAAAGAACTTATGTCTCTCTTCCTGTAAGGACACCAGTCCTATTGGATTAGGACCACAACCTTATAACCTCATTTAACTTTAATTATTTCCCTAAAAACCCTATCTCCAAAGATGGTTACAAAAAGAATGTCAACTAAAAATATGCACATCCTAAAACTTGAGAGTTATGCTTATTTGGTGGGAATTTAGGGGACTTCAAGCCTGGAAGACAGTATCTCAAGTGACCCTGAGAAAACTGCTCCAAGGGGGCAAGTTGGGGGCCAGGTTATATAGAAGTTTTACAGCAAAGGGGAGGTAGTCCGAACATCAAAAGATGATTGTTAACTAAAGAAAACCAGATAGCCCAAGTTAAGGAATTTAGCACTTTTCTATGCATGGAAAGATATAAGAGTCTAGGTTCACTGAAATCATTCCTTCGATGTGCACCCCAGCTATCTGGGGCCAGTATCTTGTATTTTCACATTCTGAGCTTCTTCAGGGCTCACCATAGAGAGCAGCTACCGTCTGATGCTGCTAGGTGGCAGATAGTCTTCTCTCTTTGAGTTTCTTCAGGAATTACCCATTCACGTTGGAAGGCTACAATCACTGATGACTGTGACATCATTTGTTTGTGGATGTGGCAGGAAACATTCCATTTCTCAGCGTTAGGGCTTCACCATACAAATATGGAGAGAACATAATTCAGTCTATAATGAGAGATTACTGAAGGTTTGACGCTTCCAAGGAAAGACTTGAAGAGTGAATAGGGGCTAATTTGGGTCAGTTTCAGCTCTAAACACAACAGCAAACACTGTCCTCTAACCTCTAGCCCCAGGATAAGAAGCTGTGCGTACATTCCAAGAGCGACTTAACACACAGCTTGTGGGGGCTGTCAGACACTAGGGACCCTTTTCCAAATGACAAGAATCTGCTTTTGTCGTGAGTTGTTATCTCTGATTGTTGAGACACAGACAGAAAAGTGGGCAAGCACTATTGTTAAGACTGTCCCCATTTGGCCAAAGTGACTTCAAGGGGATTTAATGGCATGTTGGAAATCATTTTTTCCCTCCATTTCTCACTTTTCCCACTATAAGAGCTAGACATTTAAGGACCAGGATATTCAAAAGCAAATTTTATAGAGTCATTGAGTATGCCCAGGGAAAAACATAAGCTCATAATAGACCTGAGAAGACTGTAAGTTTTATATCTCAGATTGATTCCTGGCAGAGAGACAGCCCATATAGTGGCTCAGTCACTGACTGAGTCACATCTGACTCTTTGTGACCCCATGGACTGCAGTCCACCATGCTTCTCTGTCCATGGAATTCTCCAGGCAAGAATATTGGAGTGAGTAGCCATTCCCTTCTCTAGGGGACCTTCCTAACTCAGGGACTACACCTGGGTCCCTTGCATTGCAGGCAGATTCTTTACCATCTGAGCCACCAGGGAAACCCAGAACAGCAACAACAAACAGCAAATGTGGAGAAGGGGGAGAATTGGACCAGAGTTACCACATTATAAGATCAAAAAGTCCAGATTTCAACCAGAAAAGTCACAAGACATGTCAAAAACCCAACAAACAAAGTATGGACTGTTTAAAGGATGTATGAACAAAATGGAAATGTCAACAGAGAGAAAACATTAAAAAGGAACCAAAAGGAAATTCTGGGGCTGAAAACTACAATAACCAAACCGAAAAATTCACTCAAGTGAATGAAATGATAGGATGAACTAGAGTGATTTTTTTTTTTAGTCAAAAGTGTATTTGACAAAAAGAAGAGAGAACAATTGAAGGTACAATAATTTAAATTACAGAATCTGAGGAACAGAAAGAAAATGACCAAGGAAAGTGAACAGAGCCTATGGGCCCTGAGGGGCACCATCAGGATGCTCAGCATTTACACTGTGGGAGGCCCAGAGGAGGAGAGCAAGGGGAAGTGACAGAAAGATTACTTGAAGAAATAGTGAGCAAAACCTTCCCAAACTTGATGAAAGACATGAGTATAAACACCCAAGGAGCTCCACAAATGCCAAGCAAATGAAAGCAAAGAAACCCACATGTACTTTATAATCAAACTTTCAAAAGCAAAAGACAAAGAGAGACTCTTGAAAGCAGCCAGACTGAAGCAACTCATCACATCCGAAGGTCCCCAATGATAATATCAGCCAATTCCTCATCAGAAATGGGGGTCCTGATGGCACAGAACCTTCAGGTAAAGAATCAGATAAAGAATCTGCCGCCAATGCAGGAGACAAAAGAGACTTGGGTCCAATCCTCCGGTAAGAAAGATCCCTTGGAATAGGAAATGGCAACTCACTCCAGTATTCTTGTCTGGGAAATTGCATGGACAGAGGAGCCTGACAGGCTACAGTCTATGGAGCCACAAAGAGTCAAACATGACTGAGCACGCACACACACACACACCCCTCATCAAAAAGCTTGGAGCTGGAAGACAGTGAGTCAGTGCATTTGATATGTTAAAGGAAGTAAACTGTCAATCAGGAATCCTATATCTAGCAAAATTGCTCTTCAAAAATGAGGAGGAAATTAAAACATTCCTATATAAATAAAAGCTGAGAGGATTTGTTACTTCTAGACCTGCCCTGAAAGAAATGATAAAGAGAATCCTTCAAGCTGCAGGACACTAGATGTAACTCAAAGTTTTAGGAAGAAATATCAGATCTCTGATAGGATATCTGTAAGAATATCAGATTTCTGATAAAGATAAACATCCAGGCAATTATAAAACCTGGTATTATTGTAACTTTGGCTTGCCATTCCACTTTTGTTTTCTAAATAACTTAAGAAACTATGCATGAAAAACAATGATTAGTCTATATTTTTGGACAGAAGATGTGTAAAAATGGATTTTATGGCATCAATAACTAAAACTGATGAAGTCAGATCTGTATTGGAACAGAGATTTTATGTTACTGAATTAAGCTGGTATAAATTCAATTTAGATTTATAACTTTAAGATGTTAAACATGTTAAACATGTTTGTTGTTATGCCATGATAGCCATAAAGAAAATAGCTGTAGAATGCGCACGAAAGGAACTAAAAGAATTAAGATATTTTACTACCAAAACAAATAACTAAATGCAAAAGAAAATAGTAATGTATGAAATGAGGGACAAAAATGCTGTGAAGCATATAGAAAACAAATTGAAAAATAACAGAATTAAGTTCCCCTTTATCAGTAATTACTTTCAATGTAAATGGATTAAGTTCTCCAGTAAAAAGACAGAGATTGGCAGAATAGAATTTAAAAACGTGACCAAACTATATGCTATCTACAAGAAACTCACTTCAGATCCAAAGATGCAAATAGATTGAACATAAAAACATAGAAACAGATTCATGAAAGTAGGAAACAAAAAAGAGCATGAGTGGGCTATACTAATACCAGGTAAAATAGACTTTAAATCACACATGTTTACAGTAGGCAAAGAAGGACCTTATCAATTAATAAAAGATTCAAATAACAAGAAGAGTTAACCATTATAAACACTTATTACTTAACAATAGATCATCTAAATATTTGAAGCAAAATGTAATAGAACTGTATATGTATATACCTCATTTTGTTCATTCATTTCTTAATCAGAAGACATTTGGGTTGTTTCCAGCTTTAGGGTATTTTGACTAATGCTGCTATGAACACGGCCATACAAACATCTGCTTTGAATATTTTCAGGTATACAACATATATGATTGGGCCTTAAAAGGGAATGAAATTCTGACACATGCAGCAGCATGGACAAACATGCTTGAGGACATCATGCTGAGTGAAATAAGCCAGTCACTAAAGGATACATACTGTATGATGGCACTTATATGAGATCTCTAGAGGAGTCAAATTCATAGAGACGGGAAGTAGAATGGTGGTTGCCGGGGGATGAGAGAGGGAGGAATGGGCAGCTGTTGTATAATTAAGTTTCAGCTTGGGAAGATGAAAAAAATTTGGAGATAGATGGTGATGGATGCACAGCAATGTAAATGTACTTAATGCCACTGAACTGCTCACTTAATTAAAGTGATAAAATTTTATATGTATAACCTTTAATAAGTATAATATTATACTTATATTATACTTTACCTGTGTTATTTTATTTAATTTCCATAATAATCTGATGAAACAGGTGTTATCTTGATGTTTATTTTTCAAAAAAAAAAAAAGTGACACACAGATAAGTTAAGTACTTTATCCAAGGTCACAGAATGGATCTGAGGTGTGAACCCAAGCAATGTGATTCCAGATTATTCTTAGCCATTATGCTGTTCAGCTCAGTTCAGTTCAGTCGCTCAGTCATGTCTGACTCTTTGTGACCCCATGAACTGTAGCCAGGCTTCCCTGTCCATCACCAACTCCCATAGTCCACCCAAACTCATGTCCACCGAGTCGGTGATGCCATCCAGCCATCTTATTCTCTGTTGTCCCCTTCTCCTCCTGCCCTCAATCCCTCCCAGCATCAGGGTCTTTTCCAATGAGTCAACTCTTCGCATGAGGTGGCCAAAGTATTGGAGTTTCAGCTTCAACATCAGTCCTTCCAATGAACACCCAGGACTGATCTCCTTTAGGATGGACTGGTTGGATCTCCTTGCAGTCCAAGGGATTCTCAAGAGTCTTCTCCAACACCACAGTTCAAAAGCATCAATTCTTTTAGAAAAGCAACAAAGCAACTTTCTTTATAGTCCAACTCTCACATCCATACATGACTACTGGAAAAACCATATGCTGTAGTACTTTCAAAAGAAGTGAGCAACTAGTACTTTATGTTATTATAGATTTGATTATCATCATGTGATCTCTGATCAGTTGCTTTGCATCTCTGCATTTTCTTGAATGTGAAGCTGGGATTTAGCATTTCCTAGCGTGGCTGTGACCTTTCTCTGCATAGCTACAGTAGAAGGTGGTGTGGCCAATCAGGGTAAAATAACCTCTCAAATGGTGAATCCCACACTCACTCACTAAAGAATCTTTTATGATTGCCTTCCATGACATTAAAAGTCCAAATGCCAACTCTACTGCTTACTTGGTGTGTGATCTTGGGCAAGAAACTTGACTTCTTTGAGTCTCTGTCTCCTTGTCTAAAAAATGGAACTTATAGCATCTTTCTTGCAAGGGTGTTCTGAGTAGGACTCCAAAGTCCTCAGGCCTCACTGTCCTAAAATCACATCAGTGTTAATATTCAAACTTTACTGGCAAGGGATCCACCCCCCACCCCCACCCCCAGTTCATCAGACAACTGAGAACCTGAATTCATTTCACACTCTACATAAAACTACACATCTCCATATGATATGCACACAAGCAAGGAGAGAATCTGAAAAGCCATATATATGCTAAATAGAGTGTAGCTATTATTTTTATTGCTTTAAACAGAACATAAGGTCAAGGTGGAATAATATCGATATTAACAATCTAGAGTTTAGATCTTATTTTCTGACTAATCCCCACCCATTTTAAATGGAGAATGATGGGAATAACCTTTGAACTGCAGTATGCACATTCCTGGAGGAAATAGACAACTCTTATATTTTGTTTTGGTGCATTGTTTCCAAGACACATTGCTTCCACATAATCTCCCCAGGCACCTAAGAGATCATTTAAGGGAATCACTGTGATACTTAGGTGACTAACACTTTTACAGGGTAGAGGGGAAGGGGAGGCAAATCATATAATTCTTCTTTTTCCAGTACAGTTGAAAAATATCTTATCCTATATGCTTATAGATCATTAAAAATAATTTTTAATGTATCTAGTTATTATAAAATCACTGGCATGCAACTCAGAAAGAGTTCAAAGAATTGAGGGAAATTTGCAGTTCCTTTCACTGCCATGCATCTCTATGACCAATACTTGTTATTCTTTACTTGTATTATTGTAGCCACGCATTCCAGGAAACAAACTCAGAAGGACAATGCAGATAGTGGAGTGCAGTTTATTACACCAGCAGGCCCAAGGCAGAGTCTCCTCTTAGCCAAGGACCCCGAACAATTTTTGTGAAAACCTTATGTACGCTAAGTGTACATTCTCAAGCCTACCTCCCCAAATTCTCTGAAACTGGTCTGAACAAAGGAAAAGAAAGGTACAAAGTTAACCCAGGAGCATGCCTCAAGCCTAGGTAGTTAACAGTGGACAATTATCAATAGGCCTGTGGTCATACCCCAATAAGCATAATAGAATTTATGATTCTATTCAGTTACACAGATAATTAGGATATTCTTTTAGGCGTGGAAAGTCTAGGTACAAGCCCTGGGGCTCTTCCATGAAGGGGCAGGGAGGGGTCTGGTTTTTCCAGTTGGTATGTTGTTTCCATAGATACTGGGCATAGAGCTCAAAGCCCGCAGTCCAGTCCAAGATGGAATCCTGCTTTCGAGATGGAGCCTGTTCTTTCTGTTTCCTCCTTCAGTATAAAAAGGAAAAATAGGAATAGAATTAACACTGAGCTGTCTCACACAACCATAGAGATTGTCCATGATATCTGTGCTAGTGATTTTAGAAGATCTAATTTTCAATCAGAAAAATATTTTGAATTAAAATTAAATTTAATCTTCTATTTAAATTTGTCAAAATGTATGCTATATTATTGTTTTGTCAACTATAATGAGAATTCAATTCAGAAAAAACAAATTTAATATACAGAGTTCATGATTACCACAGTGTTAAAATCTTAAATATATTTTTAAATTAATATTTATTAGAGTATAGTGGCCTTACAATGTTGTTTCTGCTGTACAGCAAAGTGAATCATCTCTGCATATACATATATCAGAGCTTCAAGTAGAGTTCCTGGAGCTATATATTAGGTTCTCATTATTTATGTATTTTATAAATAGTATCAGTAGTGTATATATGTTAATCTCAATCTCCCAGTTCATCCCACCACCTCCCTTAACCCCTTGGTATCCATACATTTGTTCTGTACATCTAAAAATTTTAAATTTCAATTTATATATATATTTGTCAGAGAACTAAGATGGGAGAAGACTCTTGAGAGTCCGTTGGACTGCAAGGACATCAAATCTGTTCATCCTAAAGGAAATCAGTTCTGAATATTCATTGGAAGGACTGATGCTGAAGCTGAAATGCCAATACTTTGGCTACCTGATGCCAAGAACTGACTCATTTGAAAAGACCCTGATGCTAGGAAAGATTGAGGGCAGGAGGAGAAAGGGATGACAGGATGAAATGGGTGGATGGAATCACTGACTCGATGAACATGAGTTTGAGTAAGCTCTGGGAGCTGGTGATGGACAGGGGAGTCTGGCATGCTGCAGTCCATGGGATCGCAAAGAGTCAGACCCAACTGAGTGACTGAACTGAACTGAAGATGGGATGATCAACAAAAAGATTTTAGATTAAAATTTTAGGGACAGAATTAGACTAGAATTGGGGGAGATAAAATGGAAACAAATATTCAAATAGAAAAAGGAACATGTGAAATTACCAACAAAGAATAACATGGTTATGTATCCATGAAAATGGGATTTCCTAGGTGGTGCAGTGGTAAAAAAAAATCTGCCTGCCAATGCAGATGCCTACAAATGTGTCAGGCAGATTTCCTAGAATAGGAAATGGCAACCTGTTCCAGGATTCTTGCCTAGAAAATTCTATGCACAGGGGAGCCTGGTGGGTTACAGTTGATGGGGTTGCAAAGACTCAGACGCAACTGAGCACACAAACACACATCCATGAAAATAGATATTGATGATTATCAAATTATTATGATTTCATTAGAGTCCTTGTAAAGAATCATTCTTGATCCAGCAAATGATCAAGCAGAATGGCCTCACCCCACCAGGACTGAAGATACATTTAGTTCAATCAACAAATTTATGGTCACCAATGGGAAAAGATTGGAAAAGGGATAAATTAGGAGTTTGGAATTAACAAATTCACACTATCATATGTAAAACAGATAACCAAATTCTGTTATAACCCATAAGGGAAAAGAATTTGAAAAAAAATGTAAGTATGCATATGTATAACTGAATCAATTTGCTATACACCTGAAACTAACAAAACATTGCAAATCAACTATACTCCAGTATAAAATAAAAATTAAATTTAAAAAGATAAACAAGCATATTTAAATTTTTAATTAAATTGGAGGAAAAAATCAATCTAAATTGGTCAAGTTGGACGTGGCTAGGAGGCTCCAGCCAGAGGAGCTGGGGAGAGACTTACACAGAGGCGGTATGGAAGCAGAGCAAGGAGGTTACTGATTTTCTGTGGCTTAAAGCCTGGTTGACTATTAGTGATTGGCTGTCCTCAGGTTTCAATTTTGTAACCTTGAGGCATTTACAGGCTTAGGTTTGAGTTTGCTTGTAGAGGTGCCAGGGCATCTGAGCCCTTTCAGTCTATACATGTGTGTGTGTATCTGTGCACCTGTGTATTGGGATGTGTGTGTGTGTGTTGAGAGGTCTGAGTGTGTGTTGGCATGGATGTGTTTTCATGTGTGTGTTGTTCTATGTACCTATCATGTGGTGAGGCTGTATCCCAAGGCCTCCTTGCTCACACTTCTCCCTGAGGAGATCATCTCTCATATGCGTGGACAAGCCCAGCTAATGTACGAGTCCGCAATGTCATCTCTGGTTATCATGGCTGAAGGGCAAGTGGGGGATGATATAAAAATACAGCTTTAGGACCTGATTCACTATTACTTAACAACTGTTCAGGAGAATTGTGGCTTCCCTCGTGGTGAAGGCAGAAAAGCATCAAAATATCAAAATGTGAGAGTTATAATATTTGAAGGGGTCTTAACCTACTTCTGCTTAATAGCACCTCTAGAAAATATGTGATTAACGTGTAAACCATATAGAATTTTGTGGGACACAATGCTGTCTTTACACAGCCAAGCACTGGCGAGGAAACTGCAGCTTTAACTCCTCCTCCGAGTTAACCGAGTCAAGAACAGCATTCCTTCTATAAGAGGATAAAAAGAATCTCCCAAAGGACTTAAAAGTCTGACAAGAAATCTTTTAAATTAGCAGGGGGCTGCCACAGTTGCATGTGTAATGTCATAGCAAATTTGATTCTTCACATCCAAACCTGGCCACCTGGGTGGAGAGAAGGCGTCTCTTCCTCAGGAACCACGGTGGAGACAGCCAGTTGGGTGTCCCCTCATATTGTTACTGTAAGTTTCCCCCCTCAACACACAAATGGCCACTGTTAGAAAATTTATATACCTGAGGTGCAAAACAGATTGATTCACATTTTTCAAGATCTAAAGGGCTCTTTGCTTTACATAGGGATTCCAGAGGCATTCACTGAAATAGAAAGTTCCCCTGCTGCATTTAAATAGATTCTATTTACAAAACATCCATAAATTAAAATCACAGGAACCCAGTTTTGCAAACTAAATGAGGCATATTCAGTGTAGCCCTTACTGGAGATCATACCCTTCAAGAACTGTGTGACTGGAGAGGATGAAATAGTGAGCTTTAGACTGATGTTTGCAAAGGACAGGAGGTCCACCAAGAAAAGACTTGCAGTTGGTGGTCTGGCTGGAGGGATGAGGCTACAGACAGGAGACCCCAAGTAAGAGGGTCAGAACAACTGTTACTGGAATCCTGCTTCAGAGTGTCCACGTCTGCCTTCTGGTAAACAGGCCACCTTGGTTCTGGTAGAAGGAGCCAACCATCCAGGCTTTTCCCAAGGATAAACAGAGCCTGGGCCAGCAAATTTAAAAACCAGCTCCTGATGCTTTCCCCAGGAAAGTGCAGTTTTATTAACACAAGAAAACATGTAGCTAGAACAGCAATACCTACGAGCTTTGTGTTTTTACAGTCAACACACACTCAAGGGTCTAAATGCAATGGGAAAATGGATACATACACTCCAGCGCTGTATGATGCTGATGCAGGATGAAGATGTTTCCTGTCTAAAAAAAAAATGCAAGTGGGTTGAGGCAAGAAGTGACCCAGTCATTTCAAAGCTTTGGTGACCCCATCTTTGTGGATCTGAGGGAAAAGCCCTAAGAATTGTGGGAGTCTGTAAAAAGGTGGTTTCTCATTCCTGGGAGATCCCAGGAAGCACAATTGGGAAAGGGGGTAAGGAGGGAAATTTGAGGTGAGCTGGGAGCAACCTCCCCAATTCTGGGGCAATTAGGAAAAAAGATTCTCTTCTTCCAACAGAGCATTCTCTCCCTGAGTGAGCTCTTCCCAGCTTTACAGAAAAGCTGCCTCATACCACAGGCAACACACAGGCTCCTCAGCCAGAGGTCCAGGAGAATTCTTTCACAACCAAAGCAATTTTCCCTCTGATACCTGGGTACCCTGCTGCCCCTCCTCTTCTGCCTGTAGCATGGATGCAATGAAATAGTGCCCTTTGCATGTTTAACACAGGACTTGGCTGATAATAAACTCAGTCCATGGCCACACTATTAATAGGTAGTTATTAATAGAAACGTGCCCCTGCCAGTCTTCACCTGTCCCGTTATTCTTCAGTACACACAGGTTTTAGTTTCTTTGCCCCTCCCCTACTCTGAGTGCCATATTCACTGCCTTCCTAGTTCTTCTGATGGTCCTTTGTGCCTGCACCTCATCTGCAGGAAAGAAAAGGACTTTGGCTCCAGGCAAGTTCTCCCCTGGAGGCCCCACTGAGAGTAATGAGTCAGGGAGAGCAGCAACTTCCTCCCCCCCAGGTCCCCATCCCCTGAAATGGCCCTGATTCCTTAGCTCCAGGCACTTAGAAGGAATGTTTTACTCACTTTGGGGTTTTCCCATCAGGTTGATAAACTTCCTTCGAAGAGATGAACCCTTTCGTTTTGTGATCCCTTTAAAACACATTTGAACAAAATAGTCTTACAAACAGAAAACAGCCCTCCATCCCCAAACTGTAATCTAGACAGAACCTGGAGAGTTTCTTATATTCTTCAAAGAAGCTCAATGGGTATTTGCAGACACGTGGCTCGCTATGGTTGTAGACCCCAAACTACAATTCTCTGTTGATCTTGAGTAGATCCATCTTTGCTGGAGAAATATCTAGCTCTCGATTTATTTCAGGGCAACAGAATACAAGGGGCTTTCCAGCTGACACTAGTGGTAAAGAACCCACCTGCCAATTCAGGAGACATAAGAGATGCCCGTTCTATCCTTGGGTCAGGAAGTTCCCCTGCAGGAGAGCATGGCAACCCACTCCAGTATTCTTGCCTGGAGAATCCAATGGACAGAGGAGCCTGGCAGGCTACAGTCCATAGGGTTGCAAAGAGTTGGACACGACTGAAGTGACTTAGCACTCGTGCACACAACAGAATGCAAGAGGGTCTGGGTCCCCCCCCCCCACCCCAATCAAGCAGACAGCTGGAAAGCCAGGCTGAGCCACTCCAAATCCTGTTTGGAAGAAGAAACAGCATAAATAACTAAGGAAGAAACTCTGCAAACTAAGATAATAATGAAAACAATTCAGAAATGAACTTCAGTGAGAAGTCAGTGTTAGTATTGAGAAGTTGAGCAACACCAGCTTACAAGTGATGCTGAAGGTGATGCAGATGAGCTGAGAGAGGAGGTGAAAGGGCTGGGAAGGAGCTGCGCAAAGACAACTAGGGATCCCGGAAGAGGAAGGGCCAACCCTGGGGCAGAACACTTGGTGCCGCGAGAGGGGAAGGGCAGGGGCCCAGTCAGGGCATCCTGGGGCTAAGCTGTGAGGAAGCCAGCTTTGGTCTCGAATTTCCCAAGTAAAGAAACTGTAGCTTCCAGTACAGAAATTAATCCACCTTGCCCCAAATCACAGCTGCAGTAAATGAGACTCACCAGCGTGTGCACGCATGCTCAGCCCTTTCAGTCATGTCCAACTCTTTGCCACCCAATTGACTGTAGCCCTCCAGGCTCCTCCGTCCATGGCATTCTGCAGGCAAGAATGCTGGAGTGGGTTGCCATGCCCTCCTCCAGGGGATCTTCCCAACTCAGGGACTGAATCTACATCTACTTTATCTCCTGTATTGCAGGCAAACTCTTTACCCACAGGGCCACCAGCAAAAAAAAAGCAAATTCTGTCCTTATGTACTACATAGTAAAATGACCCAAATTCACTGTAATTTAGTGAAATTTGCCAGTGGCACAGAGATAGCTTGATGGACTGATGGACAAGATTCGAGCCTAGGAAAAGATTCAAGAGACATAAAAGACGGTCATAAGCAAAGTAATATTTCAATTTAGAAAGAAAATACTTTAATAATTAATAGTGCTGGCATAATAAATTATTCATCCAAAAGAAAAAATAGCTAAACTTTTCCTTCACACTATATACAGAAATAAATTCCAAAAGGATTCAAGACTTCAATATTTTTTAAAATACAAGTAATAAGAATATTTTTAATTTAAGAGGTTATCTGTATAAACTTACAGTATAGATGTTCTTTCCAAGCCAGGCGAGACCTAGAGGCCATGAAGAAAGGCTATATTTGAATAAATTAAAATGTCCAATTTTTGTATCATTTCAAGAAAAAAGCAAACTATGAGTGAAAAAAATCTATAGAAAAAAATCCAGAAGAAAATCCAGAAGGTCAGTAAACAGGGGGAAAATGCTCAATTTCACTGAGAGTTGGAAAAATGTAAAATAAAGTAACATGTGACGATAACTTCTATATCGTGCTATTGACAAACATTTTTAGAAGAAAAAGAATGAAAGAATAATACCTAATGCTCTCAAGAATACCAAAAATAGACAGTGGAGTACATTGCTAGCTGGGAATGGGAGTGGCTCCAATTTGGGGGAGATTAACGCAACAAGATCTGTTTTTTAAAATGACATATAAACCTACTTCATTTTTGTGAATCTATTCTACAGAAATAAAAACATCGACATATTAGAATATACACAACGATGTTATAGAGAATTGCTAATGATAACAAACAAGCAAATGCAAACCAGAAACAGCCTTTGTGCCCGTAACTAGAGGCATGGTTTTATAAGTGGTGTCCATCTACATTATGGAATATTGTAGGACTTTTAAAACGAATGAGGGAGCACTGTATATTGACCTGGAGGACTGTCCACACCGCGTTGATATAAGAGGAAAGAAATTTGCAGAGTAATTTTCACAGCATGATTTTATTTCTGTAAAAATCCACAATACCATTTTCTCTCTCTATGTGCATATATGTTTGGGTGATGCGTGAGAAACATGCAGCCAGAAAGACAAAATCTGTTGACTTTGGTTCCCAGGGAGAAGAGGGAAAGTGTTGGCAAGATCTTTGTGACTGTCTACACAGACTTACGCTGTAGTGCAGTGTCACTTGTGTGATTTTGTTTAAATTTTATGGGAGTATAGTTAATTTACAATGTTGTGTTGGTTGCAGGTGGACAGCAAAGTGATTCTGCTGTATGTATACATACATACATCCTCTTTTAGACTATTTTCCCATTTAGGTTATTACAGAATATTGAGTAGATCTCCTTGTGCTGTACACTAGGTCCTTGTTGGTTATCTATTATATACATATATCAATGGTAGTATGTTTCCGTTAATCCCAAACTCATAACTTATTCCCCCCCGCCATGTTTCCCCTTTGGTAACCAAAAGTTTGTTTTCAAAATCTGATTCTATTTCTGTTTTGTAAATAAGTTCATTTATATAATTTTTTAAATTATATTTCACAAAAGAGTGGTATCGTAAGGTATTTGTCCTTCTCTGATTATCTTTGTATGATAATCTCTAGTTGCAACCATCTAGCTGCAAATGGTATTACTGCATTCTTTTTATGGCCGAGTAATATTCCATTGTATCTGTGCACCACATCTTGATCCATTCCTCTGTTGATGGACACTTAACATTGCTTCCATGTCTTGGTTATTGTATTTGTGAAATTTTTAAACATATAAAAAACTGATTTTTGAAAGAGAGAGTTTTTCAAAAGTTACCCAGATTCCTAGGCCTCCCTATTCTGTTTGAGATTTGGGAGAAAAGCTTGAGAATCTGTGTCTTAAGATGATGCCCAGGTGATCCTTGGTGAGGCAGCCAAGGGTGTCTCAGAAAGTGTAGCAGCAGAGAGCTGCCTGGGAGGTACAGGCCACAGGAGGCTGGATGGGGAAGGCAGTTTGGAAGGAGCAGGAGGGAGGCAGGTGAGCAGTGGGTGGGAACCAGGGTGTGGAGGGAGCGTAGAGGAGTGCTCCATTTGTGAAAGGGGGGATCCCTTCCTCCAGGCCAAGGAAAAAGAGAGTAATCAAAGGAGACCTGGGGAAGATTCTGGGACATTTCATTTCCGCGGGCAGGAAAGGAAATGGAGGTAGCTGGGGTGAGAGTGAGGACCTTGGAGAAACAGTGGGAAATGACTGGGCGCCCTCAGGGCAAGCTGTGCTCAGAGGCGGGCCTTGCTCAGGAGCTGAACATCAGGTACCTCAGCCATCAGCAGCAGGACCAGACAGAGCACAGCACACCTCCTTCTTCCCAAAGAGGGTGAGTGGCCGCTGGGGTGGGTCACCCCTCTGTCTTTGCAGCCGTGACCTGCAGGAGGGACGCTGTAATTTGTGATACACTGTTATTACGAGCACAAAATTGGGTCAGGTCCCAACTGGGGGGCCTAGGAAATGATGCCCATCATTTCTTAAGTGCCAGGTGCTGTGCAACTGGCATTTCTGACAGACAACAGTTCCTTAGGGTAGATATTCTTATCCCATCTCCAGAAAGGAAAATTGAGGTTTAGAGAATTGGAAAGACATTATCACTCTGGGCTGGGATGGCTCCAGGGCCAATATGCCTGTGTGCCCCTCATTAAAGCTCTGCTTCTCGCCACTCCCACACAGAGGGAGGGTCTGGGGACCTGCCCAAGCCTGTGGACAAGGGGATGAGCCCAGTGGCGCCATAGCCTCTGTCTTCAGGCCAGTGAGCAGGCTGACCTTCCCTCTGTGAGCTGAGCCCATGGGATTCTGCTCTGCCAGCTCCCTTTTTCTCCAACTACTGAGCAGCTCTCCTGGTGACTCACCCTCACCTGCTGCGTGGACACGTCACTGCCCTGAGAAGAATGCAGCACAGAGCAGGGGTTAGGGCAGCCAGCACGGCAGTCCCACCCCCAGAGCCCCAGGGCCCCACTGGGAATCCCAGTTAGACCAGAAAAGTGGGTCAGCTCACTCTGCTCTTCCAGCCTCCCCTGGGACAGCCCAGGTTCCTCCCCCCCATCTGTCTGCCACCCGTGCTTAGGGCAGGCAGAGTGGCCTTGACCACAGGCCAGTGTGCCAGGGAGCAGGGGTGGCTGGTGGAAGCCTGCCCGGAAGGATGGTGTGGTCTCAAATCTCTCACTAAGGGACGATGTGGGGAAGCAGTGGGTACACCTCTTATCCAAGGGTACCAGTTAACCGCTACTGTGCAAATGTCAGGGACCCCTAGGGGTTGTGGACATGGAAACAACTGAGATCATCCACTGCAGAGTCCTGGGTATTTCATTCCCTCTTATATCCTCACCATGCAGAGCAGTATCTTGTACATGCTGCTGCTGCTGCTGCTAAGTCACTTCAGTCGTGTCTGACTCTGTGCAACCCCATAGATGGCAGCCCACCAGGCTTCCCCGTCCCTGGGATTCTCCAGGCAAGAACACTGGAGTGAGTTTCCCTTTCCTTCTCCAATGCATGAAAGTGAAAAGTGAAAGTGAAGTCGCTCAGTTGTGTCTGACTCCTAGCAACCCCATGGACTGCTGCCTACAAGGCTCCTCCATCCATGGGATTTTCCAGGCAAGAGTACTGGAGTGGGGTGCCATTGCCTTCTCCTCTGGTACATGCAAGCTCCATAAAAATGTTGAATGAATAAATGACAGGCTTGGTCTTGGCCTTTAGAAGCATAGTATATGGGAGAATCAGACATCAAACAAATCATGTAGCTCATTCACTCCAGTTGTGATGAGGATGATGATGTTCAGGATGAACTTGCAATTATTTTGAAAAGTGTTAAACGACTTTTCCTTGAGTGAAATTTTCTGACTCTTCTCAGTTTTGATATGAGAAAAAAAATCTTAAAAAGTAGCATGAGTCTAAGACAAAATTGCAGCTGCTATTAGATAATTCAGTGTGCTGTAGTGTTATTTAATGGAAGAACAGATTGTCAGTGGTAGTGAAAACAAACATATCAAAACAAAAGTGTGTGTGTGAGTACCCAAGCCTCTCTGTTCGTAAGAGTAAGGGGCTGGAAGCCTCATCAGCATAGTCCCAGGAGGGCTTTGGACCAGCTGCTTATCATTTGCAATTTGTCCCCTCCCCTCCCAGTTATGGAAAACTGCACAAATCGCTTGATAAGATGCTCTAAACTGCCATCTCTCTCTTGTCCTTGTTTCCAAGCCATGAGCCCCTCTGTGAATGGTCAGAAGCCACCTTATATAGTATCTGATGACCCCAAGTCCTCAACCCTCTCAACTGAGGCAGTTCCTCCATACAAGGTGGGCTTAGATGCCCCATGAGCCCTTCATAAAGATCAGGCTCTCTTCCACGGCCCCACAGCCCCATCTTCTCAGCTGAGTCTCTGACCATTAAAAAAACAAACAACAGATGTGGTAGACCAGTATGGGAGGCTAGATGCCCTTAAGTCTCAGCTACTTGGCAGAATCACAGTCTTGATCAACTGACTTAAATATCTGAGCCTCAATTTACTCATCTGCAAACTGGAACTGATACTGTTGTCCAAGAGGCCTGGTTGTTGAGAGGTTAGAGCAAATGAGGGTGCATGTACGAAAGCCCAGGGGTGAGGGGAGATGGGTCAAGGCTGGGAAAGGCACCAACATCCACAGACCCTGAGGCCTCATCCCCACCAGGCCAGGGGAGAGCATTTACAGGGCTGCCCAACCTTGCTCCGGAAGAAAGTCAGATCAAAGCTGAGATCACCTCTTTCCCCAGGTCTTTCCTTTGTTAGGAAGTGTCTATTTGTGTGGTTTCTGTGTGTGTCCTTGTCCACTTGCGCTGCTATTACAAAGTCCCATAGACTGGATGGCTTATAAACCACAGAAATGTATCTCTCACAGTTCTGGAGGCTGGAAGAGCAGGGTGCCACACAGGCAGGTGAGTGCCTCTTCCTGGGTCATCACAGGGGTCTTCTCCCTGTCCTCACACTGTGAAAGGCAAGAGGTAGCCATCTTATCCGGAGCCCGCCCCACCACTGACCTCAGCACCTTCCAAAGGCCACATACCAGCGTTTCTGGGGTGAGGATTCCAGCATAGGGATTAGGAGGGGACACAAGAATTAGGGAGCTCCTCAGGAGGCACAGTGGTAAAGGACCCACCTGAGAAAGCAGGAGACCCAGGAGATGTGTGTTCGATCCTTGGGTCGCGAAGATCCCCTGGAGGAGGAAATGGCAACCTCACTCCAGTACTCTTGCCTAGAAAATTCCATGGACAGAGGAGCCTGGTGAGCTACAGTCCATGAGGTTGCAAAGAGTAGGACACAACTGAGCAACTGAGCACACACAAGCAGTCAGACCACAGCCGTACGACTGGATTCAAATAAAACAAGGAGCCATGCTTGACCCAGGTTGCCGAGCCCAGGTTTGGGGCCGTCCTTGAGAATGGCCCCCTCAGATCTGGGGGTTTAGGGGGCTGGGGAGGTGAAGGGAGACATTTTAGTCACTTTGTCCAGTTGGAGTTTAGTTATCATCCAGAGAACCCTTTAAACTCTTGAATGAAACTTTTCTTCCTGCCCAGGATCCTATGGGACACGGTCTTAAATCATCAAAGAAAATCAAATGAGTGCTTATAACCAGAGAAGAGTAACCCAGCCAGGCCTTCCCTCGGAGGTGAAATGCCTTACGTAAGGTTCACCCGGTACAATTCACAGGCCAGCAGCGTGAGCCTCTGACCTCTGAGGTCATTTTGGCTCCAATTCAAAGCAAACAGAGGTCTGATCCGCAGGTAAGAAGTGAAGGGAAAAGAAACAAAGCCTGAGAAGCTGAGTGCAGCCACAGGAGCATCCTCTCATGCCTCTAGCCCGCCTGCACCTGCGCGGCCCTGGCGGACGTGCTGGGTCCAGGCCAGCTCAGCAGCATAGGCTCCATATGGATGATGCTCTAGCTGTAGCAATGGGTAGAAGGTACCCGTGCATCTGGCTACAGCCCGATCTCAGCTTTTCCGTCTGCTTATGTCTCCCACTTGGGATAATCCTCTCCGGACTTATTCTTTAGAGCAACTCAGAACAGTAATTAAAACTTTCCCCTGGTCGGCCTCCAGCACTGGCTTCTGTAACTGTGGAAGTCTGTTCTGAGACCGAAGGCCCCCAGCCCAGGAGGGTCTGTCCACACCCTGTAAAGGTTAGCAGGCTACAGCCACGGACCCACTGGGTCAGGGTGAATGTGTCATCAGGATGCAGTCCCAGTGTCCACTGAAGAACAAAAGCCCCCAGATTCCAAGGCGGGCCCTGCCCAGAGCCCTGACCTAGGTCTCCCCAGCCTCCTGGGGCCTCCATTTTATCATGTGTAAAATGGGGGGATTGGACCTGACTCCCCACTGTATATGTGAGAGGTGTAGCAGTGTGCTCTCCAAGGGAGCAGACTGGGGTCTGGCCTGCTGCTGAGCCCCCAGACCCCACTGAGCAGGAAGCCTTGTACCCTGGTTCCCCTGCTGGGGGGAACCACTCCTCCTCAGGCTGCTTGTGGGGGTCAGCTACAGGCATTTTGAGGCAGCCCACAAGCTGGAAGGACACCCAAAGGGACACAGCCATTGTCCCACAGGAGGATGAACAAATAGCTCAGCTCAGCCTTGTTCTGAGAGCAGCACAAAAAGAGGTTTTGCTGTTTGCTTATTTTTGATGAGGATTTATAGGAATTCACATATTTTAGCATTTATCTTTGACACCATGACAAGATGTTCAGAAATGACACATAACTCAGAAATGCTGTCTCTCACCAGAGACCTCCTGTAGCATCAGGTCTTCACAGACTCCAAATTCATTTTAATTAAAAAAAAAAAAAAGCAAAACCAAGCTATTTAGAGTGCATTCTCTTAAGGGTTAAGTTAGCATGAGTATACCAGTCATCACTACTTTTTTCTTACTCTTGTTGATATTGCTTTTATAATACAGGTAATAAAAATGAATATGCAATAAACACAGGCCTGGAAATGCAGGCTGTCTGCCTTCAAAGCAGAGGATGCTTCTGTGTGGTCCTGACACACACTCCAGTTAAAAACAAATAAAAACGGAAAGAGCTACCCAGCCCTGCCAACAAATGAAACAGCCTGTCTGCCTGGGTCCAGTCGCCCATCTGAAAGGCTATGTTGTGGCTGTCAGCACCTGTTCTGCTGGACACGGGCAAAGTGGAACAGAGCGACTCAAACTGCAGGGCAGGCTGCCCTATAAACATACCGAAACCTGAGGAATGAATGCAAGTCTGATGCTCAGGATAATTTAGCCCTTTGCTGGCATAGCCTTCATCTGTGCTCTGGTTCATTAAAATGCTCAGGTCACCCTGTTTGCCTGGGATACTTGGGTTGCAGACGCTCTTAAGAGGCCTTGAGCAGGCTTAGAAGAAACAAAGGACTGCATTCCTGCCCCCAAGGGATCTTCCTTCAAAAGAAGAAACAAGCAAAGTGCACATAAAAAGATAACAGATAGTAACAGACGTAAAGAAGTGCCCTCTTGCCAGGGTGAAGAATGTGTCCAGTGCAGGGGTTACAGGATCAGTGAACATTAGACTAGGAGACTCAGAGAAAGCTCTGTGAAGTGGTGACTCCATCACCTTGGAATAGCATAGATAGTCAGATTCCAGACATCCTGGTCAACAAGATCTATCCTCCAGGGTGACTCTCAGGACAAGCAGGCTTCTGGGGACAGACTGAGGAGCAGAAAGGGAGCTGAGAGGAGGGAGGCTCACAGAAGACACTCTCCATGCAGAAGGCGGCTCCTATGCGTCTGTCCACTGAGCACAACTCCGGGGCCTGGCATCCACCTACTAGAGTCCGCCCTCAGCTGAGAAGCGGGGCAACTCTGCCAAGAGGTCAGGAATGGACCCACCACAGGTTCAGAGCATCTGAAGAAGGGAATTCTGAGGCACCGTGAGGGGGCGTTTTTATGACAACAGATGCTGGAAGTGATAATACATAAAACAGCAAGGCTTAGGATAGTTTCAATTAGAAAAAGAGATAAATGACACAAAACTAACATACTATTGGCTTCATTCTTTTGTGATCTTTTAAAGACAGCCTAAAAAGTCAGAAGAAAGCAGATAGCCTGCTGCAATAAAAAACACCAGTGAGGTGGATATTCATTTATATTAGTTATATTATTTTTCCATCAAGTCAATGATATCTATACATCGACACCCTGGGCATGAGAGAATCCAAAATCAGTACCCTTCCTCCCGGTGTCCTCAGTTTGAGATTCTGCACGCTGCTCAGACACCGGCCACTTCTCCAGGTTGGGGACCTGAAGCTGCTGCAGAGACTATAGCCACTGGTAACAGGCCCATCGCCCTGGTGTTTGGAGCAGGGCTGCCAGCCTTCAGAGGAGCCTAGTGTGCATGATCCCCAGTATGGCACAGAGGGCATTAGACTGTCCTCTCGAAGCTCCTGCCAGCTGGTTCCTCAGTCTCCCGTCACCACAGCCGTGCTTACCTGTGGATGCCCCTGCTCTCCACATGCCCCAAACCCACCCCTGAGCCTGGAGCACAGCAGAGGCCCAGCACAGCTGTCAGGCCTGCCAGGTGGTGAGGCAGCCTCACCTCCCTTCCTAAGTGAGCATCTTCAGACACTCAGCTGCTCTCCCCTGTCTGGCTTCATGCTCTGGAAGAGGCTATCTGAGAGGTGGCGTGCTTAAAACCATCTCCCAAGGCTCCAGGAGCTTGCAAACTGCAAGCAAATAAAACAGTGTTTTAATAAGCTGTCCAGCCTACAGTCATCCTGGGACTGTTCTATCAGGCCTCCATGACTAATCCTGTCCAAACGAATGCAGGGCAGACCAATATTGAGCCAGGGGGACTGCAGAAATCTACTCTTGCGTGGTTCTCCCTGTATCGGAGGGATGGACTGTTAGTGATTTCTCAGGTTATGACCCTACCTGGGTTCGAGTTTGGGAAGGAGGGGGCATTTCAGAGGATATTCACCTGTTGTGAAACAAGTCCTAATGCATCCTAAGAAAAACCCCAGTACTGCATCCATGCCCCAGAAGCTGGCTGCACATTTGCAGGAGTCTTTCAGGCACTCGCTTTGGAAAAGGCAAACTGAATTTCCCCCAAGTCACACATTATTGTTGTTCTTATAACCACGAGGTTGGCAGCTTCTCCTACATCAGCTGCCCTGAGTGTTCTCCTTCTAGCCTGAGAAGGGGGCAGACCATTGCTCTGCCACTGGTGCTGGCAGGGGCTTCTGAAGATGGAAGGGGAAGTAAAACCCTCTCTGAACTCTCAAGACAGGTGCCAGGTCGTCAAGTGTGTTGCAGAAAGCCAGTGTGGCCGCAGCATCCTCAGCCCTCCTTTGCAGGCTTTTATTCTCTTTGTCCCATCTTCTCACACTGTGAACACACACACATCGAAGTACCTATCCACTCACACAAGCAGGCACATGGCCCCTGGAAGCAAGTACATAGCTGAGAAGGGGAAACAGGCTCGGTGTGGGCGCAAAGACCATCTGCCTGAAACAGCAGACATCAGAACCCCAGCTTCTCCACTGGTTAGCTCTGCATTGTTGGTCTAGTTTCTTTTTTTCTAAAACGAAGGTAACATCATCTACTTAGACTGTTTTTCTGCGGATTAAATGAAATGACAGTGCTAAAGTTCTTTGTAAATTGTAATGCCTGAAAGGGTCATAAAGGAGCCAAGGAAAAAGGAGAAAGAAAAATGTATAGCCTTACATGCATCTGTAGAAATATCCTCATGTACTTTGGACCTAGGGTGAAAAGTTAATTAAAGCTCCACCATCAAAAATTTGACCCCATCTACAACTGACATTGTCATAACCAACCTTGTCCATTACCTGTGGGGAGCTGGGACATTGCCACACAGGCCTGAGGTGCCTGGGGCTGACTGGAAACCACTGCTTCACTGCACAGTAACACAGATCATAAGACTGATGACATCCTGTCTTCGTTTACAATTCTGATATTTTGCTCATCATGGATCTTTGCACTATTATATTAAAATATTATTCCTCTCGACTACTGAATTCTCCAGTGCCCCCTTCAATTTTGTACAGCAGGTGGGTTCCTCTCCTGCCTTCTCAGCTCCAGCCCCAGGACCCTGGAGATGGATGTCACTCATTGTCACCAGGCTTGATGTTGGTGGACCCTCTGTGCAGCCTCAGCCAAGCCTCTTCACCTTCCTTTCCATGTGCCCAATCTATGAAATAATGAAACTGTTGAGACAGGTATAACGACTGATGTCAAGGACCTTCCAGCCTAGTGGGGAAGCCAAGTTGATAGAGTTCAAGGGCAGTCTGAGCTGCTGAGTTACACAGGGCAGCAGAGCACAAGCTGTTGTTGGAAATGCTCTTATTATTGTTCAATCGCTCAGTTGTATCCTACTCTTTGCAACCCCATGCACTGCAGCACACCAGGCTTCCCTGTCCTTCACCATCTCCCAAAGCTTGCTCAAACTCAAGTCCAATGAGACAGTGATGTCATCCAACCATCTCATCCTCTGTTATCCCCTTCTCCTTCTGCCTTCAATCTTTCCCACCATCAGGGTCTTTTCTGATGAACTGGCTCTTCACATCAGGTGACCAAAGTATTGGAGCTTCAGCATCAGTCTTCAAATAAACATTCATGACTGATTTCCTTTAGGATTGACTAGTTTGACCTCCTTACTGTCCAAGGGACTCTCAAGAGTCTTCTCTAACACCATAGTTCAAAAGCATCATTTCTTCAGGGTTTAGCCTTCTCTATGGTTCAACTCTCACATCCATAGGTGACTACTGGAAAAACCATAGTTTTGATTATACAGACCTTTGTCAGCAAAGTAATGGCTTTGCTTCTTAATATTTTGTCTAGGTTTGTCACAGCTAGGAAATGTTGTAGGATTCAGAAAAGAGGCGGGTGTTTGAGAGCCACGATGCCCATCTGACCAGTTCGTCAAGATGACTCTTACATGAAGCATATGCAGGAAAAGAAGAGGCGTTTTCAACAAAGAAACACTGAAATGGGCTGAGATATGGCACATTCACATCCTCTTATCTGGCCCAGGTCTAAGTAACCTCCACAAGCAAGAGCCAGAGTTCAAAGGAAGAGTCTAGATTCCCCCAGTTGCTCCTAAAAACTCACAGCAAGTGGCAATACTTGGGGGCATCTCAGTTATTTCAGTACCAAACCTTAAAATGGTCTTAATGATTGCTTTTTTACCACACAAAAAAGCACCAAAGTCTTCAAACTCAAGAAAAGTCGGAAACTTGTCACAGCCAAAACAGCCTGAGGGGACATGAGAACTAAATGCACTGTGATGTCCTGGGTGACTTTTTGGGACATGAGGAGGCAGAAACTAAGGAATCTGAGCAGAGCATGGCCTTCACTCAGGCTGAACTCATCAGCACTTCACACATAACAGAGTAAACTGTCAGAGGCACATGGGGGTTCTGTACTACTTATGTAACTTTTCTATAAATCCCAAACTGTTCTAAAATCACAAATTTATTAAAACAAACCAAAAAAAAGATTCATAATGGAACAGTAAGGCCAGAATCAGGAAGAGGGGCAAAGATAAACGTGTGCCCTGACAATACTGAAGGTCAAAGCCACTTGGGCTAACGGCTCTTTTCTGGAGGTCCGAGGGGCTCCCCTGGAGGGGCCCCAGAGTGGTCAGCTGACTGAGGTTAGAGCAGGGGGCTAGGGCTCAGAACTCCTGAACCCAATACAGCTTTAAGTCCCAACCCAGCCTGGGTTCTCTGCACAGCAGAAACTTATAGGTCTACCACCTCAAGATGGAATTAAGATGAAGTATCACAAGAGGAAAGGGGAAGCTCTGTAGACACGGGGGCCCAGCTCACTCTGGGGCCTGGTAATTTCCAGATTTCCCTGCTTGGAGAACTGATGAAGTGCTGAGATAAACATACAGAAAGGCTCACTGAAAGCACTCCCTGCGTGTGTGCACACAGGTGATCTACACAGACAAAGCCACTAGAGCCCAGTGAGCAGCGTGAGGCCCTCCAGCCAATCTTCCTCCAGGGCCACCCGCCCACCCTCCACTCAGGGGGGTGGTCCCACCTGCGTGCACCACTCGTTGCCTCCCAAGTCCAGATCAGACAGTCTCTCGTCAGGGCGATTGCCGCCTTGTTTTTTAAACCACAAAGAAACAGCAGAGCTCTTGGGTTTGGACTGCACTTATTCTGCCCCCTGACTGGGAGAGCATGCTGCCCTGGAAGCAGTCTGAGGTGAGGCCACCGTCCCTGGTGTAAGCACAGAGCCCACCCTCCCGGCCAAGAAGCCCACCTGATCTGTCAGCAGCAGACAGAGACCAACCGTGCATGTCAGCAGATGGGTGTGAACAGCTAGCTGAAGTGCCCAGGGGGCCCTAGCCTGGCTCTACCAGACCCCTCGCCTTGGCGTCTGGGGACATGGTCCCAGGACTTGGGGACTCCGTCTCCGGTTTTTCACCCAGCATGTCCCTCCCTCCACTTCTGTTTCTCTCTTCAACACTAACCAAAGCTTTCCTTTCTGACTCTCCAGAATGACACAGGATGGGACCTGGGACACTTGACTGCAATGCTTTCACCTGGACAGACAACCCCTCAAACACAAAGAAACTATGAGGTACTAAAAATAACTGTATTTATGAGCATTTGGGGAAAACTGTAAACAACAATATACCAAAAGACCAAAACCCACTGCCACTTCTGAGGTGCCTGCAGCAAAAGCGGGGTCCTGCCCACGATCCCTGCACACAGCACCACCAAGGAGGCAGAGAGAGCACCCAAGCCACCCCTACCCTCACCCCATTTAAGGAACCAGCTAGCCTGCCCCCCACCCAGGGATCAAGTAAGAGCACCTGTTACTTGTTCTCATTCTCTCACGCTGCAGCCCCAGTAAAGCCTTGCCTGAATTCCTGTTGGCCTCTTTTCCCCTTCTCGATTTCTATTGATCAAAGAGTCCAAGGACCTCAATTGGTAACAAGAACATCCCTCATCTGGTTTGCATCTTGCCTTTGGAAGCCACCCAGCAGTAAACGTACTCTATCAGCTGCACAAGGGATCCCACAGGATTGAAGACATTCAATCTCTTCTCTTCAACCCAACTCCGACTTCAGCAGCAGTTTCACACAAGAATTGTCACCACCTTGTTCACCTTCATTTATTATCATCCCTTAAAATTAAGAACTCTATTCTCATAGCACAGTTTGGAGCTTAAAAGAAAGTTAATGCTAGGACAATTTATAAATGTCAATTTATTTTTTTCTGACTTTTCCCTTTGGGGCACTATTGGATAACAAATTCATTAGAAATTTCAAATCAATGATTTTCTAAATCTATCATCCCGTCTACACTTTTTCCCTGGCATTCTCTCTTTTTTTTTCTTTTTGGTTGAACTGGGTGTTCGTTGTGTCTTTTTTTTTTATAGTTCAAATTGTTTTATTTTTTTAATTTTATTTATTTATTTATTTTCTTTACATTACCGTGTTGGTTTTGCCATACATTGACATGAATCTGCCATGGGTATACATGTGTTCATTGTGTCTTACGGGCTTTCAGTAGTTGCACTGAGGGGACATTTCTCTCTTGTGGAGCACGGGCTCAGCTCTTGCAACTCACGACTTAGCTGCCCTGCAGCTTGTGGGATCTTAGTTCCCTGACCAAGGATTGAACCTGTGTCCCTTGCAGTGGAAGCCCAGGATCCTGACCACTGGACCACTAAGGAAGCCCCCCCTGGCATTCTTCTTTAAAGTAAATCTTTCCTTTACCAACTGAAGCAATTTGGTCAGCAGAATGGAGCAAATGAATGATTATGCTTTAAAAGCTTTTAGATAAGAAACTGATTCTTTGTTGCAACAAATAATGAAAATGGAGGACTTCTCTGTGTCTGTTTTTGTGCTCATTATGAATTCATAACCTTCTCCATTTTAATTTTTTGTTTTTTAAATCTTACTTTTATTTTTAAGACTTTCTCCATTTTTTAAAAAAAATTGTATTTATGCATTTATTTGCTTACTTATGGCTGCGCTGGGTCTTTGTTGCCGCATGCTAGCTTTTTCTAGTTGCCGCAAACAAGGGCTACTCTCTAGATGCAGTGCGCAGGCTTCGCACTGTGATGGGTTCTCTCCCTGCAGCGCACGGGCTCTAAAGCGCTGGGGCTTTGGTGATTTGGCTTGTGGGCTCAGTAACTGAAGCATTCTAGCTCTGGAGCAGAGAAGGCGATGGCACCCCACTCCAGTGCTCGTGCCTGGAAAATCCCATGGACGGCGGAGGCTGGTGGGCTGCCGTCTATGGGGTCGCACAGAGTCAGGCACGACTGACGCAGCAGCAGCAGGTCTGGAGCACAAGCTCGTAGGGTGGCAGTGTTCAAAGTCAGAACCTCCAGCTCAGAGCCCACACTTCTAGTCACCCTCTCTGACTCTATTCTTTACTACTCAGCACATTAACCAATGGAAAAGGTGCTTTTGACGTAAAGTCATTCGCATATGATACTGTCACATGAATTCTGAGAAACCAACTTACACTTTCATTGTTGATCGAGTACCTTCCGGCAGATTAATGTTCCTGCCAAAAAGAACTTTAAAAGTGGGATTAAACATTTTTAAAATCATTTTACACGCATCAGACAGCCACTGAAGCAAAGAGGACTGGAGGGTCCAGGATTCCGGAGAGGGAAGAGGCACGGACGAACGGGCTAGCTTTGTGCAAGGATGTTAACCCTTGGGGCGCTTACTGAGCCTGAGGACATGTCGAGGGCTGAAACGCTGGGCTCTTCTGGGGCAAAGGTGCCACTGAGACAGAGTCTTCATGGATACTTGAATGATCTATTATTTCAATGAGAATGAAAGGGCAGAGAAGTGGACCTGTCACTCTGCCAGGCTTTCCCTCCAGAAACGTCTGGAAACCTGAAGCTAGGCAGAGCAGAAGGTGAAAAGTAGGCAGACAGCCAAGAAGATGACATAGATATCCATCACACTCTTACTCTCATAGCTCCTGAGCACAACTAAAAGCCCTGAACCATGTATCATGTAACAAACAAAATGTGGAAAAGAGAAGGTCTGGACCTGGGGACCTGGCAAGTGACACGGTGGTGGGAGCTCTAGGCTTGTTTATTGGCTTTGGTTTGTTCATCTTCTGTAACACTTCACTGGAGCTGAGAAACGTGCAGCTATGTCAGATATGACAGTGGCAAAGATCAAAAGTAGTCCCAACAGAAACCTACTGTCTCCAGTCAAAGGGCCAGGAAGGGCATCCCAGCAAAGCAGAAAACTTTTAGACAATAACTGTTCTTCTCTAGGCAACATCACAGAAAAGCTGGGCACTCACTCCCACCCATAACAAAACCTGAGCCTACGCTTCTATCCTCATTACAATATAACAAAATGCCCAATACCCCTTTGGGGTGCGGTCAGAGAAGATCAATAAGAAGCTAGGACTCTCACCCCCACTGGTTGGTATGAGGCCTCGTTCACCATGGGAGACCACATGGGGACCCTAAAGTTTCCATCTCTAGCTGGAAGTACTAAGGTGGATTATTTTAATTTTGACACAGAGCAGTGTCAGAGAAAGCCAGTTAAAACAGAAGTTTAAATAATATCCACAATCTCAGAATATGAAAATGTGGAGGCTTCCACTGAAAATCACTCATCATACCAAGAACCAGGAAGATCTCAAAACAAATGGAAAAAAGACAACCAACATATCCAACACTGAGATGAGAGAAATGTTACAAGAATCTGACAAAAATTTTTAAGCAACTATGATAAGGTGCTCTGATAATGAGTTTCAAAGTAAATGTTATTAATACCAGTGAACTTTAAAATAGTAAAAATTATGAAAAAACTAAGAGAATTGTCACCAGCAGACCTACTCTAAAAGAATGGCTAAAAGAAATTCTCTAAACAGAAAAGAAAAAAAAAAACAATGAAAGAAACCTTGGAATGTTAGGAAGGAAGAAAGAAGATAGTAAGCAAAAAAAATGAGTACTACATGATGTGTAGTACAATAACGTTAAGGTATTGCTTGTGGATCAAAAAAAAAAAAGGAATAAAATGGTGAATATCAGTCCAGACCCTGCAGATAGCAAAGATATATTAAGGAAATACTATGAATAAGTCTTAGTTCAGTTCAGTCACTCAGTCATGTCTGACTCTTTGGGACCCCATGGACTGCAGCACGCCAGACCTCCATTTCCATCACCAACTCCTGGAGTTTACTCAAACTCATGTCCATTGAGTTGGTGATGCCATCCAACCATCTCATCCTCTGCTGTCCCTTTCTCTTCCTATCTTCAACTTTCCCAACATCAGGGTCTTTTCAAATGTGTCAGTGCTTCACATCAGGTGGCCAAAGTATTGGAGTTTCAGCTTTAGCAGCTGTCCTTCCAATGAACACCCAGGACTGATCTCCTTTAGGATGGACTGTTGGATCCCCTTGCAGTCCAGGGACTCTCAAAAGTCTTCTCCAACACCACAGTTCAATAGCATCAACTCTTCAGTGCTCAACTTTCCTTGTAGTCCAACTCTCACATCCATACATGACTACTGGAAAGATCATAGCCTTGACTAGACAGACATTTCTTGGCAAAGTAACATCTCTGGTTTTTAATATGCTGTCTAGATTGGTCATAACTTTCGTTTCAAGGAGTAAGCATCTTTTAATTTCATGGTTGCAGTCACCATCTGCAGTGATTTTGGAGCCCAAAAACATAAAGTCTGCCACTGTTTCCACTGTTTCCCCATCTATTTGCCATGAAGTGATGGGACTGGATGCCATGATCTTAGTTTTCTGAATGTTGAGTTTTAAGCCAACTTTTTCACTCTCCTCTTTCACTTTCATCAAGAGGCTCTTTAGTTCTTCTTCACTTTCTGCCATATGGGTGGTGCCATCTGCATATCTGAGGTTATTGATATTTCTCCCGGCAATGTTGATTCCAGCTTGTGCTTCTTCCAGCCCAGTGTTTCTCATGATGTACTCTGCATATAAGTTAAATAAGCAGGGTGACAATATACAGCCTTGATGTACTCCTTTTCCTATTTGGAACCAGTCTGTTCCATGTCCAGTTCTAACTGTAGCTTCCTGACCTGCATACAGATTTCTCAAGAGGCAGGTCAGGTGGTCTGGTATGCCCATCTCTTTCAGAATTTTCCACAGTTCATTGTGATCCACACAGTCAATGGCTTAGGCATAGTCAATAAAGCAGAAATAGATGTTTTCCTGGAACTCTCTTGCTTTTTCGATTATCCAGCAGATGTTGGCAGTTTGATGTCTGGTTCCTCTGCCTTTTCTGAAACCAGCTTGAACCGCTCAAAGTTCACAGTTCACATACTGTTGAAGCCTGGCTTGGAGAATTTTGAGCATTACTTTACTAGCGTGTGAGATGAGTGCAATTGTGCAGTAGTTTGAGCATTCTTTGGCATTGCCTTTCTTTGGGATTGGAATGAAAACTGACCATTTCCAGTCCTGTGGCCACCACTGAGTTTTCCACATTTTCTGGCATATTGAGTGCAGCACTTTCACAGCATCATCTTTCAGGATTTGAAATAGCTCAACTGGAATTCCATCTCCTCCACTAGCTTTGTTCATGGTGATGCTTCCTAAGGTCTGCTTGACTTCACATTCCAGGATGTATGACTCTAAATGAGTGATCACACCATTGTGATTATCTGGGTCATGAAGACCTTTTTTGTATAGTTCTTCTGTGATTTCCTGCCATCTCTTCTTAATACTTTCTGCTTCTGTTAGGTCCATACCATTTCTGTCCTTTATTGTGCCCATCTTTGCATGAAATGTTCCCTTGATGTCTCTAATTTTCTTGAAGAGATCTCTAGTCTTTCCCATTCTATTGTTTTCCTCTATTTCTTTGTACTGATCACTGAGGAAGACTTTCTTATCTCTCCTTGCCATTCTTTGGAACTCTCCATTCAAATGGGTATATCTTTCCTTTTCTCCTTTGCTTTTTGCTTCTCTTCCTTTACAGCTATTTGTAAGGCCTCCTCAGACAGCCATTTTGCTTTTTTTGCATTTCTTTTTCTTGGGGATGGTCTTGATCCCTGTCTCCTGTACAGGGTCACAAACCTCCATCCATAGTTCATCAGACACTCTATCAGATCTAGTCCCTTAAATCTATTTCTCACTTCCACTGTGTAATCATAACGGATTTGATTTAGATCATACTTGAATGGTCTAGTGGTTTTCCCTACTTTTTTCAATTTAAGTCTGAATTTGGCAATAGAGAGTTCATGACCTGAGCCACAGTCAGCTTCCAGTCTTGTTTTTGCTGACTTTATAGAGCTTCTCCATCTTTGGCTGCAAAGAATATAATCAATCTGATTTCAGTGTTGACCATCTGGTGATGTCCATGTGTAGAGTCTTTTATGTTGTTGGAAGAGGGTGTTTGCTATGACCAATGCATTCTCTTGGCAAAACTCTATTAGCCTTTGGGTCTGCCCTGCTTCATTCTGTATTCCAAGGCCAAGTCTGCCTATTATGCCAGGTGTTTCTTGACTTCCTACTTTTGCATTCCTGTCCCCTATAATGAAAAAGACATCCTTTTGGGGTGTTAATTCTAAAAGGTCTTGTAGGTTTTCATAGAACCATTCAACTTCAGCTTCTTCAGCATTACTGGTTGGTGCATAGGCTTGGATTACTGTAATATTGAATGGTTTGCCTTGGAACCTAACAGAGATCATTCTGTCCTTTTTGAGACTGCATCCAAGTACTGCATTTCAGACTGTTTTGTTGACTATGATGGCTACTCCATTTCTTCTAATGGATTCTTGCCCACAGTAGTAGATATAATGGTCATCTGAGTTAAATTCCCCCATTCCAGTCCATTTTAGTTCACCGATTTCTAAAATGCTGAACTCCTGTTTAACTGCTTCCAATTTGCCTTGATTCATGGACCCAGCATTCCAGGTTCCTATGCAATACTGCCTTTTACAACATTGGAACTGGCTTCCATCACCAGTCACATCTACAACTGGGTGTTGTTTTTGCTTTGGCTCCATCATTTCATTCTCTCTGAATAAGTCTACAGACATAAATTTAACAGCTTAATGAAATGGACTAATTACTCAAAAGATACAAACTACTCTAGCTCTTCCCATATGAAATAGACCATTTGAATGACCCTATAAATATTATGGAAATTGAATTCATAGTTTAAAATTTCCCAAAGTAGAAACCTCTGAGTGGAGATTTATACCAAAGATTTTGAGAAAATTAACACCAGCTCTATATACCTCTTCCAGAAAACAGAAGAAAAAAGAATCCTTCTTTGTTGATATTATGAACTTGGTATTACCCTGGCTTCAAATTCAGGCAAGGATAGTTCAAAGAAAAAAAGGAAGCTACATTCCAATATCCCTCATGAATACAGAAATGCAATTCCTTAACAAAACATTGCAAAGAAATTTAGCACTATATTTAAAAATTGTATGTAGCCAAGTGGTCTTTATTCTAGGGATGCAAGGATATTTCAGTATTTTAAAGTCAATCAGTATTAACATCATATTAACTGGCTAGGGAAAAAATCACATGATGTCATATAATAAAAATTTTGTCTGGTCTTTGTTCCTGGTTTCTGGGAAGGAGCTTCTAAACCCTTGAAATTGCCCACTGACAAAAGCATCTTTGTCATTCACTGTGGGTCCTAGGACCCTGTCTGAGCTATGCTAATTCAGTAACTCGTGATGGGTCCCTAGATAGTTTCAGAATGAGGACTGGCTACTCCAGGAAGGCCAACCATATCATTAAAGGCTTGGGGCTTTTATCTACATGGTATCAGCTCAGTCTCCCAGTGTCCAGGGAGGGGAGAGGAATGGAGATTGAGTTTAACCATGTAAGCACCTATTCAATCCATCATGCCTTTGTAATGAAACCCCAATAAACTCTTTGGGCACTAAAACTTGGTTGAGCCTCCTGGTTGGTGAACTTATTGATGTGCTCAGGGGGTGAGACATCCTGAGTCCCTAAGAGAATACACAAAAGCTCTGCACTGGAGTCCCTTCCAGACCATACCTTTTCGATCTCTTCTTTTTGCTTCTCCTGATTTATATCTTTTAATGTAAAACTTTAAGAGTAAGTGTGAGTCATTCTAGTGAATTATCAAACCTGAGCTGGAACCCCTGCGTTTGTAGCCTGTTGGTCAGAAGTCCAGGTGGCCTGGGAAACCCAGAACTCATGGTTGACATCCAGAGTGAGGACAGCTTGCCTGAGGACTGAAGTCTATACTAACATGCAGTGAATTTGCATCAGAATTGCATTGCAGTGTTGTGCATAATGGCATGAATTGATGCAGGAAAACAATTTGACAAAATCCAATACGCTTCCTCAGATAAATAGGAATAGAGAGAACTTCCTCAACTTGATAAAGAGAACATACAAAAAGCCTGTAGCTAACTTTATACTTAGTAGTGAAAGAAGGAATGATTTCCCTCTAAGACTGAGAATAATGCAGAGATAGATATAACGTTGCCAACAAAAGTCCATCTAGCCAAGGCTATGGTTTTTCCAGTAGTCATGTTTGGGTGTGGGAGTTGGACTATAAAGAAAGCTGAGCACCAAAGAATTGATGCTTTTGAACTGTGATGTTGGAGAAGACTCCTGAGAGTCCCTTGGACTTCAAGGGGATCCAACCAGTCCATCCTAAAGGAGGTCAGTTTTGACTATTCATTGGAAGGACTGATGCTGAAGCTGAGGCTCCAATACTTTGGCCACCTGATGTGAAGCACTGACTCATTTGAAAAGACCCTGATGCTGGGAAAGATTGAAGGCAGGAGGAGAAGGGGATGACAGAGGATGAGATGGTTGGATGGCATCACGGAATTGATGGACATGGGTTTGAGCAGGCTCTGGAAGTTGGTGACAGACAGGGAAGTCTGGCGTGCTGCAGTCCATGGGGTCCCAAAGAATCAGACACGACTGAGTGACTGAACTCAGCTGAACTGAGATATACACATCCAGCACCTCTGCCTCATACGGTGCTGGGAGTTCTAGCCAATCCACAAAGGTAAGCAAAGGGAGTAAAAGGCATACAGATCAAAAGGAAATGAAATAGTGTCAGTTTGCAGATTATGTCATTTTTTATATGGAAAATCCCAAGGAATCTGAAAAAAGCACCTTCTAGAATAAGTGAGTTCAGCAAAGTCACAGAATATAAAATTAAAATCAACTGTATTTCTATACAGTAGGAATGAACACAAGCAACTGAAACTAAAAATGGAATATCATTTATAATCACTCAAAAATGAAATACTTAGGTGTGAATTTACAAAACATATGCAGAAATTATATGCTCGAAACTGCACAAAACTGATGAAAGAAATAAAAAACTAAATTAAGAGAGAGATAAGATTGGAAGACTCAACATTTTAAAGGTGTGAGTGCTCCTCCGATTGATACATGGGTTTAACACAATTACCATGAAAATCCTACCAATATTTTTTTGTAGCTATAGACAAAATTAATCTAAAATTTATATGGAAAGGTAAAGGCACTAGAAAAGATAAACGACTTTGAAAATGAAATTGAATAACAATTTTGAAAATGAATAGACAAAATTATTCTAAATTTTATATGGAAAGCAAAGTAAATAGAGTAGATAAACAATTTTGAAAATGAATAAAGTGGGAAGAATAGGCTTCCTCAATTCCACAACTGTGAAGTGTTGGAGAAGCAGACACATACATCAATGGAACAGAGTAGAGAGCTCACGTACATAAACCCTGGAAAACGTGCTCATCTGATTTTGACAAAGACACAAAAGCAACTCAATGGAGGAAAGATAACTTTCTCAGCAAATGGTTGTGGAGCAACTGGACATCCATAGGCAAATATAGAACCTCAAGGTCACTCCCACACCTTTTGAAAAATTAGCTCAAAGTGGACCATAGACTTAAAATGTAAAGCATGAAACTATACAACTTGCTGGAGAAAAATGCCAGCAAAATCCTTTAAGAACTAGGGCAAGACGAAGAGCCCATAGACTTTACATCAAAAGCCTGCTCTATAGAAGAAAAAATTGGTGAATCAGACTTCATCAAAGTTTAACATTTCTACTGCACAAAAGATCCTGTTCAGAGGATAAAAAGACAGCCACAGAAGGGAAGATACTATTTTTCAACCATCTATTTGACAAAAGACTCATATCCAGAATAATTTTTTTCTCCTAATACATCTTTTAAAACACCACAGTAGGAAACAAACAATCCAGTAAGAAAATGGGCAAAACTGAGCAGCTAGGCTGAGGCCATGTGACTAGTTTTACACAAAGGGCTCTGAGCAGAAGGGATACATCACTACCAGTCAGACTTTGTAAGAGATGGTATAAGTTTTTCTTGTCTCCCCTCTTCCCCTCCTAGAAGCCATGTGCTGAGAGGGTATCTCCCATCATGCAGGGGTCTGGCCCCTTGAGACACTGGCTCAAGAAGAGATTGTCTGGTGAGCTGTTCATATTAGGCATCAGTGAGCAAGAGACAAGCCTTTGGTGTGTTAGGTGACTGTAATTTCTGAAATTATTTATTATTACCATTAGCTATCCTATCTGACAAATGCAGTAATGAACTATTAATATAATGTCATAATTTAATACATATTTTTATATCATTGGGCAATTATGTGACTTCTGTGGTTTTTCAGTTATTTTTAATTAATGATGCTGCAGTGACTATCTTTGCTTATGTGATACCCTTAGTGCAGGATTTTCTTTGGAGTAGACTAAGGGTGAAGATTATTTCCTAAGATATTTCTAAAAGCTCTGTTACTAATAAAAGGAGATAAAGTCTTCTGTTATTCTGTGGGTTCTGTTCGTTAGTGTCCAATATACAGAATCTGGTCATCAGAACTTTGTTGAAAGAGTATTTTCTGTTTTTGCCATCACCAATCTTGCTAACTATTTCTATGACCGTATTTTAGGCAGTGAGTGGGCATAAAGTGATTCTTTCCTGATATTTTACATGGCTTTGGTTAGAAGTGAGGCTGAGAGTCTCTTCATATATTTGTTAGCTGACTGTAATCCTTCTTTCGTGAATTTCTAGAAGATGTGTTTGTAATTGAGAAATAAAGCAGGAGCTTTGGTGAAGTTATTTCTCTTTGTCGACTTCCCCAAAATAGCAATCAATCAAAATGAAAGGTGAAAAGTATACTATCACTTTCTCCAACTGTAACTCCTTATATGGAACACAGCCAACTCTCTCAGCTGAGGTTAACTTTAACTAACCTTTCAGCCAAGATTCTCAAATGATCTTTCATTATGTTCCTCCAAATGTTTAATTAACTACACTGATGATTAATTAACAGACACCGCTTCTGCCATCTGGAGCAAGTCCTCTCTACCTCCTGGCTCTATCGTTTTTCCAGTTCAGTTAAGATCTTGGTGAATGCATTTGTCTTTTCATCTTGTCTTCCTCTTTTCTTTTTAATGTTTAATGCCTGGGAGAATTCAAGGTAGGAGAACTGCTGCCTAGGAGAATCCTAGGAAAATTCACTGCATCCATGCTGTTGACATAAAGCTTTACTACGATATTTTGTTATTTGTTATTTCTTTATAAAGCCATAGTAAGTTTTTCACTAATAAGCTTTTATAAACCCAGAATAGCAAACCACAAGGCTTTTCTGCTCTAGCCACTGTCCACTTTTGCCATGCCCTTCCAAACACAGCACTGCACGTTCTTATCACCAGATGGCTCACACTTCCTGGCATGGCCCCTGATCTACATCATGTGTCCTTGTAGACACCGTTCCTTTGGCATCGGGAGCCCATCCCCTCCTTTCCCCTGAGAATCCCTCTCGTCCTTTAGGACACATACTAAAGACAGCGTGTCTGTGAGGTTCCCTGTCACCAGGCCGTGACTCAGCACTCTCTCCCACACTTCTACAAGATGTATCCTCACTGCACAGCTCTCTCTTCCTCCAGATTGTGAGTCATTTAGAATGCATCTCTATCTTTTCCTTCGGAGCATCTATTATGGTGACAAGTAAGAACATCATAGGTTTTTGTTCAGTAACTGGCGCTAGGTTGAACCATATAGCACAGCTTTTCACTTTCAACTTCTGACTGGGCCAGACATCACCTCTGGACATCAAACACAAAACTGGAATAACTCTTTAGGAGCAAAATCATCCTGAAGAATGTGATAAAGCCATGGAACAAATTTAAATGCTGCAATTCAGGGCTTAGCACCAGCATTCCAGGCCAGTGGGGTTTCCATTCCAGCTGCCTCCCCACCATGACCCTGGGATCTGAAACACTCTTAATATACACTCAAAAGGAGTCTGCCAAGCCCAGGCACACATTTTAGAAGTGCTCATTCTGATCCTACAAATAAACCCATTCTGTCAACTAATTTGACAGAGGAGCCAAGAATACTCAATATAGAAAAAAAAAAGTCTTTTCAATAAACAGTGCTAAGGAAATTGGATATTCACATGCAAAAGAATGAAACTAGACCCCTATCTTACACCACTCACAGAAATTAACTTGAAATGGATTAAAGATTTCAGTGTAAGACTGGAAACCATTAAACTCCTAGAAGAAAGCATAAGAAAAAAGCTCTTTGCTATGGGTCTTGGCAATGACTTTTTGAATGTGACACCAAAGGCACAAGCCAAAAAAGCAAAAGTGATTAAGTGGGACTACATCAACCTGAAAAGCTTCTGTACAGAGGAAGAATCAATATTATGAAAAGGCAACCCACAAAATGGGAAAAAAAATCTGCGAACCACATATATGATAATATTCAATATATATAAAAATCTCATACAATTCAACAGAAAGGGAACAAAAAAAATCCTGTTAAACAATGAGCAAAGGACTTGAATGAAACATTTTTTTCAAAGAAGAGATATGAATGGCCAACAAGTACAGGCAAAGAGGCTCAACATCACTAATCATTGGAGAAATGCAAATCAAAACCACCATGAGATATCACCTCACAATGTCAGAGTGTTATTGTCAAAAAGACAAGAGATCATAAAGGCTGTTGAGAATGTAGAAAAAAGGGAAGCCTTTTGCACGGCTGGTGGAATGTAAATTGATGCAGACACTGTGGAGAACTGTATGAAGATTGCTCAAAAATTAAAAATAGGACTGCCATATGATCCAGCAGTTCCACCTCCAAGAGTATATTTGAAGAAAAGAAAACACTATGTTGAAGAGCTATTAATACCTTCCCTTCTATGTTCATAGCAGCATTGTTCACAATAACCAAGACATAACACAGACAAATGGATAAAGAAATTGTGGTGTGTGTGTGTGTATATATATATATAGAGAGAGAGACATATCCATATTCCACATGAGCATATTCCAGTGATATGGAACATCACTGGACCATTAAAAGGAAGTTTAAGTCAGACAGAGAAAGACAAATGTGATATGATCTCACTTATACATGAAATCTGAAAGCTCACTGAAAAAAGAGAGCAGATTTGTGGTTGCCAAAGGTAAGGGTGGGATGAGAGTCAAGAAGATTGGAGGAAGATAGTCAAAGGGTACAAACTTCCAATCCTATGATAAATAAGTACTGGGAATGTAACCGACAACAAGATGATTAGCGTTAACACTGCTATACAGTACATTTTAAATATGCAGTGTGTGAAGAGAGTAAATCCCAAGCATTCTCATCACAAGGGGAAGAACTTTCCTTTTTTTTTTTTGTATCTATATGAGATGATGGATGTTAACTAAATTTATTGTGATATCATTTCACAGTTTATGAAAGATAAAACATTATGCTGTACTACTTAAGATTGTACAGTACTTATACAATTACATTTCAATAAAACTAGAAAAGGAAAAAGTGCTCATTCTAGGATTGGACTGATTCCTTCCATAGATGATAATTCTCACAAAATTTGAATAGCTTTCTAAAAGTTAAGGATGATTCTACATTCCCATATGTAGAAGACATAATTGGTCTTCTAAGTTAAAATCACAAGTGTTTTGAGTTATGAAAATCCAGAATGTTCCTCCCAGGTTAATTCGGTTGGTATTGTGGTTCTAGCACTTTCACAGCCCGAGTCATCTTGATGTGACCTGTATCAGGGGCAGGACTCCTTCTCCAAGAGTCCCTATGATACCCATTTGGCCCTGGTGTTTGAACAGGATGGGAACAAAATGCACTGTTGCTAAGCTCGACAACTGCCCAGGCAGTGTAAATGATGGAAGAGGGGCTGGGAGAAAGAGAGAAGGGTGAAATTTAACCCCTTTTCAGGGAGTGGAGCTATACTGAGATACACATGTAGAGCTTATATTAATGAGAGCAAGTCATCACTAACATCAGCATCTCATCTAGAAGTCCAAGGATGTAACATCCTGCCAAGTAGCATCAAAAGCCCCCGTTACACAAGTGGAGAGCTTCAGATGCTGATGACGGCAAGGCCCCAGGCCCCCAAAGGGACAGAAGGGACAAAGGTGTCTCGTAGCCTCAGGGAGGACTGTGGGTCTACAGCTTTGTATCTTATCCTGTGTTCAGCTTTGGCCATTAGGAGTGAAATTTTCCAGGAGTCTTTTGGGAAATGAGGTATGTTAAGTTCCAGACAGTTCAGGTCAATATTAGGGACCATTAACTCAATGTTTTCATTTAAAGATGAGTGGGAATGAGTAAGTAATGTCCTTCCTCCAGAAAGTTCCCAGAACACAGGGTACGGATGGGTCTTCAGAGCTGTTCCAGCATGGGGTGCATATAAGTGAGTCCCCTGTACTTGTTTCATGGAGGCCTTTGGATTCTGAAATGTCTGCGGCCTTAAATGTCCGTGGCTGTCACACTAGGGGACCGGTGCACTTAAGGAAATATGGAACCCAAGATGAGGAAACTGTAGAAAAGTAGCCAAAATTTTGAGTCCACTAGCAACAGAATTCTCAGTTAGCAGAAGGAATTTTAAGTGATATCACCCAAGAGAATTGGGCATCCCAGGAGGCTCAGTGATAAAGAATCTGCCTGCCAATGCAGGAGATGCAAGAGACAAGAGTTCGATCCCTGCCTTGGGACGTTCCCATGGCATAGAAAGTGGCAACCCATTCCAGTGCTCTTGCCTGGGAAATCCAATGGCCAGAGAAAGCCGGTGGGCTACAGTCCATGGGGTGACAAAGAGTCAGGCACGACTGAACATGCATGAAAGGCACCCACGAGAAAAAGGAAGAACCAGAAGGCAAAATAATATGAGGATGGAGTGATCTGAATATTTAGTGACTTGTGTCACTGCGCAAATCTCAGACATTTTAATACCAAAGAAACAAATGCATGGGGGGAAAAAAACAGATTTTTTTCTGTTCTAAATAAATCAATCATCTATCAAGTTGCAGTAGGGTAGCAGGGCTATAGGTGATTTTTTTATTTTCCAAACTTCCTAATCTGTTATTTTATTGTTTTGCTAATAATAATAAACTGATAAGTTAACCTAGCCATAGGTTAAAACACTAAAAAGGCTTTTAAACAATAACATATGCAAATAAATGGGAAAACACAGCAAAATGACCAGAGGGGGTCCCCTGTCCTGGCCTCCACCCTGCACTGCTGCACCCCAGCCTCAAGGCTCCAGGTGCTTCAGAGGGGAAGACCCTGCATCCCCCCACGTCTCACCATCACCTCCCACCATCATCTCCACCTGACTGGGCTCCTGCTGTACCTTTGGCCGCACCTGGACCGGCCATGACCCACACCTGCCGTGGTCCCCCAGGGACCTGAGACATCACTAACCCAGCTACCTGGACTGATGAGGGAAGGACCCCTCTCCAGGACGGGATTTGATTCTCATCCAGGGAAATGAATTTCTGGTCCGGCGTGACACCCAGTGCTCCTAGAAGGAGATATTTAGAAGCTGGCCCACTTTCCTCCAGGCAATTGGCCACAGCATCCTTGATCTCGAGCACACTTTTCTGAGGCATAGATAAGAAATACTATTGGCTTTGATTTACAGAGTCTTGAAAGAGGGGTGATGTTTGGGCCAAGTGTCTCTTGGCAAAGCAGAGAAAGCAAAAATGGTTTCTTTGTTTGCAGTGTGCCACTCAGAGAGGCTGACTCCACTCTGTTTAAGCAGATGCAGGGTTGGGGGCTCCACACAAGGATGCTCTTCTGTGCACGCTCCCACCTGGAGTGTGTCAGTGCAAACCCAAGGCAGAGGGAGAACAGATAAAGCCATCCTTACTTTCTAGGCTACCAAGAAGACCAGGGCTGTTGGAGGAGGAATGCCTGTCCCTGAGAAAAAAGGAGCCTCCAGAATTTCAGATTTTCTAAATGTATTGTTGTAAGATGACACCCTGGCCTGGATCCTGGACTTGTCTCCACAGCTGCAGCCTGAGAGGACTGATGCCTGCTAAGTCACTTCAGTTGTGTCTGACTCTTTAGGACCCTATAGACTGTAGCTTGCAACATTCCTCTGTCCATGGGATTCTCCAGGCAAGAACGCTGGAGTGGGTTACCGGGTCCTCCTTAGGGGATCTTCCTGACCCAGGAACCAAACCTGAGTCTCTTATATCTCCTGCACTGGCAAGCAGTTTTTTACAGTAGTGCCACCCAGGAAGCCCCACATGCCTCTTCCCCAAATCCCTGCAGCCCCCAACCCTTCACCCAGGGACTGTGATTTGACTCTGTGCTGTCAGCCCGGGACTCACTGGGCATCTTATCTGCTCTCCTGGCTCCACTGTTGCCTAAACGACTGCTCCTTTGCAGTGAGTGCTTTTGGACACAGCTGCCTCTAAATCCCCTTTTTGTTGTCATCTGTGGACTGTCTGGTCTCCTCCATCTTCCAGCCATTCACTGTAAACTGCTCCATCTCCAGCCTCTTGTCCTTCAGTCCAGGGTGGCTTGAGGCAGATGTGGACCAACCCAACCTTTGCTCCTGGTTCTTCACCTGCCTGCACCCCTTCACCTGCCCGGGTCTCCTTGAACTCAGACATGAGGCTGCACTGAGGTGGACCTTCTGATCATGGAGCAAGGCTGAGAGCCCAGCCAGATGCCCACCCCGACCCTGACATCACCAAGCCTCTGAAGTCAACGCAGGCCCTGCCTCAGTTAGACTTCCAGTCACCACCCCGTCTGAGTCACTCTAAGTGATGCACAGCCTCTGTAATTCATTGTCGTTTGTCTCAGCTGAGTTTACTCTCAACAATACCTGCTTATTGCACTTCCAAAATCACTACTGATTATCTCTCCACTGCACTTTGCCACTTTTGTGCCTCCTTTGACTGGCACAGTGCCCACTACATGCAGACAACTGCTGTTAAATGCCTAAAATCAAGGCTTAGTATTTGGGTTTTAAAAACTGCTCAGTCCAATCTGTGGACACAACGCACCTGTATTTACGTGAGATTTAGGAGCACCGTGAGGGATCCAGAGGCTTCACTTATTTGATTACAGACAGTGAAAAGGTGCGAAAAGCCAGTCATCAAAAGGAAAAGGAAACAAGAGAAGCAGTCAGACCAAACCAAGGCAAACAAAAATGAGGAAAAGGGCTCTCACAGTTCTGGGAATGGACAGCCCCCCAAAAAAGCAGAGTCAAAACGGAGACGAAGCCAGCTGATAAATTATCTCTTTATTGTTTCAGGGAAGGTTTCATGCCTGAGCATTCCAGTAAAAGGCATAAAAGAGGCCAAAGGGAAACTGCCGTCTGCCTGGCCGTTTAGCATTTTAACAGCCTGTACTTCTCCTTCCAAGAAGCAGTCTGTGTGTGCGTGTGTGCACGTGCGCGTGTGTGCGTGTGTGTGTGTGTGTGCGTGTGTGTGTGTGTGCGTGTGTGTGTGTGCGTGTGTGTGTGTGTGTGTGCGTGTGTGTGTGTGTGTGCGTGTGTGTATTCTCCCTCCCTCTCTCTCTCCAGTATCCTCGGCTTGGGGCTCTGACTCATGACCAGGACCCCCATGCATACACCAGCCTGGTGAGACACTCAGACAGGCTCCTGCTTCTGGTTTTACTAGCAGAGAAACTAAGGCTTGGGGCTCAGAAGCCGAGGTACATCCCTTTGCACCCCATATAGCCAAGGTTAAGACTCTTGGCTCACCACTACAGGCGAAGGAAGAAAAACAGAGATGAGCTTAAAGCCCAGAACATGTTTCTGTAGTGAAGCCAGGCATCCAGCTCCTGCCTGGGCCCCTCCCCTCGCACCCCAGGCCCAGAGAAACCAATTAGCCATGAACTGGCTCAGTTGCCCCGGGCAGCATTGGTAGGGCTAGCGCAAGGTGAGGATGCACGCAGGCGGGAGCTGGGCATCTGAAGTGAGTAGCTGGGTGAGAGTAGGAAGGTCATCTTAGATACTGGAGGGAACCTGGGAGCAGAAGGCTCTCGCAGCTCACACACAGGGGCGAGCATCACAGGGCAGCCTCCTCAAGCTGGGAGCTAAAAGGGCCTGGGAAAGCCACCTGCTTCCCAGTTATAAGGGATTTCTGTTTTCCTGGGTCAAAGTACACTGCTCTGCTTTTGGAAAGAGCTGACGTTCTGCCCAGAGGGCAGCTTGTTCACAGTGACCATCTTCCGACACCAGGCCCAGCAGTTCCAACTAAAGCACAGGAGGGAGGGGTTACTGTGCTAGGCAGGATGGTCAGCCAGGGCCACGGTGCCAGGCACCACACTTCACGCCAGGCCAGTGCTTTCAAGAGGATTTGTGCAAAATGAGAAGGCAAACTGGAGAGGGGAGGGGCCAGTATAAACGTGGATCATTTCTCCTCTCCAGAAACTCATTACTTCATCTCTTTAATTCTTCCCAATACTACATGCTTTGAGCTTAGGGTTTTGTTTGTATTTTATTTATTTTTAATTGAAGTATAGTTGATTTACTGTGATGTATTAGTTTCAGGTGTACTGCAAAATATGTTTCAGTTATACATATATATCTAAATCTATTCTTTTTTTAGATTCTTTTCCATTATAGACTGTTATAAGATTTTGGGTAGAGTTCCCTGTGCTATATAGTAGGTCCTTGTTGTTGATCTGTTTTATATACAATAGCGTGTATCTATTAATCCAAACCTCCTAATTCATCCTCTCCCCCTTTTCCCTTTGGTACCTATAGATTTGCTTTCCGTGTCCATGAGTCTGTTTTGTAAACAAGTTCATCCGTATCGTTTTTTAAGACTCCACGAGATCGCTCAAGCTGTATTGCACTGGCCTTATGTTCCTCTAACTCAGCCATAGAAAACCATGTTGGTGGGAGCAGACTGCAGGATGGAAGCAGAGAGGTGGGCCCAGCACCCGTAAACCAGGGACCCACGAGGATCTGGGCATCTGGACGTGAGCCGTGAGGGGCTGCCGGGCAGCTGCTGTGATGATAAGCTCCTGTTGCAAAGCCGCCCGGCACTGGTAGAGGAATAGGCTTCAAAGCGGCTTCTGGACAGGCTTCTTCCTGCAAGAAACAGGGCTGCATTCCTCAGAGCAGGCAGGGGCTCAGCCCAGCAATGTTGGGTCCATGTCCCATGGGAGCAGTTTTCTCGATTTCCAAGCCAGAGTCACACCCCCTCTGGGGACAGGCTGTTCCTTTGGACCTTGGCTTGAGGCCCAGAGGCTGGCAGGGATGTGAGAGCACCTGAAAGTCACTCTCCCATCCAAAAACTGACTCATGCCTTATTGACAGATGTCATATTTCTTCCTATAAGGAAACAAAATGTCAGGTCTAGAGCATGATTCCCAAGTTGGGTGAATGGCAGCTGACACCTTTTGTCCTGTCACCTCTGAAGCTTTCCTTTATGATGCGTGGGACCACGAGGCCTAATGTCCAAGCCCATCAGCCTCCTGTTACGCTGAGTCCCGGATTACTGGTTTTCTCTGGCTGACACACTCTCACACAGAACCCGGACACTGGGGAGGCATGAGAAGAGGTTCCTTCACAGCCCCAAGGACCACAGAATGCTCCGTGCTCTAGAACATTCCATTTCCATGATGTTCCGGAACACTAAACTTAAACAGAAAATGATGGAAGTTTGGGTCAAACCAGAAGGCTTAATGTGCTGGAAGGTGGCTTCTCCCAAGTACAAGTCCAGGCCTGGTGGGCAGGGCCTGACAGCTTGAGCTCTGGCTCAACATCTTTGCTCTTGCATGAATATGACCTTGAGCAGCTTACTAAACACGCCAAGTCCAAATTTTTGCATTTGAAGAAAAAGCAGTAATAATAGTATCTGTGTGTAGAGCCGGGGGACAGTTCACCAGGGGGACAGTGTGAACGGAACCTATGTGGGAACTGTCGCTCTGCTGCCCAGAGCCCTTAGGTCTGCAGCATCAATGGTCTGAACAGAACCCCCCAAGACAAGGTTACCTTTGCCCAAAGGCTGGGCCTGGAGGGCCCTGACAGTTTCCAGGAGTAGCAGGCTCAGGGTCACTGACCTCACGGTCCTGCACACCCACTAATTCACAGGATCAACCTCTGACTCTTGAGAGTCCCTTGGACTACAAGACCCAACCAGTCCATCCTAAAGGAAATCAGTCCTGAACATTCATTGGAAGGACTGATGCTGAAGTTGAAACTCCAATACTTTGGCCACCTGATGCAAAGAACTGACTCCTTGGAGAAGACCCTGATGCTGGGAAACATTGAAGGCAGAAGGAGAAGGGGACAACAGAGGATGAGGTGGTTGGACGGCATCACAGGCTCAATGGACAAGAGTTTGAGCAACTCCAGGAGTTGGTGATGGACAGGAAAGCCTGGCATGCTGCAGTCCATGGGGTCACAAAGAATTGGACACGACTGGGCCACTGAGCTGAACTGAATGGGATTCTGATGGAACAGCTGTGTGGGTGACGGGGTCATTGGCTGAACAGGCCTCATTGGGGGAAGACAAGGTTATTAGGCAAGAGACATGATAAAACCCCAGAATTTCTTCTTCTCCTGCGACTCCTGGCATTATTTTAGTATCTGGAGCCATGGTTGGACAATCCCACCCCATTCTGTGATTTTTCTGGATAAGTAAATCAAAAGGCCATTCAAGGTACTTGTTCAGTCCAACATCTAACTCCATTACTTCCCATGCCTCCTATCTCTAAGTGCTGTCCCCCACCCCCAAGTTAATCCTCCAAAACCAAATCAAAAGGATGCAAACTGAAGGGAGATGTCTTCAACAAGATGAAAGATTTGCCAATAAATTCCACAGTGAAGCCCAGAGCTCACCCACAGCACATGGAGGAGTGAGGTGGCAGGACAGAGGCAGAGGCACTGGAGATGTCAGGGTTGTGGGCAGAAGCCAAGGAACACAAGCAGACCCAGCTGGACGAGCTTCCAATGGGATCCACACAGACAGACTGCCTGCAGACAGAGAAAGAAAGAGACTCTGGAAAAAGAGAGCACAGATGTGGAATATCCAGGAGAAAAGAAAGGAAGAAGAGGAAGGAAAAAGAAAGAACTTAGAAAGTTCCAAGTTATTTGTGGGTTGAGTAGTCCAGAGTCACATATCTGAAGTTTACCTGACTCACCTGGAAAGCTCATCACCTGGGGCTTCCCCACCCCTGGGTACAGTAGGGCAGGGGTCAGAAAACCCAACTCATGGGCCAAAGCTGGCCTGCCTTCTGTTTTTCTATGGTGCATGAGCTAAGAACAATTTTTACATTTTTAAGGGTTGAAAAAAGTCAAAGAAAGAATAATATTTTGAGACAAGGGAAAATTATTTGAAATGCAAAGTTTGGCATCCTTAAGGGACGTTTTATTGGAACACAGCCATGCTCACTAGTTTGCCTCTTGTCTGTGGCTGCTTTCCTGTTCCAACAGAAGAGCTGAGCAGCTGAGACTGACCACACGGCCCCTAAAGCCTGAAACGTTTACTCCCTGGACTTTATATAAAGCGTTAGCTGACACTAAACAGAACCGGCCTTTAAGTAGTAGACTCAGGGTGCATTTTAGATCTCTCAATACAGGAGAAGAGCAAACAAGCCGAGGAGGTGAAGGGCTGGAATGGCAGAACCTGGTGCCACATGCACATTTAAAGAGGCTGGGGATTCCCTGGTAGTCCAGCAGTTAGGACTGTGCTTCCACTGCTGAGGGCCCAGGTTCAGTCCCTAGTCAGGTAGTTAAGATCCTGCAAGCCACAAGTTGCACCAAAAAAAAAAAAAATTAAGAGGCTGGAGCCCTGTAATTCCTTAGGTGGTGGCTAAACAGTAATGACAAGGGAGAGTTGGTGTCTTTGGCTTTTTTATGACCAGAAATTCTTTTTAAGTAAAACCTCATAGTAGAGTCCCAAAATCAGTGCAATACAGTAGAATGGATACTCATCTTTGCATTCCTCCCCTGGGTTCTCATTTAAAGAAAATTGTTGGGCATACAGTAGTCACCCCAGCTGGGAGAGCCAAGATGTCCAATTGTCTGCCTCCTGCTGTCATTGCTTGAAGCTAAGCTTCTCCGTGGCCATCCTGAAGTCACCTGACTTCCCAGAGAACAGCTTTCTTCCTCCTTGCTGTTGAGGTAGTGTCTAATAATCCCTGCTGGTTCTCAGGAAAATAAAATGCCCATCAGTGTCCCCTGCCAGCTCCCTCCAACCTGGTCCCCAGGCTCTGCAGACAGTGGTGGCTGTAAATGCGCCACTGACTGTCCACCTTGCTCCTGGTTCCCTTGGAAGAACTTTACCTGATGCCCCTGCCTTTCCAGGCCTGCCTAATCTGACAGCGCTCCTGTAGCCATGCCCATGCACAGCCCCCACTGGATAGACACCCCTCTTCTTGGGGCTGTGGCAACAAAGCTGATAGTTTTACAAGATGACTCTCCACGCCTGACTCTACACCAGAATTCTACAGGGGTGGTGGTGACTTCATGTGCATGCACACGCATGTCCACACACACACACACACACACACACACTCTCTCACAGAAGAGCCTGTGGGTCCACCTCCCATGGAGCACATAACCCCAGTGAACTTGCCTGGTAGACCAGAACTCTGCACAGGGTCAGTGGCCAGGTCTAGTTCTAATTGTTCTGTCTATTTCACGGGTGTGTGATTATTTTTTAATGTCTTTGTGTGTGTGTGTGTGTGTGTGTGTGTGTGTGTGTGTGTGTGTGTGTTGGTATTTATAGCCAAAGAAACTTTAAAACTTACTTGATAACTTTTATATTTTATAATAAAAATGATAGCATCTTAAAATGATATTGCAACAAAGCCCCCTTCATAACTGATGGCAGGATAGATTTCCTCTCCTACCTTCAAAAAGAACATTGAGAGTGGGGGGGAGGGAAAGGTTGGGAGTCTGGGGTTGACAGCTACCAGCTATTACATTTAGGTTGGATAAACAACACGGTCCTACTGTGTACCATAGGGAACTATCTTCAATATCCTGAGATAAACCATAATGGAAAGAACATAAGAATAATATGTACATATAACTCAGTCACTTTGCTGTACAGCAGAAATTACAACATTGTAAATCAACTATACTTCAACAACATTTTAAAAAAGAAATGAAATAGAAAAGAATAAAAAAGAGAACAAAGAACTAGAGAAAGCAAGTTCCCAGGCCTCAAGGAAAAATTAAAATTATACCTTTTTAGAAGGATTTTTGTAATGCCCAGCAGCCAGCCTAGCAGCACTTGGGTCTGTGAATCTATCAGTCCATCAACGGTGATTATTGGAGCACCTGGGGCACATTTCCTATGCTTCATATTTGTTTTGGGTACATAATGGGTAGTGTTGGCCTCAGAATCAACCCAAACTGAGGAAGGTCTGGCAAGAACAAACCTGCATGAGGCTTCTCTCTGATAAAGGCAGTGAAGGAAGGAGAGCGTTAAGACAGAGGTGGGGTCTTGGGATGGGGTGGAAATCTGCTGGCTGACCTCGTGCCCTGTGCTTCAGTCTGAGCCCACAGGAAGAAGAGCTGCAAGCTGAGAGGGGACGCGCCACATGACACAGCCCCAGCCTGGCACCTGAGGGCTGAGGCTGGCAGCACCTGAGAGGACAGCAGTCTTGCCAAGCAGGTAGCCAGTCAACAGCCAGGAGCAGGAAGCAGTGGGAGGTGGGATGGGAGACCAGTACTGATGCGATTCTATTGTTCCAGAATTTACATCTCCCATGGAACATCCTCAGGTACCCAGAAGCCAACCAGCCTGTAGAAACTCAGCTAATCTATTCCTGTGAGTAAAGAGCTGCAGTTCTACAGGATTTTGTGTGCAAATGACTTGATTATCACTTGGACCCCTCGATTTTAGAAGTTCAGGATTCTTGCTCCTTCATCATCCAGGATAGCTGGACCTCTAGGGGTCAGGAGGGGGAGGAGTCTGAGCAGCTAGGTCCTGGCCTGGGGCCCTAGCTGGGCTTGATGGCTGGTGGCCTGGTGAACACGGGGAAGGCTGGGCTTATAAGTCACTTTGTTTGGAAACCAGATTTCCTATTTCATGGCCCATTTCTAAACAAATTTATTAGATGAAATTATTTAAGACTCAAAAATCTAAAAGATTCCTAGCTAACAAAAATCTTCTACCAGCTTCATGGTTGCTGGTTGCACTAAAACAGAGACAAGTTGCCTAAAGTTGGCGCTGAGTGTTTTCAAAGCTGCCATGTTTCTCCACCTCCTTTTCCGTCTGGCACCTTACTCCAGGCTCCATCCCACACTGCCAAACATATGCAGGCCCATCCCTGCCCTTGATAATTAGCTCAGCATCCAGTAGACGTTAAAGAGAAGTGAAGTCTCCTGTGACTTCAACCCCTGTGATTGGGCTTTTTTCCCCAAAACCTAAAGACATTAACACGACTTACACTTTCCAGCTGGAATCTTATTCCCATCCAGCCCAGTGCTCCAGTTTTTGTAATGCTATGGACTGTAGCCCATCAGGCTCCTCTGTCCATGGGATTCTCCAGGCAAAAATACTGGAGTGGGCTGCCATGCCCTCCTCCAGGGGATCTTCACAACCCAGGGATCAAACCCACGTCTCCTGTGTCTCCTGCATTGCAGGCAGGTTCTTTACCACTAAGCCACCCAGAAAGCCCTCTCCCCCGCCTTATAGATACTTCACCAGTAATCTCTAAGGTGATGAAAGTCCCTGACTCCAATATGGGCATCTCCAGCCCATTCTATTCTCTTCTGCAAAGATAATGTACCCAGTTACCAGCCATACCATTTTATTTTCCCCACTGAATCAGGCCTCCAAAGATATGCAAGTGTTCATTCTTGGACTCTGGAAATAAGACTTTATACAGAAAAGGGGTCTTTGCAGATGTGATTAAGTGAAAGATTCTGAGATAGGAAGATGATCTTGGGTCATCCAGATGCACCCCACAAGTGCCATCATCAGTGTCCTCATAAAGGGGGGACACAGCGCAATTACAGAGGCAGATACTAGAGCACCGAGGTCACAACAAGGAACACTAGCAGCTTCAGAAGCTGGGAAAGGCAAGCAAGGACCCTCCCCAAGAGCCTCTGGAGGATGGCTGCAGCCTGCCAACACTTTGATTTTGGACTTCTGGCCTCCAGAACTGTGATAGAATGTTTATTTAGCTTTAAGCCATCAGGTCTGTGATTTCTTATGGCAGCTGCAGGAAACATACTCTAACCAAAACTCTGTTGCTCCAAACTATAAAGCCCTCAGCAGTCTGGAGCCTGGGTATTCTTCAGACCCATCTCTCTCTGCAGCCCCTGTCTTCATACTTTACCCCATCCCCATGCTCATGCAGATAGCCTGTGGGAGCTCCCACTGACTCTGGTTTGCCCACCTGGAAAAAGCCTGCATTGGGGAAAGAAGTCCACCTGGGAAAAGTCTGCCCCTGTCTCCCCTTAAAAGTCACCTCCTCTTTGAAGCCCCAACCATCTGCTCCACCTGTTCAATATATTTGGTTCTGAGTTCCCCACATATCCTACAGCTTGCCCTGTTTTTCTTTTTTTTTTTAATTATTTATTTTAATTGGCGATAATTTCTTTACAATATTGTGATGGTTTTTGCCATACATCAGCATGAATCAGTCATAGGCAGACATGTGTCCTCTCCCTCCTGAACCCCCTCCCACTTCCATCCCCACCCCATCCTTCCAGGTCGTCACAGAGCACTGGCTTTGGGTTCCCTGTGTCATACATCAAACTCCCACTGGCTATTTATTTTACACATGGTGATGTACATGCTTCAATGTTATCCTCTCAAATCATCCCACCCTCTCCTTTTCCCACTATGCAGCTAGCCCCATTTTTCTAGTTATGGAATTCTTCTACTAAACTGTAAGGTCCTTAAGGGGAGGGTCTAAAGGCCTGCTGTTCTTGACACAATATGTGTCACAAGGTAGAAAGCCGACAAGTGTTTTCATGTCTAGATAAAATTACTTGTGTGCAATAGCTTTATAAAGATGCTCATGGCCTCCTTCAAGCTTGCTTCCTCTGGCTTCTGGTATACCTTCTCTGCTTGGTCCATAGGGACCTAGTGATTATCATTCCTCATTCTCCTTCGCTGGCTTTCATGTCCTAGTCACTTCATGTTGGCTTTGTTTAGAGGCTAATCTTTGTTTCCTTGGCTTTTTTCTCCACCACTGACACTCTTTCTGAGTGGTTTTGGCCGTTCCCTGTGTTTTTGGCTTCCAAACATAGTTCCCTTCCTCCTCTGAACTCTTTCTCACTAGAAATTTCTGCACAGATGTCCCCCAGGCACACTGAGCCTGACATGTCACAAGTTATTTTCTTCTCATCTTCCCTGTCTATGAATCTGGACCACTGGGGCCCCTGGGCTAAAATTCTAGAAACTGAAGCAGGACCTGGGGAAGGATGAAGCCAGGCAGGCTGGAGGCTGTGCAGTCAAGGATGTCCAAGGTCGCTGTCCTTGGGGAAGTTCAAAGGAAGGTTCTCTTCCAAAGAGAACAGAGACTCCAACAAAGACATCAAAACAGGCCAGTGGGGAGGGTTTCAGGAGGGACCCAGCACATGGACATATTCTGCAGAAGCAAAGACTCCAGAGTTTTCTCTGGGGCACTTTGAGATGTCACTTCGAATGATATCCTCCTGTCCTGAATTTTCTCTTCCCCTTTACTCAGCTGTCCATCTAGAAACCTCAGAGTCATCCTCATCCTCCCTTACCCTTAACCCTCTCCAGCGAGCAAGTTCTGTGGAAGGCACCCCAAGGAGCCCCCCTCACTCCCATGCCTCTTCCTGTCTGCAAACTAGAGCCAAAGGAATCTGTAGGTCTGCAGTCTCTTCCCACATCCATCACTCCCAACTGGCCAAAACCCAGGTCTTCCTTAAAACCTACTCTTCTCCCACCTCCAGGATGAAATATGTATTCCTAAGCAGGACACCCAAATCCTTCACCCAGGCAGCCTTGTCCCTCCTCAGCCTCACCTACTGCCACCCCCTTTTACCTTAAGCCCAACTTTCCCAATCTCCCTTGCCTCTTCTGTCTGCAAATTCTGGCTCATCTTTGAGAACTATGCCCCAGTGCCCTTCTGTTCCCATCTGCCCTCCCCCTCCCAAATAGGGACCCTTCTGGCTGGTCCCTATTTTCTGGGCTCTGTGATGCTTTACACTCACCCCCTGGGTCATTTATTGCACTATTCAGGGATATTTGTTTCCGCATCCATACACCCTACTAAACAGCAAGCTTCTCAAATAAAGATAGCTTCTTATAAACGTTCATATTCCTAGTACTTAGCTTGGAATCTGTCACATCGCAGACACTTCCGTATTTGTGAGATGAGTGAACAGGATGTAAGCAAAGATGATAACTAAAACAGAAATGAAAGCAACGCACCATGTGAGAAAGGCCTCAGTGGCTCCATGCCTTACTTTCTTGGTCCACTTGGGCTGCTATAGCAAAACATCATATACTGGGTGGCTAATAAAAATAGAAGTTTGTTTCTCATAGATCTGGAGGCTGGAAGTCCAAGATCTAGGTGTTGCCAGATTCTATGTCTGGTGAAGTTGCTTCCTCATGGACATCTGTCTTCTCACTGTGTCATCACACGTTCAAAGGCACTGGGGGCTCTCTGGAGCCTCTGCTACGAGGATGCTAACCCCATTCATGGGCTCTCCACTCTCAGGACCTAATTATGCCCCAAAGGCCCACCTCCTAATACTTCAGAGATTAAGGTTTTACCCACTTGAATTTGGAGGGACACAAACACACTGCACTCCTCAAGAGCTCCCATTGACCATCTCAGGGAGAAAAGCTCTCTTAGCTTGTCCCAGGAGCAGGACAAGAGGTCAGGGAGTGAGAAACCCCTGTGTTTGTCTGGGGCTGGACATCAGGGCTGAGGCCAGGTACACTGATGAAGCCCGATGGAGACATGAGTCTGCTCTTGGACTGCAGAGCTGGGTCTCATCTTCATGCCCAGGTGAGAGGCCAAGGTGCAGAGGAGCTGCGTGACTGACCCAAGGAGGTGGCAGATGCGTTTATCCCAAGGTGGGAGGACAGAGTGTAGGCAAGCAGCAGCTGGAGAGGGCAGCAGATGGAGCCAGAAAGAAAGCTAGGTCAGTGTAAACCAAAGCACTCCAGATAGCTGTCTTCTCCTCAGTAGATGCTTACTCCTCAAGAGCTTTTTCGTGTGTATATTCCATAAACAAGTGTCTGTCTATCTCTCCCACTGGATTAAGAGTTCCAGAGGAAAGGGCACACTGCTCTATCCTCGGGTCCTCATCTCACCACCCCGTGCACCCCCACGCAGTTACCCATGGTCACACACGATCGTTCACGCTCCCCACTGCTCTGTCAGTCTGAAAGCACAAGGTCATTTTATGGATAGCCAGTGTTACCAGTTTGGAGCAACACCTCTCATTCTGTCTGTTCATGGGTTTTTTCCTAGTTCCTCTCCCAGTTCCCATTCTCCTGACCAGAACTGCCTGTCACCTCACCCTCCAGGCTGGATTCCATCTGGAAGCATTCTCCCCACCTCCCACCCATGTTTTCCCTCAGGCTCCCTGGGGTTGTCTTAAACCAATGACACCTCTCCAATAATGGACAGCAGCACATTCATCTCAGCTTAGCTTACAAGTCCTGGGTCTGTTGTGTTTCCTTATCTCATCATGGGGAGAAGGGATGAACAAGGAAGAGCTTCCCTAAAACAGCAGGGTCTGCAGCCCACAGGCCCTAGAAGCTGGTCATTTGCCTTGAATCTCAGATCCATCCCTTACCATCTCCTCCTGGCTCCACCCTGAGAGGTGAGCAGATGGTGCAGTTTGTTTGCTGCCTACAGAGGACAGTCTGGGCCCCAAGCCTGCTCAGAAGACACTGAGACACAGGGAGACTGCTTTCACTGATGGAGTAGGAGGTGACCGAGGCCATGTGTGCACATGACCGGGTACACAGCTGAGAGGCAGGTGTGCTTCTCCCTCCCCCAGACCAGACGGATGGCCATGCTGGCAAGCCCGTCCAACAAGTGTCCCTGCTAGAGAGCCTGCCCTGGAACCCGCTCTGCAGGGATGTTTCCAGAATCTTCCCTCAGGCAGGTTAAGTTCCTGGAGGAGGACTAGATCATCCATGGGATTAGTACTGCTGTGGACACTGGCTGGGCCACTCAGCCCTCTTCATCAGATCTCTCCTCATCCCTCTGGAGGGGTGGGAGCCCAGGGCTCTCCCTGATGTGCAGATTGTAAACACATGCTCTGAGCCACGTGTCTGCTCTGCTTCATGGAGGAGGACCCCTGGTGCCCCTTGCCATAGGGGTCCGCCCCCCTTTCAGCATCCCAGGAAAATTTTGGCCTATAAGCAGAGGAGCCTCAGCTCACTGAGGTTCTTTTTAAAAGGTGAGAGAGAAAGTGAAGAATGGGGAGACAAAGCTACTCCAGAGGCTGGAATTGGTGACTCCATCTGCACAGACTGGCTTCCCCACCCATGGGGGCCCTGACCCTCCTGACAGCCTGTGGGGGTCGTCACCCACTCTTGATGTGACAACAATGAGGCCAGAGGACCAAGTGACTGGCCCACCTTGACACAGCTTGGTCCACAGGGAGGGGGTCCACAGGCACTCAGAGCACCAGGGATGGGAGGAGAAATAGGACAAGATCCCCTGCCCTGCTGGTGTTCGCTGTCCTGTCCAAGTGAACTTGGGACAGGAAGCCTCAGGGCCGGGAGAGGCTACCCAGGGCTGTGTCACTGAGACCTGGATCCCTGAGTAGATGGGAAGAACCTCCCTGTTTGAGGGTGCCAAGGACTCAGACAAACAGAGAAGATGAGGAAGCTCGATGACAAAAGGCAGTGGGTCTCTGAGTGAGAACTGCCCAGCCTGGCCTTCAACGGGCGGTCTTATCTGTCGAGAGGGTTGAACCGGTGGCTCAGTGCTGGGCAGGAGGGTCTTGGAAGCTTCAGCAAAGTGTTTGATGAAGGACAGGCTTTGAGTAAGGCAGTCACCGTGCAGATTTTCTGTAAGACACAACCATCACTTGGACGATTGGAAATGAACTTGAAGGGAGCAATGCAAGAGACAGATCAGGTGGGAAGCTCTTACAAGAGGCAGGTGAGTGGGGAGGGTAGTCTAATTCAAGATGAGGGAAGGGGAGACAAAGGACTAGACTACAAATGTTTAGAAGGTAAAGAGCATCAGTGAGGAGCAAAGACAAGGGAAGGCCTCAGATGATCCGGTTCAGGATTGGGGTGGGGGCTTTGATGGAGATGAGCAATACTGGAGGAGGGGGAGAGGTGTGCTCTGACTCCAGGACGCCTGGGTGTAATGGGGCTGTGTGCTGGCAAAGGGAAGGCTCCAGCAGAGGGGAGATCACAAGTCCTGGTGAAACAAACCCAAGCAAAGCTAGCATAATTCTCTGAACAAGTGGAGGCTGGCCTGGCCTTGAGTTCCAAAGAGTGGGACCTGCCCACCCCAGAGAGAGCTAGGGAGAGGCAGACCCCTCATGATATGATGGAGAACTTGGCACCTCCATCCATGCCCACCAGTGAGTGGGGGCATCCCACTGGCCAGGCTGTTGACCTGATGAGGCATGACTTTGAAAATTACATCTTTCCCTGATACTGATCCCTCCCCTTCCACAGCCATCCCCTCCACCTCTCCACCCCTTCACCCAGGCGCCAGTGCCTATGTCCAAGGGAAAGAGCAGATGACACACTCAAGTGCACGAGAGCCTGAGCCTGAGCCACAAGAGCCAGTTCTCACGTGCAGGGTCGCCCACCACCCCACCTCGCGCTCGGCCCACTCTCCCTGGGCCTGCTGTCCATTCCTCCTGTTGTTGGCACCCGCAGCATCTCAGAGCCATCTGCACAGGGTCCCGTGAAAGCTAGGCCTTCACACTCTCCACGCTCCCAGGACTCAAGTTTTCTCTTTTCCCCAGCTGCACCTTCAACCGAGACCCAGCCCACCTTTCCAACCTACAAACAAACCTGCGTCAGTAGAAACCGGCTGTCATTTTCAGCGTCCATTTGATTCCCCAGAAACGAGACGGCAGTCAGCGAGATGGAGCCAGCCTGCTCCACGGCCAGGCTCCAGCTGTCCATCCGCCTTCAGCATCCTAAAATGATTTCTTATCCTTACAATTTATGTTTACAGTCATAAGCACACTTTCAAATTTCTTGCTAGAATTCCTTAGTCATAGGAAGAAAATTAATTCCCAAGAGTAATTCAAATTAATTTATTATCTTAGTATTTTACTTCTCCTCATGGTGGCCAACAAGAAATTTCTGCTATTTGACCATTCTGATCTACAGAATGACAGTTTCTTCTGATTCAACCCAATATTTTTAGCCACTGAGGGAATTCCTATTTTATAGATGAGTTGGGAGGAAGAGTTGTTTGCTAATAACAAAAGAATTCCTCTTCGGGAGTGAACTGTTTTCTGTCCATGGGCATTTGCGAAAGATGGGAGATGGAAGGATTGTTTTGCTTAATCAAATCATGACCTTCTCAAGGTTTTTTCTGCTTTTTTAAAATAATTTTTATTTATTTACTTTTAACTGGGTATTCATTCTGGGTATTCGTTGCCAAGCGGACTTTCCTTTAGTTGTGGCAGGGACAGGCTGCTCTCTCGTTGCAGCAAGCAGGCTTCTCATTGCAGTGGCTCCTCTTATTGCAGAGCACAGGCTTTAGGGTATGCAGGCTTCAGGAGTCATGGCTCCCAGGCTGGAGAGCACAGGCTCAATGGTTGGGCAGCATGGGCTTAGTTGCGCCGAGACATGTGGGTGGGATCTCCCCAGATCAGGGATTGAACCCATGTCTCCTGCACTGGCAGGTGGATTCTTTGCCACTAAGCCACCAGAAAAGTGAAGCCCCTTTTCTGTTTTTGTTCTGTCTTTCTGTGTCCTCTCAGACAGAGAAATTTCACTTTCTCTGCTGGAGCAGGGAAAAGGCCCTGCAGGCTGTGCCAGAGGAGGTGGGGAGTGGAGGGTGGTTTCAGAAGAACCCAGAACAGACCACCTCTTGAACAGAGGGGCCAGGTTACCCCTTGGGATCTCTCAGAAACTCTGCAGCACAGGACCAGTATTAGTCATCCTGTAGTTTCATGTGTGATTCTATTATAGAAGTTTAGGGGGCTTGGAGATATCTGGAATCCTTCATTCTGAGAGCTCAGATCATCTGACCCTCACAGCTTACTGTCTCTGTGACCATGACTGCTCTCTCAGGAAACTCCTGCTCAGGAAAGTAAAAGTTCCAAATAAATTTGTTTCAAGAAATTTCTAGTACAGTCCATTCAAAGGAACATTAAACTATTAGACTTTTCAATAGGTAACATTAAGGACTATTTACATCTCACATCACTGTGTTCAAATTCTAACTCTGATGTCATGAACTTCACCCAATCTGAACTAATCCCCCACCCCAGCATTGAAAGATCCTCTGAAGCCCATCCCTAAGCCTCGTAAATACCCTGACTTTGACTCTCCTCTCTAACATACTATCCTAACTGTCAAGGCCATGAGGCCCAGATCACGTCAGCAGTAGATGTGGCCCCCAGCAGGTCATGTGGTGTTGTTTTCAGACAGCCAGGATTTGTTCAGAGCAGCTGTGCTAGGTCGTGGGGGTACAAAGGTCAACAGAACTGACCTTCCGCATCCTTGCTTCATGGAGCTGACGCGTTTGCACCATAGACATACATCCAACCACTCATCACAAGTTATTCAATAATTGCTCAGAATTATTTAAGCACCAGGCTTCCCAGGAGATGCTGAGTAGTAAAGAACTCACCCACCAATGCAGGGGACATAAGAGGCACGGGATCAAACCCTTGGTTGGTAAGATATCCTGGAGGAGAGCACGGCAGCCCACTCCAGTATTCTTGCCTGGAGAATTCCATGGACAGAGGAGTCTGGTGGGTTACAGTCCATGGGGTCTCAAAGAATCAGACACGACTGAAGCAACTTAGCATGCATGCATGCTCTTTAAGCACCAGGGTTGTAAATGGTACAAACAAGAGGGCCCTAAACAGAGAGAGCCCTGACCAGGCTCATGGGAAGCAGGAGCCTGTGGAGTAGAGATGGGGCTAGGCCTGCCAGGGAAGCCAGCAAGGCTGGTTTCACGGTAGGGCAGGGCAGGGTTCTCAGAGGGTCTCAGGCTTAAGAAAACTGGACCGCATTTGTAAAGAGGGAGGAGCCTGCCTCAACCCACAACAAAGGGACTTCGGAATCTGGGCTGTGTGCAGCAGTGCCTCGAATGGGGAAGGACTTGGCTCGGGGTGCTGGGGCGGGCCAGGCAGCAGAGCAGGGAGACGTCCAGAGTGAAGGCGGTGACAAGAGGGTCAACATGTAATGCTGAGAGCTGGGCGCAGCAAGCGGGGGGGGGGGGGGGGGGGGGGGGGGGGGGGGG
>ML660238.1:2035875-2087435 GCA_007570785.1 Antilocapra americana
GTATGGTGAGGGAGGCGGTTCCAAGTTAGAAGCTCTCTGGGTCTTCAAAGAAGAGTCCGCAGGGCCCTGGACTGACGCCATGGGAGGAGGGAGCCTGAAGCTGGGACAGAGGAGGCTACTGAACAAAGGGCGCCTGGTGCCCCGCGGTGACCTGTGGGGCGAGAGAGTGGGGGCGGGGCGGCTTCAGGTGGCCTGAAGCCCTGTCCAGATTCTCAATTTCAGGAGATTATAAGGGAGGGCCTGGTGCCAGGAATATGAAAGAATCCAGACAGCCCTTGAAGCGGAGTGCACGTTCCGTCGCGGACCTGCGGATGCCCATCCGCGGAGGGATCCGGGCCTCCAGGCCAAGGGGCCAAGGCGCCTGATTCAGAGCTGCTGCCAGACGTCAGGAGAGGCGTCTTCGCCCCGCTCGTGGAAGCGAGGCTGGCCAGGACCACCTCTGTGAGGCCTGGGGAGGGGAGGGACTCAGGGGAGAGAATCGAGGCATAGACAAGAACTGGAGAAGGACAGGGCAGGTTCAGGGGGTGGGAGGGCAGGCTGGGGCTGCTGGCTGGGGCCTCCTTTGTGGGTGAGTCGGGGAGGAGATGGGGGCTGGAGGGGGAGAGCCCCTGGGGAGAAGCAGAGGCCTACTGGAGAGGCCTGGAGCAGGCAGGGGGTGATTAAAAGCAACGTCTCGGCTGGGGCCACCTGGCATGGGAGACTGCCAGGCAACTCTGGCCTTTCACAGCTGGTGGTGGAGACTCAGCTCTGTACAGGGTGGTGGCAGCAGGGTGGCAGGGACAGGCTGGAGGAGAGTCCCAGGGCCTCCTGACAGTGGGAGGGTGTGAAGGGGAGCAGGGATCGCTGAGGCTGAGTGACTGGGACCCAGGAGAAGCTGAGGGCAGACAGAGGCCAAGGAGAAGGAGGCTTGGAAGGTCACTCCAGCCTCAGCATGGGACGCACTGAGCTTGTAGGGGAGGGTGTGACGTCCAGTGGGGAAGGGTCAAGGAAAAGCCTGGAGACCATCTGCTCCCCCGCTAGACTGGAGACTGATGGAGATCCAGACCCTCGGATGAGCTGCGGGTCCTGCAGGCCCGGCGCTAATCCACATGGGATGGCCTCGCCAGTGTCCCATTGGTTGTTAACTGTCTAACAGCAGCTGGGGAGGCGGCTGTAGCTGCATCAGCAGCAGCCGCACCAGCCAATATGCCGCCTATCCAGGCGCGTTGCATCACCCCCACACCGGGCATCAGGACAGGGGTAATCACGCCCACCCGACCGACGAGGGGTTCAGCGATTTCTCCAGCCCAGGAAGCAGCATCAGACTGAACCTATGCGCTCCACTGCCAGAGACCACGCTCCTGCCTGTGGTGGCCCCGCTCTGGGTGGGCCAGGTAATCAGAGCCGATTTGTGAGTCCGAAAAGAGGAGAGACCTCAGCCACCAGGAGAGTCAAGGAAACAGACACAGGAGCCGAAGACATGCCCCTTCCCTTCCAATGAGGGGTAAAAAGAGGGAGAGAAAATGTCATCCTCCCCTCCATCCACATCCTCATTCCTGGGAGAGGACAGACTAGGTTACCCCACCTCGGAGGAATTATGTCCTTCTGGGGCTTCTTACTGAGCACTATGGATGACTCATCTGGGCTCCAGGACAAAGTCCAAGGTGCTGGCTGAAGGCAAATTTGATGGACTTTTGAGCTCTGAAATGAACGACAGCACATCCATCATTCCCGTGGAAGTGAGCTTCCACAATGTCTCTCTCCGTTTCTGTCTTTCTTCACACACAAGCACACACCTAGAGAATTCTTGAGTATTATAAGGGGGATAAGAAGACTTCTCATCCTGTACAAAGTCTGGCATCTATCTCTGAAACAAAAACTCAGGTCTTTAGGCAAGTGCCAGGTGAGATATCTCCACCTCTGAAACAGATATCGCTGGCCACTATCACTGACACATAACATCCAGATGCAGTTAAATTCCCCCAAAGCACAGGGAATGAGCATCACTGTGGGTGAGCGGGGTGTGTCCTTATCAGAATAGAAGGTGGTGAGACGAAAATCCAGTGTAACTAAATCTCCTTTCCTTCCCAACCATGCTGCTCAAGTCACAGCAGAGAAGCACACTTAGAACTGGATGGTGGTTCTCGCAGGCTCCTCATCTATGTCATCTATTTAAGCATGTTCTTCTCCCATGGCTGCCAGGATGTCTCAAGCCACTAGAGTCTTTTTCAGCCAGGCCCTGCCCTGCCCTTGGTGGCTGCCTCCCCAGCGAGCTGATGTTCAGGTTATTTCACTTCTGAAATGCAGTACACTTTCTATTGAGACAACGAACCTTTTTGTTCTTTGTGATTCAACTCTAATTTCGTTTTGGTTTTTGTTTAACTCTGCACATGGCTTCAGAGCACAGCTGACTTTTGCCTGAGACCATCTTGTCAATGTTGACAACTCCCTTATTGATTTGCCTTGGAAAATTCTCCTTTCATTTTGCATATAGCATCCAATTCAGGGCTTATTCCTTCCTGGCTGCTGCCTACAACCTTTTCCAGTTAAGAAGACACATGTCATGAGCCCCACCAAGGGCAGGGCCCTGTGCCACAGGATGGGGATGTGGGGTCCAGGATCAAGGGCCAGCATCACGTGGGCACAGGCTGAGCTGGTGCCCGAGGGCCCTATGTTCTTACCCTGCCCCCTCTTCCCAAGATGTCCTGAGCTGTGGGCAGCAGACTCATGGTTGGCCTCGTGTCACTTGCTCTGACTTGATCCTCCACACGCAGAACATGGTTATGCAACCACATAAAAAGACTCGCTTCCTTTCTGGTCACTTTCTGTTCTTCACCACGTAACTCACCTACTGCCATGTCCTTTGACCCCTACTTACTGCCTTGCTCCTTAAAGTGGGCCTCCTTCGACCAGAGACCCTGTGGAATCAGCACATCCTTTCCCACCAACCACTTCTGAACTTACACCCACAGAGGCAAGAGGGGCTCTTTGTAAACACATGATTTAATCCAGTAAGCAATTTTTCCAGAATTTTCCCAGAGTACTAAGTTCATTCCACAGTGGTTGTCATAGAACAAAGCACCAGGTTCTTAGTAGTTGTGACAATGCAGACTCCTGGGTCGCATTCCAGACTTTCTGAGTCAGGACCCCTTGGGGGTGGAGCCAAAGAACCTGCACTTTTACAATCTCCCGAGGCATGTCTTACAACAACTGAAGATTAGGGACGTGCAGGGCAAGACGTGCAGAGCAGACCAGGTCTCAGGAAGCTTGCAATCATACAGAAGTGCAAAGCAGAGAAGACTGCAGTTCACAGTCATCCCCAGTATGACCTCTGCAGTTTTGATAAGAGGAACTCAGGCTCCTTGTGCCTGAGGACTCCGCTCTCCACGGTTTCTGGCTTCCAAACATGAGTTACTTGCTGGCATAGGTAGGTGATGTTCTGCACTGAGAGAGAATGCTTTCCCCATAAATAATCTACTCTTTCATCCTGATACGTATTAAGTGCCTACTGTACATCCTTTTAAATACACATCTGACATCTTTAGTGACTTCCTCATATCTCCCCGGCTTATTGAGTCATCAGCCACGTTCTCATCCACAGCACAGCAGCAGTCACTAGAGTTAGCCTGAGATGTGAGTCTGTTCATGTTTTTGGTAGATGTTCCGGGGATAGGACAATCAGTGGCCCCCAGAGATGTCCCCATCCTCATCCCTGGTGAGAGATGGCTAAAGCACATCACATGGCAAAGGGGGATTCTCAAGATGGGGAGATTATCCTGGGTTATCCGGGAGGCACACTTTAACCACATGCGGTCTTAACAGTAGAGAACCCAGCTGATGCCAGAGAAAGAAGATGGAAAGGAGGCAGGAGAGACTTGAAGCAAGAGAAGGGCTCAGCCTACCATTGTTGGCTGGAAGATGGAGCCAGAAAGGCGACAGCTTAGCAGGTGCTGGGGTTGACCGTCCACACGGAAATGAGGACTTTGGAGCTGCAGTCACAGGGAACTGAAGTCTACCAACAACCTGAATGCTCAGGAGAATGGATTCTCCCTTGAGCCTCTAGAAAGGAGAGCAGCCCTGTTGACACTTTGATTTTAGCCCAGTGAGATCCACGCCCACATCCCAACACATATATAAAATAATACTTCCTTGTGTTTAAGCCATTAAGTTTGTGGTTACTTGCTACAGCAACAAGAAGGGAGTCCTGTGTTAGCCATCAGTGGTGGTCACCTTGTACTTGCTGGTTTCAGATACCCGTAAGGAGACATTAGTGGATCCATGTTCCTACCTAATTTTGAGTTCATTTATGACCCAGTTACGTTTGAAGAAGCTCTTTGCAGAGTAGTGCACCTCCCATAAGTTCTCTTGTTGACTCCATTCCCTCTGAAATCAGGCAACCAGCAGAGGTGGATGTGCCTCAGTCTGTCCTTGAACCAATTTGGATGTTAATGTGGGTCCTTTTGACCTTAGATTTAGTCATGGTTTTCACACTTTTATTCTGATAAAAAGCAAAAACCTTCTTTTGAACTTGTATTCATGCTCTTATATTTTAATTTTCAAGAGCTCATTCTTTCTTGTTTTCCAAATGTTTTTTAATACCATACCGTTCTTATTTCATGAATACAAAAACTTTTCTCATCTCTTGATGATATGAACTAGTTTTCTTTTCTTCTGGCGTTGTCTCTCATTTCTTTCAATGTTCTTTTTTTTAATTGTTTTGGTTCTTCCCTTTCATGGTCAAATCTCTCCCAAGGTGTCTGGTGGCATTCTCTATCTGCTAGAGGTGAGGCACTAAAACTCCAATTGAAGCTGGCATCTCGTGGACTCTACCACCTAGGGTGACAGGCTGTATTGCCCCATTGTTTCCTTGGAAAACTTCACATATTCATACCTCTACCTCTCTCTTGGGTTGCACGCCCTCAGAACGCAGAATTTCACTTATTCTCCCTCATTTCAGTAGGGTGCCTCATCCCTATCTTTGTTTGCATCACTAAGTCCCAAGAATGATTTGTTTTCTCTGCAGAATAGACCCTCCTTCTCCTTGTTGCCTAGGTTAACAAAGGAGCTAGAGTAGGGAGTGGAGAGGGACGTGCCTAATTACTCCCTTGGACACATTTTCAACTGGTTCTACTGCTTTGTCCCTTACCAGCCAGTCATTCTGACTCCAGTGGTCCTGGGGGCCTCCATCCCCACTGGGGCCCGGCAGTAGCAGTGACTTGCCTATTGTTGTATTCTTTCTCTGTCCTATTGCTCAGGTACTGCCCTCATTGCCCAAACTTTGCTGATGTTCCCTGTCTCCTAGACTCAGCACTACTTCTCCCCTTGTCCTTATGGGTTTATCTCATTCACTCACTCATTCATTCATTCACTGTCATTTTATGGGGTTTGGAAGAGAGCATGGGTTCAAGCCTCTATGTGTAATTGGAAACCCTAGAGAAGTTTGAGTCAAAAGCATGGCCTATTCAAGTGGAAGCTGCCTAGTTCAATCCCTTCATTGGAAGGAAATGCAAATAAAGAAGAAAGACCTTCCCACTTTAAGCTGCTCTTGTATTTCAGAGGTCCCTAAGAGTCAGGCCTCAGAGCAGATATTCTGAGATGTTCCTATTTGGAACTGGTCAGTTCTGGGTGGAGGACAGCCACAGGACTATGGTGCTTGTCCTCGTGAGAAGGAGAGTCATCCCCACTCAGGCAACCAGAAGAGTTCCTCACTGGCAGGTCATCATTGGAGAGGCGACAAGCTTCCCCCAAAGAGAAAGACACAGTCACACAGCCCCAGAGTGGAAATGACCTTCTGGATGAGCTACCGTCTCCGCTCTCCTCCCCGGTACCCGTGGAAACCTCCAGCTGTGACAGCATCCAAGCACAGGGGCAGGAAGGGAGACAAAGGCCATTGTCACCTGCAGAGCAGACTCACAAAAGGTCCAGCTGGCTTTGAAACCATGCATTTCACATCTCTGTTTTCTCCCTATGAATCAAAGTGTGGGACCTGCATGCCTCTGCTTCTCCTCTGCACCATAGTGTCAAGAGGGCTCCCTGCCTCCTCCCATCTCCCTTGATTCCGCTGACACATCCCAACTGGGGACCATGGGAGGGAACACACTGGACCCCCTCAGAGGGTGGTGGGCTGGGCCCTCCTCATTTCAGGGGCAGAGAGGTATCCTCCAAGGCCCAAAGCACTTTCAGAGCGGGGTCTTGACACCTCCTTCACCAGCTGTTGTCAGGAAGTTAAATGAACTAATTCATGTGAATCCTCTCTTTCTGTGAGAAGTTATTTCTTTTTATTGACTTTTTAATTTTTATTTTATATTGGAGTATAGTTGAGTTCCCTGATGGCTCAAGTGGTAAAGAATCCACCAATGCAGGAAACACAGGAAATGCAGGCTTGATTCCTGGGCCGAGAAAATCCCCTTAAAGAAGGAAATGGCAACCCACTCCAGTGTTCTTGCCTGGAAACTCTCATCAATAGAGGCGTCCACAGGGTCTCAAAGAGGCAGATATGACTGAGCACGCACACATTTGATTGATTTACAATGCTGTGTCAGTTTCGGGTGTACCGAAAAGTGACTCGGTTATACATATACATACATCCACTCTTTTTCAGATTCTTTTCCCACATAGGTGACTTTTATTGATTTTTTATTTTTTTGTTAAAGTGCAGCCTGTTTACAACAATGTACACTACTTGCCAGGACCTAATTCAAAGTGCACAGACTCATGTGACCAGGATCAGAGCATGACCAGCCCCCCAGGTACCCCTGTCATGCCCCATGCCTGTTAAAACCCCAGTGATAACCACTCCTTGGCCTCCTAACACCACAGATTAGTTTTGCCTCCTTTTATGTAAGTAATTGTGTGGGACAGAATCTTCTGGGTCTGGCTTCCTTTGCTCAGCTTTACGTTTTGTGAGATCCACCCACACTATGCGTGTTGTGTCACTCTGAATGTTTTTAAACTGTAAAGCAATGGCTAGAATTAGGTTTTAGCTGTACAATCCAAATGCCATTTAGTGCAATCATTTCTTCTACTTGTCTTAAAAGCTACCAAGAGGAGTAAAGGATTATCTGTATTTTAAGCATATTCATATAATGGATCTGAAATTCTTTCTTTTATGAAAAAGAAATGGCAAGGGAAAGGGATCCATGATTTGCCTGTGTCATCAGAGCCTGTCAAATTCTCCAGGTACCTGATGGGTTTCGTCTGTCTTCTCTTCTGTTCCATTCCCGAAAGACCTGGGGGCCCCCTTTTTGGAGGCAGACCGCCCCCACAAAGAAGCAGCCTCTGATTACCCAGAGAACAGTGACAGTATCCAGTTTTAGATGCTGTTTTGTAATCTGTATTTAAGTAGTTACATAAATCATCAGGATCACTGGTGTTCATCCCAAGGGAAAATACAGATGATGAAGCTGCTGTATGAAGACAGTGTCACGACCTACTCACACCAGAGTCCCCCATCGAGTGTAATTATGAGATCACTAAAATTAATGAAACTTTTATTTAGCTAATAAAATAGCCTATGGTCAGATCACATACCAACAAAATTCATTAACTTCTAATCCAGGAAGGAGAAAAGCCAAATTCAGTGTTCTATTCTCGTGTTTCCTGAAACAAAGCAAAATCAAATGAGGGTGAAAAGAAACAGGATATTCGGAAACTTAACAGCAAGCAGCCAGCATCCTTTCTCTCCACTTGGGTATTACATGCTGTGCTGACTGCTGTACATTATTCTGTGCTCCGTTAGCCAAGGGACCCCCATAGATGCTGTAAAAATCTCTGTGAAGGAGTCAAGTGCCCAGGACAGCGATGAGATTATTACCTAAAGTGCAGATCGTGAAAACAGCAGGCAGTTTTTCAGCAGAGTGGAGACAGCTGGCTGAGCACAATTCCCAGATGCCGTGTGGATGCACTGGGAGGAAGGAAGACTTGAGGAGGCCCCCCTGATCCCCAAGCCTGCTCACGGCTCTGAATCTCCACTCTCCTTTCAGAGCAGCTGCTATAGAAGTTGGTGCATCCTCATGGCAAAGACACCAACTCAATTACTTTCTTTCATGAAGCAGAAATATCAGTCAGTGGCAGCATTTGAGGAAACGTGAGCGTAATGACCCTGATTAGAGAAGGGACACTAGAAAACAGAAAACGTTCTCCAAGGGCACAGCAAGATCCATGTGGCCACTGGCCCACCAACCATGACAGAGCCCAGCAAATGCAACAAGCCATTTGTAAACATGAAATTGCCTGGTCTTGGCTTCCAGCCCAGCTGCTAATTCATCAGAAGCAGAAATGACCCTGGGAGACCCTCAAAGATGCAGGTTACTTTAAAAGGCGCAGAAGTGGAAATGAGGGCCAGAAAGGGCTTTAGAAAATGTCACATGAGAAGGAGAAAAGAGCTCTCCTGGAGCAGTTTGTCATAAACAGGACGTCTCCGAGTAAGCCTGTGGGAAGCCTCTTTCTGTCACATGTCAAGTGTAGAGAGTACAGAACACATACATACAGCTTCCACTTTGCTTACACCTTTGAACTTATTATTGTTTTCTTTTCCAGAACACTCCTGGTAATCTGAATGAGAGACAGGTAGCATCTCTCAGATGACAGATTCTAAGTTTGCCACGATCCTTTCTGGGCACCATCCTCATATTCATCTCCCAGAACAGCGTCCACCCTTGGCCCTTTCTGTGGTTCACTCCACTCAGAAGGGCAAGCCCCACACCATGGCCCCTCTACTGTACCCACTCCCCGAATCAGAGCCTGCTGGGCCTGCCAGCCTGGGCCCCTACCAAGACCTCTCGGAGCCTGCCTGGTCCTAGGTATGGTCACATCGGCTGTTCCTCCCACTCGAATCCGTTCAATTCAAATGCCCTTTCACATTGCAACCCAGATATTATTATCTCTGCTCTGTGCATGGCTGGATTAGTGGGTTTAGCACAAACATGCTGAACGAGGAGAGACTCTGTGTTGTGGGGGCCAGACAGAACCAAGGGAGATGTTCCTCCAGGTTGGGCAGAGAGAAAAACCCAAACCCTCGGTACCAGGGGGCCCAGAGCCACAGAAGCCCAGGAAGTGGCACTATGCTTCGGTTGCAGAGGGTGGAGGGAGGTAAACACCCCAGACACAATATGGGTTAGAGGTGACCACCAGACCAGGGTCGGCCAATGAAACAGGAATGAAGTGATGATTCTGAACACTGTTATTTTCCTTTGCTGTCTTGCTTGTTTCACAGAACATTAGCAAATGCCACTTGACTTGATTTCCTCTCCCTCTCTGACTGCAGCTGATAAATTTATTTGGTATTTGGTCACTCCTGGCCACAAGCTATTCACTTGAGAAATACAGACTTTATTTATTTTTGTAATCTCATAATGATACTGAGTGATAGGATCAGAGAGACAGAATCCACTATGAACAAGTAGCTCCAAGTTCTTGGGTCAATTCTGCAACTAGAAATTGCATGTGCCTCTTTTATTAAATAGAAATGAGTCTTTTATTTTACTTGACAGCATTGAGGGGTCTGGTCAGGGATTTCATAGAACATGCTTCAATCTGAGTTTGTCCAATGCTTTTCTTGCCTTTGACTGTGTGGATCACAATAAACTGTGGGAAATTCTGAAAGAGATAGGAATACCAGACCACCTGACCTGCCTCTTGAGAAACCTGTATGCAGGTCAGGAAGCAACAGTTAGAACTGGACATGGAACAACAGACTGGTTCCAAATAGGAAAAGGTGCACGTCAAGGCTGTATACTGTCACCCTGCTTATTTAACTTATATGCAGAGTACATCATGAGAAACACTGGGCTGGAGGAAGCACAAGCTGGAATCAAGATTGCCGGGAGAAATATCGATAACCTCAGATATGCAGACGACACCACTCTTAAGGCCGAAAGCAAAGAGGAACTAAAGAGCCTCTTGATGAAAGTGAAAGAGGAGAGTGAAAAAGTTGGCTTAAAGCTCAACAATCAGAAAACTAAGATCATGGCATCTGGTCCCATAACTTCATGACAAATAGATGGGGAAACAGTAGAAACAGTGTCAGACTTTGTTTTGGGGGGCTCCAAAAGCACTGCAGATGGTGATTGCAGCCATGAAATCAAGACGCCTACTCCTTGGAAGGAAAGTTGGATAGCATATTGAAAAGCAGAGACATTACTTTGCCAACAAAGGTTCATCTAGTCAAGCCTATGGTTTTTCCAGTAGTCATGTATGGATGTGAGAGTTGGACAGTGAAAAAGGCTGAGTGCCCAAGAATTGATGCTTTTGAACTTTGGTGTTGGAGAAGACTCTTGAGAGTCCCTTGGATGCAAGGAGATCCAACCAGTCCATCCTAAAGGAGATCAGTCCTGGGTGTTCATTGGAAGCACTAATGTTGAAGCTGAAACTCCAATACTTTGGCCACCTCATGCGAAGAGTTGACTCATTGGAAAAGACCCTGATGCTGGGAAGGATTGAGGGAAGGAGGAGAAGGGGAAGACAGGGGATGAGATGGCTGGATGACATCATCGACTCGATGGACATAGGTTTGGGTGGACTGCAGGAATTGGTGATGGACAGGGAGGCCTGGCGTGCTGTGGTTCATGAGGTCACAGAGTCAGACATGACTGAGCAACTGGACTGAACTGAACTGAACTTTCTTGTGATTAGCCTAGGGTTGAGGATTTGGGGAGGGAGAGCCAGAAGTCAGTGGCTTCTTGGGGCATCAGGTTATCAGTGTGACTTCTCCCGGGTCACCTGGCCAATGGTGTGTTTGCCAAGCTTCTCCACCCTCAAGTTAATTTTTCTTTCTTTTCCATGCCCTTAAAGGAATAGTGAATGCAGCACACACAAAGGGCTGGGGAAGAGCATTTATACACTTATTTGGAATTCTTCCCCAGGAGACAGAGATTGGTCCTTTGTCCCACGGGCCACCGATACAGAAGTCTTAGTGCTGGTGAAAGTTTGGCCACGTTCTCTCTTCCCGTTGCCATTATGACTATCAACAGTGGCTCCATCAGCCAAGACCCAGAGAGAGGAAAGTGATGACACCAAGCTGTGTCCCCTCCTGACTTGCAGCAATGTGTAATGTGAACAAGGAATAAGCCCTGGGAATTCCCCGGCTGCCCAGTGGTTGAGACTCCATGTTTTCACTGCCAAGGGCCCTGGTTCAATTCCTGGTCAGCAAACTAATACCCCACAAGCTGTGCAATGCAGCCAAAAAGAAAGAAAGAAATGGGCTTTTATTGCTGTGAAGTTTTAAGGTTTGAGGGTGGTATGTGTTGTGGCACTAACACCAAACTGATCCTTCCTCAGGGAAGGGTAAAGTGAGATCATATTCAACAGAGCAGAAGTCAGAAAGTTTGGGGTGTGCAGAGCCTGCACACCCATTTTGTGGTTTTAGACTGAGGTGCAGACAGGCCAGAATGACAACAGTCAGCTCTGACATCATGTGAATGATGCTGCTTGGGGCAGATGGCTAAAAACCCCTGCCAGCCAGCAGGCGCAGCCCTTCCTTCCAGAACTCTCCTAATCCTGCAGCGTAATCAAATGATTGTCTCCCCACACCCCCTCACTGACTTCTCCTCCTGACTTGGTATTTCTGCATGGGATGTAGTCATCTTCTCTTTAAGATTTTCTTTTTGATGTTAAATGCAACTTATTCCATGGTCAATCATCCTAAAGGTTCTGCCCCATAGTGTTAACACTGGTCCTCAGCTTTTCATTCCCCAGCCCCATGTCTGGCTCAGACCCTCATTACCTTCTGTCTGCACCACTGTGAAGGGTTCACATTAATCTCCCAGTCTGTCTTCAAATCTCCCTTCTTCTGCTCGAGGTTTGTCTCTAAATCAAAGACCAGATCAATTATTTCTGCTATATGAACTGCTTTCTTGGTCCACCACTCATGGTCTCACAATCTGTAGTCACCTCAAATATCCTTAGTTCTCCATACCCAGCCTACATGTTCAGCATGCCTGATGGTATCTAATTTCCAAGGATTTATGTTTCTTTATAAATGTGTCACCCCTCCTGTTATAACTTACCCTCTTTTCTCCTTTTCCATGTAGCAAATCTTGGTGCCCTTTAAGTCTTGGCTTATATATCACCTTTTCTCTGATACCTTTGCTGACTCTTTTCTCATTTCAGGTAGAATTAATAATTTCCTCTTCCTTTCCTGATTTAGAAAAATCTTACACATCCTTTGATGTTTGACTCAATGATTATCTCTTTCATTAACATTTCTGTGACTTTTTTTTCCTTCCTCCCTCGTTTTTTCCCTCCTGTCCACCTATTTCTTTATATCTTTCTTAAGAAAAAATAAACTTAACGCTGAACTTTTGGTAAGGATAGAACAACAAGAAAAACATGATTCTTGATAGATGGCTACCAGAGGGACCCAAGCCAGGAAAGAACCACCAGCCTTGGGCATCCTGTCAGGGTCCAGCTATAGAATTTCTTACAGTGGGATAGCTTCCAGTCTCAGGAGGAAATTGTGGGCTTCTTAAGACATGGAACCTTCATCATCTCTGAATTTACAATCCCAGGAATAGTGTTCAGAAAGTGATGACTGATAAAAATCACTTACTGAATGGAATGCAAATAATAAAATAAACTGTCTACTCAAAGCTATGGTTTTTCCAGTAGTCACGGATGAATGTGAGAGTTGGACTATAAAGAAAGCTGAGGACTGAAGAATTGCTGCTTCGGAACTGTGGTGCTGGAGAAGATTCTTGAGAGTCCCTTGGACTGCAAGGAGATCCAACCAGTCTATCCTAAAGGAGATCAATCCTGAATATTCATTGGAAGGAGAGATGATAAAACTGAAACTACAATATTTTGGCCACCTGATGCGAAGAACAGACTCATTGGAAAAGACCCTGATGCTGGGAAAGATTGAAGGCAGGAGAAGAAGAGGACAAAAGAGGATAAGATGGTTGGATGGCATCATCGACTGGATGGACATGAGTTTGAGCGAGCACCACGAGTCAATGATGGACAGGGAAGGCTGGCATGCTGCAGTCCATGGGGTCACAAAGAGCTGGACATGACTGAGCGACTGAACTGAAGTGAATCTGCTATTAACGTCCCATCTTGCTGGGGTTCTTGCTGCTGAGTGATGTTTCATCAGACTTCCTTAATAAGGAACAGCTTCCTTTTTAAAATCAGCTCATGGGTGAGCAATTACACTTTGTTTTTCTGTTAAACTAACAAAAAATATGGATCCATATCTAAAAAAGGGCAATATTTGTATAATGCTGGAAGAAATAGCTACCTCTGAGTTTTCTTCCATTAAGACATTTCACAGGTTTTTCCCACTGCCATCAGTTATGTATTTAAAACTGGTAACTTCAAGGATGAACACTACTTAAATTTTTACACTTGGTTGTGGATGTGACTGGTAATAGAAACAGAGTCTGATGCTGTAAAGAGCAATATTGCATAGGAACCTGAAATATTAGGTCCATGAATCAAGGCAAAATGGAAGGGATCAAACAGGAGATGGCAAAACTGAACGTAACATTCTAGGAATCAGCGAACTAAAATGGACTGGAAAGGGTGAATTTAACTCAGATGACCATTTTATCTACTACTATGGGCAAGAATCCCTTAAAAGAAATGGAGTAGCCATCATAGTCAACAGACCGTCCAAAATGCAGTACGTGGATGCAATCTCAAGAAGGACAGAATGATCTCTGTTTGTTTCCGAGGCAAACCATTCAATATCACGGTAATGCAAGTCTATGCCCCGACCAGTAACGATGAAGAAGCTGAAGTTGAATAGTTCTATGAACACCTACAAAACCTTTTAGAACTAACACCCATAAAAGATGTTTTTCATTATAGGGGACTGGAATACAAAAGTAGGTAGTCAGGAAACACCTGGAGTAATAGGCAAATTTGGCCTTGGAGTACAGAATAAAGCAGGGCAAAGGCTAATAGAGTTTTGCCAAGAGAACGCACTGGTCATAGCAAACAGCCTCTTCCAACAACATAAGAGAAGACTCTACATATGGACATCACCAGATGGTCGACACTGGAATCAGATTGATTATATTCTTTGCAGCCAAAGATGGAGAAGCTCTATACAGTCAACAAAAGCAAGACCAGGAGCTGACTGTGGCTCAGATCATGAACTCCTTATTGCCAAATTCATACTGAAATTGAAGAAAGTGGGGGAAACCACTAAACCATTCAGGTGTGACCTTAATCAAATCCCTCATGATTATGCAATGGAAGTGACAAATAGATTTAGGGGACTAGATCTGATAAACACAGTGGGTAATGAACTATGGACAGAGGTTTGTGACGTTGTACAGGAGACAGGGATTAAGACCATTCCCATGGAAAAGAAATGCAAGAAAGCAAAATGGCTGTCTGAGGAGGTCTTACAGATAGCTGTGAAAAGAAGAGAAGCAAAAAGCAAAGGAGAAAAGGAAAGATATTTCCATTTGAATGCAGAGTTCCAAAGAACAGCAAGGAGAGATAAGAAAGCTTTTCTCAGCGATCAGTGCAAAAAAAAAAAAAAAGAGGAAAACAATAGAATGGGAAAGATTAGAGATCTCTTCAAGAAAATTAGAGATACCAAGGGAACAGTTCATGCAAAGATGGGCTCAATAAAGGACAGAAATGGTATGGACCTGACAGAAGCAGAAGATATTAAGAAGAGGTGGCAATACACAGAAGAGCTGTACAAAAATGATCTTCATGATGCAGTTAATCACGATGGTGTGATCACTCACCTAGAGCCAGACATCCTGAAATGCAAAGTCAAGTGGGCCTTAGGAAGCATCACTACAAACAAAGCTAGTGGAGGTGATGAAATTCCAGTTGAGCTATTTCAAATCCTAAAAGATGATGCTATGAAAGTGCTGCATTCAATATTCCAGCAAATTTGGAAAACTCAGCAGTGGCCGCAGGACTGGAAAAGGTCAGTTTTCATTCCAATCCCTAAGAAAGGAAATGCCAAAGAATGCTCGAACTACCACACAATTGTACTCATCTCACATGCTAGTAAAGTAATGCTCAAAATTCTCCAAGCCAAGCTTCAGCAATATGCGAACCATGAACTTCCAGATGTTCAAACTGGCTTTAGAATAGGCAGAGGACCCAGAGATCAAATTACCAACATCCGCTATATCATCAAAAAAGCAAGAGAGTTCCAGAAAAACATCTATTTCTGCTTTATTGACTATGCCAAAGCTTTTGACTATGTGGACCACAATAAACTGTGGGAAATTCTGAAAGAGAAGGGAATACCAGACCACCTGACCTGCCTCTTGAGAAACCTGTATGCAGGTCAGGAAGCAATAGTTAGAACTGGACATGGAACAACAGATTGGTTCCAAATAGGAAAAGGAGTATGTCAAGGCTGTATATTGTCACCTTGCTTATTTAACTTATATGCAGAGTACATCATGAGAAACACTGGGCTGGAGGAAGCACAAACTGGAGTCAAGGTTGCTGGGAGATATATCAATAACCTCAGATACTCAGATGACACAACCCTTAAGGCAGAAGAGGGCAAGGGTGGGATGATATGGGAGAACAGCATTGAAACATGTTAATTATCATATGTGAAATCAATCACCAGCCCAGGTTTGATGCTCTGGGCTGGTGCACCGGGATGACCCAGAGAGAGGGAATCAGGAGGGAAGAGGGAGGGGGGTTCTGGAAGGGAAACATATGTATACCCATGGCAGATTCATGTCAATGTATGGCAAAACCAACACAATAAAGTAAAGAAAATTTAAAAAATTAAAATTGAAAAAAAGAAAGCAAAGAGGAACTAAAGAGCCTCTTGATGAAAGTGAAAGAGGAGAGTGAAAAAATTGGCTTAAAGCTTGACATTCAGAAAACTAAGATCATGGCATCTGGTCCCATCACTTCATGGCAAATAGATGGGCAAACAGTGGAAAGAGTAAGAGATGTTATTTTGGGGGCTCCAAAATCACTGCAGATGGTGATTGCAGCCATGAAAATAAAAGACGCTTACTCCTTGGAAGGAAGGTTATGACCAACCTAGACAGCATATTAAAAAGCAGATACATTATTTTGCTAACAAAGGTCTGTCTCATCAAGGCTATGTTTTTTCCAGTAGTCATGTATGGATGTGAAAGTTGGACTATAAAGAAAGCTGAGTGTCGAAGAATTGATGCTTTTGAACTGTGGGGTGTTGGAGAAGACTCTTGAGAGTCCCTTGGATGCAAGGAGATCCAACCAGTCCATCCTAAAGAAGATCAGTCCTGGGTGTTCATTGGAAGGTCTGATGTTGAAGCTGAAACTCCAATACTTTGGCCACCTGATGCGAAGAACTGACTCATTTGGAAAGACCAGGATGCTGTGAAAGATTGAGGGCAGGAAGAGAAGGGGACTCTGGAGGAGGAGCTGGTTGGATGGCATCACTGACTCAATGGACGTGAGTTTGGGTGGGCTCCGCGAGTTGGTGTTGGACATGGAAGCCTGGCGTGCTGCAGCTCATGGGGTCACAAAGAGTCGGACACAACTGAACGATTGAACTGAACTGAACATTTTTACAAGAAATAAAAATAATCCTCATATTGTATAAAACTGCAAATTAATCAGAATCTCATGAAGACTTGAACTATTTTGAGGAAATAAAAAGTGCAAAAGAGAAATGTTCCATTTAGTTATCACATGATTAATTTTAAACCACTAATCTGTAGTGTGAATGTCTCAATCTAGTTTCAGGTTATTGGTGACTCTTTGTAACTGGCCATTGGTTGAGTGTAAGCATAGACTGTAATTACCAGATGAAGAGTCACACTTTTCTTGTGTATAAATCATGTTCATTTTCCACCAGCCTCATTTTCATTTTCTGTCCTACGGTCTGTGGAAGGATAGCATGTGACCACCCTGTGGCCACTGGCATCAGGTCATGGCCAGGGCAGTGGAGCCTGAAGTAGGAAGCCAGTGAACAACCACAGGGGAGGAGCATGCAGGCCCCCAGGGACACCCCTGGGTCACAGCTTGCAGAGCAAGGCCCTCCTCTTCCTCTTCAACCCCTGCCAGGTATGTGCAAAAGCAGAGACCAGGTGTAACATCCACAGATGTGCAGCTGACAGTGGAGCCAAGCTGGAAGAGGGGGTGCCCGCTCTACTTGGGAGGTGGAGCAGAACCCACTATTGGAGCAGAGTGCCACAGGACTTGGAACCATGGTATGAAAAGATGTTGCCAAAGTCAAATATTGACAATGATGCTACCAGGCCCTTGTCCAGTACTTACTATGAGCTGGTCAGTGTTCTAACAGCTTTGCACATACTAACACATGGTGAGGATTTTTTTCTAATATCACAGTCTCCAAAATGCAAAAGACTACTAACGTTTAGTTACTTCTGTCAAGAATCCATTTTTCCTCAAGGCTCTTTAAAATCCAGCTCTTTGCACACAGTGGGGGAAAAAAAGAGCAAGCCCTACATTAAGAGAGATTACCAGGCACGCCCTAGTAAGCTTTCTTCTAAAATCTGTTTATGTCATTAAACTCATGAGATTTTCTTTTAAGGGCCAAAACAGGTTACATGACCAAAAACCAAAATCAAGTGAACCTTATGATGGGCAGCATAGAATGCCCTGGCCATGACCCGATGCCACTGGCCACAGGGTGGTAACATGCTATTCTTCCACAGACCCTAGGACAGAAGATGGAAATGAGGCTGGTGGAAAATGAACATAATTTATACACAAAAATAAAGTGTGACTCTTCATCTGGTGATTACAGCCTGGGTGCACTCACCTTATCCACGAGAGGGGGAATTGAAGGATGTGTGCTTATTTTCTTCTGTGAGAACTCTAAAATTGCAACTAACCACTGAACAACCACTGGCAGAAGAATGTTCAACCCCACCAAAAGAAGATAGCCCATGTCCAAGGGCAAAGGAGAAGCCCCAACAAGATGGTAGGAGGGGTGAAATCACTTTTAGAATCAAACCCCATACCCACCAGAGACGCTTGGAGGGCTCAAACAAAACTTTGTGTGCACAAGGACTCAGGGATCCCATAAGAGACTGAGCCAGCCCTGCCTTTGAGTGTCTGAGTGTCTCCTGCAGAGGTATGGGTCAGCAGTGGCCGGCTGCAGAGACAGGGGCTCTGGCTGCAGCCGACCTGGGAGGTGTGGTGTGTGAGCCCCACCACAGAGCCAATGAGCAGACAACCCACAAACTGGAAAGCAATTACACCAAAGAATTTCTCTCACTGTTGCGAAAGTCATAGGGCCCACAACTGATTTCTCAACCAGGAGATCCGGCAAAGGGACTGAGAACTCCCAGGGAATTTGACTTTGAAGGCCAGTGGGATTTGATTATAGAACTTTCACAGGACTGGGGAAAGAGACTCTAGAAGAGCACAAACAGAACCTGTACACACCAGGACCCAGGAGAAAGGAACAGTGACCCCAAAAGCATCTGAGCCAAACTTGCCTGTGAGTGTCCAGGAGTCTCTGGTGGAGGTGTGGGTTGACAGTGGCCTGCCAAGGGATCAGGGGCACTGAATACAACAGTTCTGGCATAAGTCTTTTTGAAGGAAGTAGCCAGTACCCTACCATAGTTTGGCCTGAAGCCAACCTACAGGGACAGAACACAGCCCCACCCATCAACAGAAAATTGAAGATTTACTGAGCATGGCCCCACCCATCAGAGCAAGACCCAGATTCCCCCACAGGCAGTCCCTCCCATCACAAGCTTCCACAAGCCTCTTCTCCATCAGAGGGCAAACAGAATGGAAATCACAATTACAGAAAACTAACCAAACTGATCACTTGGATCACAGCCTGGTCTAACTCAATGAAACTACAAGCCATGCCATGTAGGGCCACCCATGATGGACGGGTCATGGTGGAGAGTTCTGACAAAACGTGGTCTACTGGAGAAGGGAATGGCAAACCACTTCAGGATTCTTGCCTTGAGAACCCCATGAACAGGATGAAAAGGCAAAAAGATGTGAAACTGAAAGATGAACTCCCTAGGTTGGTAGGTGCCCAAGATGCTACTGGAGAAGAGTGGAGAAATAGCCCCAGAAAGAATGAAGAGGCTGAGCCAAAGTGAAAATAATGCCCAGTTGTGGATGTGACTGGTGATGGATGTAAAGTCCAATGCTGTAAAGAAAATATTGCATAGGAACCTGTAATGCTAAGTCCATGAATCAAGGTAAATTGGAGGTGGTCCAACAGGAGAAGGCAAGAGTGAACATTGACATTTTAGGAATCAATGAACTAAAATAGAGTGGAGTGGCCGAATTTAACTCAGATGACCATTATATCTACTGCTGTGGGCAAGAATCCCTTAAAAGAAATGGAGTAGTCCTCATAGACAACAAATGAGTCCAAAATGGAGTATTTGGGTGCAATCTCTAAAATGACAGAATGACCTCAGTTCGTTTACAAGGCAAACTATTTAATATCACGGTAATCCAAGTCTACGCACCAACCACTAATGCTGAAGAACCTGAAGTTGAACAGTTCTATGAATACCTACAAGACCTTCTAGAATTAACACCCAAAAAAGAAGTTATTTTCATCATAGGGGACTGAAATGCAAAAGTAGGAAGTCAAGAGCTACCTGGAGTAACAGGCAAATTTGGCCTTGGAGTATAAAATGAAGCAAGGCAAAGGCTAACAGAGTTTTCCCAAGAGAACACACTGGTCATAGCAAACAGCCTCTTCCAGCAACACAAGAGAAGACTCCACAGGTAGACATAACCAGATGGTCAATACCAAAATCAGATTGATTATATTCTTTGCAGCCAAAGATGGAGAAGCTCTATGCAGTCAGCTAAAACAAGACAGGGAGCTGACTGTGGCTCAGATCATGAACTCCTTACGGAAAAATTCAGATTTTAATTGAAGAAAGTAAGGAAAACCACTAGATCACTCAGGTATGACCTAAATCAAATCCCATATGATTGTACAGTGAAAGTGAGAAATAGATTCAAAGTATTTGATCTGATAGGTAGGTATCTATTCAATCTGATAGACTTGGGTTCAATTCCTGGGTCAGGAATATCCCCTGGAGAAGAAAATGGCAACCAACTTGAGTATTCTTGCCTGGAAAATTCCATGGACAGAGGAGCCTGGTGGGCTACAGTCCATGACATTACAAAAAATCGAGAACATGCTTACTAATTTGCATCAAAGAATCTGGATTTTTTTCTTTTTTAAAAAATTGAGGTACAGTTGACTTATGTTATTACATAAGTTTCAGATGGACAACATGCACAATTTTAAAGGGTAGACTTCATATGTAGGTATTATAAAATATCGGCTATATTTCAGATAATCTGGCTTTTAATGGCAGCTCAGCTATGTGACCATAGATAAGACTTGTGTCTTGCCTCTATCTATCAGATCTGATAGATAGACTTGCCTTCTAAGAAAGATAGATATATAAAAAGACAAGAACTCTGGACAGAGGTTCTAACTGTTGCTTCTTGAACTGCATACAGATTTCTCAGGAGGCAGGTCAGGTGGTCTGGTATTCCCATCTCTTTAAGAATTTTCCACAGTTTGTTGTGACCCACACAGTCAAAGGCTTTGATGTACTCAATGAAGCAGAAGTAGATGTTTTTCTGGAATTGTCTTGCTTTTTCTATGATCCAATGGATTTGGTAATTTGATGTCTGGTTCCCCTGCCTTATCTAAATCCAGCTTGACATCTAGAAGTTCATGATTGAAGTCTGGCATGGAGGATTTTTAAGTATTACTTTGCAAGCCTGTGAGATAAATACAGTTGCACGGTAGTTTCAACATTCTTCAGTATGGCCATTCTTTGTTATTGGAATGAAAACTGACCTTTTCCAGTCCTGTGGCCACTGCTGAGTTTTCTAAATTTGCTGGCATATTGAGTGCAGCACCTTCATAGCACCATCTTTTAGGATTTGAAATAGCTCAACTGGAGTTTCATCACCTTCACTAGCTTTGATGCTTCCTAAGGCCCACTTGACTTCGCACTCCAGAATGTCTGGCTCTAGGTGAGTGACCACACTATCATCATTATCTGGGTCATGAAGATCTTTTTTGTATAGTTCTTCTGTGTATTCTTGCCACATTTTCTTAATATGTTCTCTTTCTGATAGGTCCATACCATTTCTGTCATTCATTGTGCCCATCTTTGCATGGAAAGTTCGCTTGGTATCTCTAATTTTCTTGAAGAGATTTCTAGTCTTTCCCATTCTATTGTTTTCCTCTGATTCTTTCCATTGATCACTGTGAAAACCTTTCTTATCTCTCCTTGCTATTCTTTGGAATTCTACATTCAGATGGATATATCTTTCCTTTTCTCCTTTACCTTTCACTTCTCTTCTTTTCTCAGCTATTTGTAAGGTCTCCTCAGACAACCATTTAGCCTTTTGCAGTTCTTTTTCTTGGGGATGGTCTTGATCACCAACTCCTGTACAATGTGATAGTTCTTCAGGCACTCTGTCTACCAGATCTAATCCCTTGAATCTATTTGTCACTTCCACTGTATGTTAAGGAATTTGATTTAGGTCAAACCTGAATGGTCTAGTGGTTTTCCTTACTTTTTTCAATTTAAGTCTGAATTTTGCAATAAGGAGTTCATGATCTGACACAAGCAGCTCCTCCTCTTGTTTTGCTGACTGTATAGAGTTTCTTCATCTTTGGCTGCAAAGAATATAATCAATCTGATATCAGTATTGACCATTTGGTGATGTGCCGGTGTAGTCTTCTTTTGTGTTGTTGGAAGAGGGTGTTTGCAATGGCCAGTGCATAATCTGGACAAAACTCTGTTAGCCTTTGCCCTGCTTCATTTAGTACCCCAAGGCCAAACTTGCCTTTTATGCAAGGCATAGAAGGTATCTCTTGACTTCCTACTTTTGCATTCCAGTACCCTATAATGAATAGGACATCTTTGGGGGGTGTTGGTTTTAAAAGGTCTTATAGGTCTTCATACAACCATTCAACTTCAGCTTCTTCAGATTACTGGTTGGGGCATAGACTTGGATCACCATGATATTGAATGGTTTGCTTTGGAAACGAACAGAGATCATTCTGTCATTTTTGAATTGCACTCAAGTACTGCATTTCAGACTCTTTTGTTGTCTATGATGACTACTCCATTTATTCTAAGGGATTCTTGCCCACAGTAGTAGATATAATGGTCATCTGAGTAAAATTCACCTATTCCAGTCCATTTTAGTTCGCTGATTGCTAAAATATCAATGTTCACTCTTGTCTTCTCTGTCAAGGCTGTATATTGTCACCCTGCTTATTTAACACATATGCAGCGTACATCATGTGAAATGCCAGGTTGGATGAAGCTCAAGCTGGAATCAAGACTTCCAGGAGAAATATCAATAACCTCATATATTCAGATGACACCACCATTTATGGCATAAAGCGAAGAAATACTAAAGAGCCTCTTGATGGAAGCGAAAGAGGAGAGTGAAAAAGTTGGCTTAAAACTCAACATTCAAAAAACTAAGATCATGACATCCAGTCCCATCACTTCAAGGCAAATAGATGGGGAAACAGTGGAAACAGTGAAATGAATGAAATAAATGGAAACAGTGACACACTTAATATTTTTAGGCTCCAAAATCACTGCAGATGGTGAATGCAGCCATGAAATTAAAAGATGCTTGCTCCTTGAAAGGAAAGCTATGACCAACCTAGACAGCATATTAAAAAGCAGAGAATTACTTTGCCAACAAAGGTCCATCTAGTCAAAGCTTTGATTTTTCCAGTAGTCATGTATGGATGTGATAGTTGGACTATAAAGAAAGGGGAGTGTTGAAGAATTAATGCTTTTGAACCATGGTGTTGGAGAAGAGTCTTGGGAGTCCCTTGGACTACAAGGAGATCAAAGCAGTCAACTCTAAAGGAAATCAGTCCTGAATATTCATTGGAAGGATTGATGATAAACCTGAAACTCCAATACTTTGGCTACCTGATGCAAAGAACTGACTCATTTAAAAAAACCCTGATGCTGGGAAAGATTGAAGGCATGAGGAGAAGAGATGACAGAAGATGAGATGGTGGGATGGCATCACCAACCTGATGGACATGAGTTGAGTAATTTCTGGGAGTTGATGATAAACAGGGGTGCCTAGCATACTGTAGTCCATGAGGTCGCAAAGAGTTGGACACGACTGAGTGACTAAACTGAACTGATAGACCCAGGTTCATAACATTGTACAGGAATGTGATCAAAACCATCCCCAAGAAGAAGAAATGCAAAAAGACAAAATGGTTGTCTGAGGAGGCCTTACAAACAGCTGAGAAAAGAAGTAAAAGGTAAAGGAGAAAAGGAAAGATACATCTGTCTGAATGCAGAGTCTCAAAGAATAGCAAGAAGAGATAAGAAAGTCTTCCAGAGTAGTCATTGCAAAAGAAATAGAGGAAAATAATAGAATGGAAAAGATTAGAGATCTCTTCAAGAAAATTAAAGATACCAAGGGAACTTTCCATGCAAAGATGGGCACAGTAAAGGACAGAAATGGTATGGACCTAACAGAAAGAAAAGATATTAAGAAAAGGTGGCAAGAATACACAGAAGAACTATACAAAAAAGATCTTCATGACCCAGATAACCATGATGGTGTGATCACTCACCAAGAGCCAAACATCCTGGAGTGTGAAGTGAAGTGGACCTTAGGAAGCATCACTACGAACAAATCTAGTGGAGGTGATGAAACTCCAGTTGAACTATTTCATATCCTAAAAGATGATCCTGTGAAAGTGCTGTACTCAATATGCCAGCAAATTTGGAAAACTCAGTAGTGGCCACAGGACTGGAAAAGGTCAGTTTTCATTCTGATCTCAAAGAAAGGCAATGCCAAAAATGCTCAAACTACCACACAACTGCACTCATCTCACATGCTAGTAAAGTAATGCTCAAAATTCTCCAAGCAGGCTTCAACAGTATGTGAACTGAGAACTCCCAGATGGATTTAGCTAAGGCAGGGGAACCAGAGATCAAATTGCTAACATCCACCGAATCATAGAAAAAGCAAGAAAATTCCAGAAAAACATCTGCTTCATTGACTATGCTAAAGCCTTTTACTGTGTGAATCATAACAAACTGGAAAATTCTTAAAGAGATGGGAATACCAGACTACCTTACCTGCCTTCCGAGAAACATGTATGCAGATCAAGAAGAAACAATTAGACATGGAACAACAGATTGGTTCCTAACTGGGAAAGGAGTACATCAAGGCTGTATATTGTCACCCTGCTTATTTAATCTATATGCACAGTACATCATGTGAAATGCCAGGCTGCATAAATCACAAGCTGGAATCAAGACTGCTAGGAGAAATATTCATAGCCTCAGATAAGCAGATGACACCACCCTTATGGCAGAAAGTGAAGAGGAACTAAATAGCCTCTTGAAGAAAGTGAAAGAGAAGAGTGAAAAAGCTGGCTTAAAACTCAACATTCAAATAACTAAGATCATGACATCCAGTCCCATCACTTCATGGAAGTAAATGGGGAAACAATGGAAACAGTGAAAGACTGTTTTCTTGGGCTCCAAAACCACTACAGATGGTGAGTGCCATCAGGAAATTAAGAGGGGAAAAAAAAAAAAAAGCTTGCTCCTTGGAAGAAAAGCTATGACCAACCTAGACAGCAGTGGCCTAGACAGCTTATTAAAAAGCAGAGACATTTCTTTGCCGACAAAGGTCCGTCTAGTCAAAGCTATGGTTTTTCCAATAGTCGTGTATGGATGTGAGAGTTGAACCATAATAAAAGCTGAGCACCGAAGAATTGATGCTTTTGAACTGTGGTGTTGTAGAAGACTCTTGAGAGTCCCTTGGACAGCAAGGAGATCAAACCAGTCCATCCTAAAGGAAATCAGTCCTGAATATTCATTGGAAAGACTGATGCTAAAGCTAAAGCTCCAGTACTTTGGCCACCTGATGCGAAGAACTAATTCCTTGGAAAAGACCCTGATGCTGGGAAAGATTGAAGGCAGTAGAAGAAGGGGACAACAGAGGACAAGATTGTTGAATGGCATCACCAAGTTAATGGACATGAGTTTGAGCAAGCTGTAGTCCATGGTGTTGCAAACAGTTGGACATTATTGAGTGACTGAACTGAAATGATGGAGCTAAACTGTACATTCTTTTTGGATCTCACACTGTTAGAAAGTTTTCCCTCACACAGAAGTTAAGATTTTCTTCCCTGGAACATCCTCCTTTGTTTTTTGTGATATGTCTTAGGGCAGTTCAAAATATGTTTAAGGAAATGTAGCAAGTGTTTGTCCTGAGTGATTTCCTTTCTTCCTTGTAAAACCTCATCAACTCTGTAGGACTTCTTTAGGTGCGATATATATATGACTCAGTGGTAAAGAATTCGCTGGCCAGTGCAGGAGACACAGGTTCGATCCCTGGGTAAGGAAAATCCCCTGGAGAAGGAAATGGTAACCCATTCCAGGATTCTTGCTGGGAAATCCCATGGACAGAGGAGACTGGCAGGCTACAGTCCATGGGCTTGCAAAGAGTCAGACATGACTTAGCAAGTAACAACCAGAACAAATATATGTATATTTTATGAAATCTATATTTATGAAAATTTGCCACTGGGTAGTTTAAAATGGATATTCTGCATATGGCTGTTCAAGAGCTTGATATTTACACAGATGATATGTACAGAATGAGTTCTGTTACAATGGGCCTTGGTCAGTACAAGGCAAATACCACAACAGCTCCCCCAGCCCCTCTGTCCCCTGCGCATTGTCAGCATGCAGACCACTATAGTTTTACTTTCTCCCAGTGTATTCTTTCACTTTAATGTTTTTATCTTTGGCTCACAGTTTTTTCATCAGATTTTATGGACAACCTGAAATCCAGTCATTGTAGGAGAGATTATGAAGTTTGTACCAGTTAGTGTCCGGGAAGGACAGAGATGACCATCAAAGAAATAACTGAGCACACTTCAGTGCCAGGCTGCCTAGAAAAGGCAGGACAGGATGAAGGAAACCAGCCAACCAGCCCAGGGATCAGCAACCAGCAGAATTCTAACCTTAACCCTAACCCCCAACTGTAACCCTCCCGGAGAGCCAAATAGGGAGCCCTGGCCAGAACTCCTACATCTGCAGAGACAGTGTCCCTGGGGGGCGGCTGGGCAGGAAACTTCAGCCTCTCCTACTCCCATCCAGCCAGTGCCTACCATCAGCTGAAGCCGAGGGGAGGCAGAGATCCAGGTGATGATGGTCCCGATGGGCAGCTGGAAGAAAACCCAGCCCCGCTCAGAAGGCAGTGAGGGAGGCTATGTCCCCCGAGGGTAGGTATGTGCTCATGCATCTTTTCCAACCGAGTTTCATGAAGAGTTTAGCACTCTGTGAGCCCCACCATCCTGCTACTTGAGAACCTGAATAGGTTAGAAGTGAGGTTCTAAATTCAAGGTGTTATAACTCTCAAAGAAATGTTTTTTTAAGCAGTATGTCCCATATTACCATTATTTAAAACTCCTAAAACAATGTCTTTTATTAATTACTGAATATTAAAGAAGATCTGATAAGTTTGACTTTTCCCTCCATTAACCCAACCCTAACCCACTCAGAGAAGAATTGTCTTCAGATATCTTTAAGTTTCTAAGCATCTATTTTTATAAATAAATGACAGAGCAAAGCTCTCTAATCAGAGTACCAAGATCTGCAAGGTGTGGCCTGGGGAGGCAGACTCCTCTGACTCAAGTTCCAGTGTCATCACTTGGGCTTCCTGAGGAAGGTCTCCTGCACTCTGGGAGCCTTGGCTTCCTTGGCACAGGCATGCGGATGGTACCTGCCCCTTTGGTTTCCCTTGGTAGTGACTGCCCTGCCTTTATCAGATGCTATGACCTTGCACTTGCTATGTTTCCATCAGCCAATAACTTCTATTGATTCCAACAACTCAAAAGTTCTTGCTTTGATCTGTAATCTCTAACTGACCCCACTGCCAAACCACCTTTCTGTAGACCCCTCTGGGCTGACACTGGGTCTGTTCTTCAGTTTCACAGACTGTGGTTAGGGTCAGGCTACCAGATAAAACACGGGATTTTAAAATACATAAATACAGATAATACTCAGATTAAAATATAAAGTCAAAAAACTTTGAACTTTAGGGAATTCCCTGGTGGTCCAGCGGTAGGACTCTATGCTTCAGCTGCCAAGGGCATGGGTTCACGCCCTGTTTGGGGAACTAAGATCCCACAAACTGTGCAGAATTTTTTTTTTAATTTCGTACAGACAACAAATAATTTTTTAGTGTAAGTATGTCCCAGCTATTGCGTGGAAGGCCTTGTGTGGAGGCCATCTCTTGACTCACCATCAAGCTCAACTGGCCCATCCCCAACCACGGCCTCACCTCGTCTGGTGCAGGTTGACACCTCTCCTCCCCAGAAGGGCTGTCTGGACAGATACCCCACCTTCCCAAGAGTAAAGCAACCATTTCTCCCTCACTTGACTCCTTGGCATAGGAATCCTGGTGTCTGTCCTCAGTGCTGAGCGTGTAGGAGCAGGAGGGTGAGCTGTGTGAGACAGGGGGAAGGGTTCTGTTTATAGCCACCAACCGCTCTCTGAGGGGCCCTCACAATTCCACCGTAAACATCGGGTGACAGAGGTTTCCTCTCCATTACCTGTCAGCAGGCTTCGGATGAACTTCAGTGAGCTCCATTTAGTCTGTAAACAGATGAGAAAAGGGCCAGACCGCCCAGGTCCTGGTTCAATAAGGACAGTTGGGCATCAGAAAGGCCTGGTCTAAGTTGTGTGTGCCTGCTTAGTCTCTCAGGGGTGTCTGACTCTGCAACTCCATGGACTGTAGCCTACCAGGCTCCTGTGTCCAAGGAAATTTCCAGGCAAGAGTACTGGAGTAGGTTGCCATTTCCTACTCCAAGGGTCTTCCAGACCCAGGTATTGAACCTGGGTCTCCCGCACTGCCAGCAGATTCTTTACCACTGCGCCACCTGGGAAGCCCCGGGTCTAGGTTAGTGAAATGGAGTTCTGAAGACCCCCTGGAATGTTATCAGATTCAAAGCAGAAGATAAATGTCTTAGCACTTTCTGAAAGCCCAAATGCAACAACATTTGGAGTGGTGGACTGGGGCTGGTCCACCAAGGCCCGAGATGGAAGCAGTTGTCCCAGTGGCCCCAGGGGAGTCCCAGTCTGTGGAGACTGCCCCAACAGACTGGGTAAAGTCACTGAGTGAGTCAGCAAATTCAAATTAAATAAGGCTTCTGGGGAAGCCAATGTCTGTCACCCAATATTTTTTAGCTTGGGCTCTCATTCTTTTTTATTAAAAAAAAACTTTTTTAAAATTAATTTTTGGCTGTGCTGGGTGTTTTTTGGTGCACAGGCTTTTCTCTAGTTGCAGTGAGCAGGTGTAGGCTTCCTTACCATGTGTAGGCTTCTCATTGCAGTGGCTTCTCTTGCTGTAGGGCACAGGCTTTCAAGTACACAGCCTTCAGTAGCTGAGTGTGTGGGCTCAACAGTTGTGATTCCAGGGCTCTAGAGCACAGAGTCAGTAGTTGTGGCTCATGGGCTTAGATGTTTGGTGGCAGGTGGGATCTTCCCAGACCAAGGATCAAACCCATGTCTCTTCCATTGGCAAGCAGATGAATTTTTTACCTCTGAACTACCAGGAAATCTTCTCGCCTCTAATTTCTTATTTCTAACTGTTAATTCTACAGGGATAATTAATTTTGCCAGTTTTATTTCAAAATGCAGTCCATTCTCTTCTCCCTCCCCACCTCCTCCCAATTACCTACTGCTCCTGTGCTCATTTTCTGAATCTGACATACTATGAGCAGGGCTTTTCAGACCAATACTCTGGAAGAAAGTAGCTGTGAGGACACTAGTCCTTCTACAACCAGGACAAAACCCCTGTGCTATCTGAATGCACATCTTCCACATTTGTAAGAATATAAGACAAGTCTCTACCCTGCATTAATGATCTTATTTCCTGAGGTCAGTTTCCTTGGCTCTGCCACTTTCAAGACAGTGAATTTGGACAAGCTGCTTAAGTTCTCTAAGATTAATTCTCACTTTCAAATGTAGAAAATAAAAACGAACTCACAGTTGTTTTGAAGCTTAAATACAATAATATGAAACTCTGTTAAGCACATACCAGAGTCCAATACACAGTCACAGTTATCACCACCGAGCTATGAACACATGAACCACTCAGGTCTGAGTCCATTTCGTCAGGGCGGCAACTACAGGCCAAGGCTCCAGTCATTCCTCACCAGCCAGATGGAGCGGGCATCTCCAGATGGAGCGGGCATCCCAGGTGGGAGGGGCACAGGGAGCAGCCCTGCAGGCTGAGGCCATGCGCTGTCCAGGCAACCCCAGCTGACCCAGCAGGGAGGACCCCAGGGCCTGGCTCCTCCTGCCCCAGGTGGGGCTGCCCTGAAGGAACCCAGGGCTCCCTTGGGTTGACCAAGACTATCGCATCTGCATCTCCATCTTGGGGACCCCACCCAGCCTACTTCCTCCTCTGTCTGCCACAAACGTCACTCCCCCAGTAAACCACCCACACCTCCAACCCCAGCTCATGATCTGCTTCCTGGAGAGCCTGAACTAACATGGAGCGAGAGGGAAGGGTAGCCAACAATCACACGGATCTGCCTTAAGATCTAGCTTCCTGAGGAGCAGGGCAAGTCTCCACCAAAGCTCCTGCTGTACTTCTCCTGGTGATCACATCCATGCCTGGCTAGAACCCTAAAATGAGTTGAACCAAACCCAGGACCATCCCCAGTCAGCACCAGGCCACCAAATTCCCACTATCTGGTGAGTTTCCAGAAGACTGGAAGCCTGGTAACCACATCAAGCATCAGCGAGCACAAGAGGTTTTTTTTCTCTAGAACGCCTTACTGGTTCTTTAGTTTGGTTTACTCTCAAAGCTGTCCTTGGAAGGAGGATTTTTTCTTTTTTTTAGGGAAGAAACTGAGGCGTAGCAAGGTGGTACTCACAGTCCTACAGTCACAGAATGCAGAGCCCTGGGCTTCAGAGCTGATCTGCTGACCTCTTAGCCCCCTGCATCGTGGCCCTTCAGACCCTCAACCAAGTCTCAGAACAGTGAGAACAGGGCCTTCTCCTTCCCAGTTAAAACCAGAGCAATTTGGTTTTCTTGCTTGCCTTTTAAATTTTTAATTTACATTGAATTTTAGTTGATTTCCAATGTTGTGTTAGTTTCAGGTGTACAGCAAAGTGATTCAGTTATACATATACAAGTATCTGGGGTTTTTCCAGGTTCCATTTCCATGTAAGTTGTTACAGAATATTGAGTAGAGTTCCCTGTGCTATACAAGAGGTCCTTGTTGATTATGTATTTTATGCATAGGAGCATGTAGCTTTAATCCCAAATTCCTAATTTATCCCCCTCACCACCTTCCAGAAACTAATTTAGAAGAGAATAATTTCTGTACAAGACTGTTGTGCACTGATCGAGTCAGACAGTTGAACCTGTCACCTCAATGACCTCACATCCCTAGCAGGACCATCACGGTCTGCATCACATGTGCCCTCTGTGGGCATCACACGGTTGCATTGCTTTTTGATCTTGTAAACTTGCAGTCACTCACCTCCCAACAGTTACATCCCTCCTCAATGTTTCTTTAGAACCATGTGGGCCTAAATCATCCCCCAATTTGACGGACCAACAGAGAGGCTCTCCGCTGACCCCTGTGCTGCCCAAAGCTGTCTGGCGGACTGTGATGCAACGACTAGCCCTGCTCTCACCAGGTGCCCGCTCAGCTGCCAACCCTCAGCCGTTACAGGACATTCTGCACGCCGCGGTCCAGTTCTCCTGGACTAGAGCACTGACTGCTTCTCACACCGGGCAGCCGGGCAACATGGCAGTCACAAAGGTTTTCTGGCTCTTAAACAATATGTACTTCCTGAATATCATGCCAACTCCATGTGGAATTGAGGCTGGTTCCTTTCTCAGCATGGCCGCATCCTACAGGGTTACAGAACCTTGGGGTGGGGAAGGGAGGGTAACAACAGCAGCTCTTCCCAAATGTGCATTCCTGTGCCTTTGTGGGCACCCTCTCCTACTTTCTGTGATGGGTATACAGAGGGAACTTAGCCTGAAAAGGAGCCCCTAGAAAGGCTACCCACCCACAGGGCAACACGGGCTCTTCAAAGTCTGTACAGCCAGTCTGGACTTGAACTTTTCAGGCTGCTTAAGAATGGAGCTAAAACATCAGATGCTGGCCAATTGCACCATAGAATAAGTATCTGTCACCAATAGGAGGCAGCTGTTCAGAGTGGGGAGAGCCCCTCCTATCAGGGGGCTGGAGCGAAGGTGAAAGTTCCCTGGGCCCCAGGACCTGCAGGCGGACAGTCAGCATGACGTTCACACACCGGGGCAGGGAGTGGGGCGTGTCCCTCACTTGGGACAAACTATTGTAAAAGCTTAAAGAGCATTCACAAGACCAAAGCCCAAACGTGAAGTGAGCTGTCCAAGGCAGAGGCCCTGAGAAGGTTCCCCACCTCCCGTCAATGTAGAGAGGGAGTTTAAACTCATCGGTTCAAAGACACGTAATGACACATCGGGAACAAGGACCGGCAGTGGAGAGGAAGCGAGGTGCACAAGGGAAAGGACTGGAGCACAGTGGCAAAGAGGGGTGGGACCGTGACTCTTTCTCCTTTCGAGTTTTCTAGTTTTTCCAATATTCTTATTATGAGAACACTTTAATTTTTTAAACTGAAGCATGGTTGACATAATGTTGCCAACCATGCAGTGATATATGTGTAACTGAATCACTTTGCTGCAGGATTTAAAACGAGTAACCAGCAAGGTCCTGCTGTATAGGACTGTAGAAGTCCTACTGTACAGCACAGGGACCTCTGCTTAATGTTTCGGGGCAGCCTGGATCGGAGGGGAGTCTGGGGGAGAACGGATACATGTGTATGTATGGCTGAGTCCCTTTGCTGTCCATCTGGAATTATCACAACATTGTTAACACTGTACTGTACTCCAAGATGTGAGTGACTTAGTTATATATATATATATATATATATATAATATATTTTATATATCCTTTATTTATAATAATAGATAAAATTTATATCATATATTTTATTTATATACTTTATATCATTTATATATTATATATCATTTATTTTATATATATTATATTATTTTACATTTTGTATATTTTTTATTTTATATATTATATATTTATATATTATATTTAATATATAATGTGCTTTACATTATATTATCATATATTATAATATGATAATTATATAATATATATATTGGAGGCCTAGCAGACCTACATTCAACACAGTGCTTTGGGGACAAAGGTCCCCAACTAATAAGTACTTGATAAGGACATTGTAATATTGTTTAAACTGTGGCATATTTTTGGTTGAAAAGCCTTGGTCAGTTTGTTAAAAGCTAATTGTTACTGAGTCAGTAAGAGATAAGGCCATCTCCCCAAGAGAGACTAATTAACTTGGGAAGTCTCATCAAGACTAGATCAAAGAGGGAGCGTATTCCTCTCTTGCCACATGACTTTCCACATCCGGAAGACTGAGTTCTCAAAGGGCACGGGCTCTGTGTACCCACTGTCACACGGACAGCACAGCCAGGTCCCTGAGAAATTCTTTCTTGATGGAGGTAACAACCAACAAACGTCGTGGCACAAGTTCACTTTAATTTGCTTCATTATTTTCTCTATTTTGTATTATTGTGTCCTTCTCCCTTTTCCATTTTTTTCTTTTAACGTTTTACAAGCTTTTTTCCTCTTCATTTTTTTTAACTTTTTATTTTATACTGGAGTATAGCCAATTACCCCAGTGGCACAGCGATAAAGAATCCACTTGCAATGCAGGACTCACAGGTTTGATCCCTGGATGGGGAAGATCCCCTGGAGGAGGGCATGGCAACCCACTCCAGTATTCTTGCCTGGAGAACCCCACAGACAGAGGAGCCTGTTGGGCTATAGTCCATAGGGTCACAAAGAGTCGAACACGACTGAAGCAATTTAGCACGCAGCGCACATAGCTGATTAACAATGTTGTGATAATTTCAGGTGGACAGCAAAGGGACTCAGTCACACATACACATGTATCCATTCTCCCCCAAACACCCCTCCCATCCAGACTGCCCTATAGCATTAAGCAGAGTTCCCTGTGTTATATACCTTGCTGTTATATAGACCTTGCTGGTTATCTGCTTTAAATATAGCAAGTAAGTACACGTCAATCCCAAACTCCCTAACACACTTTCCCTCATCCTTCCTCCCTAGCAACTGTATCATTCTCTAAGCCTGTGAATCTGTGTTGAAAATAAGTTCATCTGTATCATTTCTTTTTAGATTCCATATATAAGGGATGTCATGAGATTTCTCCCTGTCTGACTTACTTCACTCAGCATGACAATCTCTAGGTTCATCCATGTTGCTTCAAATGGCATTACCATTCCTTTCAATGGTTGAGTAGTATCCCATTGTATATATGTGCCCATCTTCTTTCATCCATACCTCTGTCATTGAGCTGTTCACAAGTTTTGATTAATGAAAAGTCACTTGCTGATCGGATCATGCATCAGAAAGTGAGAGGTTTTCTGTCTTCCTGGAAAAGCTTATATTTCCCCAGGAGTCAGCCTGCCATGCTCATAAGCAGCACAGTTGCCTCTTCCCTCCACGTCTCTGTGTAGAGGACACAAGGACCAGCCTCCAGCCTACTAATCCCAACAGTCTCGAGGCATCATTTTCTGTACTTGGAGGTTGCTGAGAATTAGTGATTTTTTTAACTTGACATTGGTTTTAGTTAAGATGACCACTCCTAAGCCAATGCAGATCAAGGCTGAAAAGAAGTGTGATTATGTTAAAATTATACAGACAAGGGACAGTGGAGAGTTCATAGCTTCAGTTCTTGGTTAAGTTGAAGAAATTAAAGCTCAGAGAAATTAAACATCGAGAGCTGGTCAGTGGCGAAGGCAAGGTGGGGCCCCAGGAATCCTGGTCACACTGGGCGTCCCTGACCCCGAAGTCTGTGTGCTCTGATGGGCTTGCCATGGCCCCTCCCCGAGGGCTTCGCTCTCCTTTAAATCCCAAATGGGGTCATATTGCAGACTGCGCGCAAGAGAAAAGCAAACTAATGTCTCAAAAGTGTGGGCAGGGCGCAGCAGGAGAACAACAGAAGCCAAATCAGAGTCAAATCTGATTCCAACCTCACAGTCAATTTCCATCCAGATAGGACCCTGGGCATGACCACTGACAACAGTGCTCTGGGGAGGGAGACAGGGGAGCAGCTCCTCTGGAGCCCAGCTCTGCGCCCCTGGGACTGGGTGCAGGGAGGTCTCAGTTCCGTGTAGACTTCACCACTGTGGATCATGCTCCTCATGGCCACAGTCTGGCTTTCTTTACTTATTTATTTATTTAGGCTGCGCTGGGTCTTCACTGCTGCACAAGGGCTTTCTGTAGGTGCAGTGCGTGGGCTTCTCACTCAGCCGCTTCTCTCCTGTTGCAGAACACGAGCTCTAGAGTGTGGACTCAGTGGCCGTGGCACACGGGCTTAGCTGCTTCGCGGCATACGGGGTCTTCCTGAACCAAGGCTGGAACCCGTGTCCCCTGCAGGGCAGTTAGATTCTTAACCACGGGACCACCAGGGAAGTCCCATCATGGTGATCGTCTTAACGCAAGGTCTTTAAAAGTGCTTTATTTACCCTGTGCTCTACATTGGTCCCAGTGCAACTGGAATCTGTCCCTTTGGCTGGAAAGGGGACACAGGGAAAGCGTGGAAACATCTTCACTGTCACCCAGCACTCCACAGACTTGGCCAGGTGCCAATTGTCACCCATTTTAGGCAGGTGCCCTCCCCCAAGAGGAGGAAGATTCAGTGAGAGTTGTAGGCAGCACGTTGCATTGCCCATTTGAACTGACCCCAAAGAAAACAGAGTGAATGAAAGTACACCTTGTATCCGCAGAAGTCCTAGCGGCCTGACCGGCTGGGTTCTCCAGCACGCTTCACCCAGGACAGACATGAGCAACGGGCTGCACCAGCCCTGGCAGCCTCAGAGCCTCCCTTCCCCCGTCAGTCCGATCGGGGGGCCCCAGGAAACCCCCTCCCAGCGCTCCCATACCTGTGCAACACTGACCCTCCCACCCGAACTGTCTCTGGACTTGGCCTTGGGACTTGCCTGGACCCAGAGACATTAAAATGCACAGTGCAAACAGGCTTGGGAAGCCCTTGCACACATTTTGTAGAAGTCAGTCTCCACGCTGCAAAGAAACTCAGTTTGGAAGATTCGAGGGAACAGTGAGAGGCCTGAGGGTTCTCTAGACGGTCTCCCAGAGGAAGGTCGCAGTTGCAAGCGACCTTAGCAGAACTGCCCAGCTGTGCCCAGTCAACCCACTGGATCACAAGAGCAGAATAGGCAGCTATTGTTTGCGTCCTGAAGCTAAGTGAGGGGGTGGCTTGCTATACAGAAATAGAATTAGTACATCCCCACTGGGGTTTTCAAAGGTTCATCTATATCTTCTGTACAAGAGCAGGAAGGGACAAGGAAATTCAGGCCTAAAATACCCTTGCTGAGTAACAGTGCTATCACTAAGTCCTAGAGTTCCTTCCTTAGCAAATTAGTTTTTTCCTTTCTCTAAAAATAATAGCAGCTAATCTAATGTGCACCCATCATGGGTGATGTGAAGTTAGGAGAGACATTGTATTGTATGTCTGTATTCGTTTGTATCACAGTGTGATTTTAGACATTTAGACAGGTTATGGAAATAAGTAAAATAGTCCTCATGCTCAAGAAATGAATGCCCTTCGTAATTGTCAGATATTACGATATCACCCAAACATTTTCTCCTCTTATCAACCCTCTCTGTTCCCTGGTCTCCTCCACCAATATTTTATAAGAAAAAACTTACTTGTTTCACCTAAATACTTGTTTATCTAATCAATAATTGACACCCTTCTACTTTTCCCATTTTGAAATAGACACACTTGATGCCCAGCACCCATCAGCGTGGAGGTGATTGTGAGGTGATGTAGGAAAGGGCCTGGTTCCTGCCAACACAAAGACCATCTAACCGGGATAAGGACCAGTCCCAAAGGCAGTCATCCCCACACCCATCTTCATCCCTTAGATCCTGAAATAAAATGACAGAGGAGGTAAATTGTGTTGATCAAATAAATGCTTTGAAAATCCACTTACAAGTCACCAGGTCTGGTTTCCATCATTCATGAACAATACAAGCCCGTATACAGTCCTCCTGGCTCTGTGGTCTGGACTGAGAGTTCATCCAGAATGAAAAGCAGGACCTCAGAAAGATGAGGAGAGGGAAAAGATAGTAGGGTGTGGGGAAGTCAGAGTGGAAGGAGCTGTCTGGGGGTTCTGGGTGATTGTGTGTGTGTGATTGTTACCAATTAAATCTTTGATAAATAAACCCAAGCCAAACTATTTCTGTTGTCATTGCTATGGTTGGTGACACTTTAGACAGAAGGGTTCTAAGTCCCCACAAGTGCCTCTCTCAATACTTCAGTAGACTCAAAATGAAATTCAGGCCCAGCCAGCAAGATCTGGTGAAATATAAATCCAGTAGCATCAGGCTTCCTGATTTCCATGGTAAAACATCACGTGTGGTATTTGCTTCCAAGCACCACAGCCCCCTCCCATCAGCCACAGACGATATTGGTTCCTATCTTAAAATTAACACCTGAGCCAGTTATTACCCAGCACCTGTCAGAGTGTTATTGATGCTCAGACTATGAAGACAACTTAGGTGCCAAGGGGTCCACACAAACGTCTAAGTTCTCATTGTGCCAGAAGTGTAAAGGCTCCAGAGAAGCAGGACAGGAAGGCTGCATCTGGAGTGACTACCACCGACTGCTAAATTAACATTACACAGCCAGCTGTTTGATTGAGGGAATCCTAGAATGGGCCTTATGGAAAATGTTTCTCCACGCTCTGTGAAACTAGGCAAAGACAAAACATATTTACATCAGCATTTTTAGTACGTTTTCTCCCAAGTCCAGGTCAGAAGTCACTTGACTGAGGTAATATGACAAAGCACTGTCTTGGAAAGGGAAAGTCAAGTAGTTGGTATGGTGGATGCAGTCCCCTCCATTTGGAGACCTCTTGAGATGCCCTTTTGCCAGTGGGACCAGAAATATTCACAATCTTTGAGCACTCCCCTCAGCAGCTCTCACCCGAGTAGGGAGGACCTGGCAAATCCATCCTTGGTCAACCAGTAAAGCCAAGGAGGGTCCTGCCTACATTGCCCGGGGACCCTCTTCTCCCATCTTGCCCAAGACTGCAGCCAGCACCTGCCAGGAACCCTCTCCATGTGGCTGTGAGTTCAGGCAGCTGGTCCCCAAGTTCTGTTGGCCTTGGAGCCAGTCTCTCTGCCTAGTTCCACTTTGTGTTCACTTATCAATTTATTTGAGCATGAAGAGGACACCCTGAAGGCCCTGCCCTTCACATCCTTGGATCTTGACGTTGGCCTTCAACTACCAGTGACAGGAGATCATTGCATCCCTATCACCTGAACACACGTGCACACACGTGACTGTCCTTCATTGGGTTTTGCTTTTGTTTCCCTCTTGTGCCTTTATTCAGCAAAAGGAAAACAAGTATCATCCAGGTACCAACTAGCAGGGAGAAGAGGGCAAAGTAGGAGGAAGGGCCATGTGTCCAGAGTCTGGGAGCCCCCATCTGAGGAGTAAAAGCATGTGGAAGGGACCTTTTCTGAAGGCTGGAAAAAGCTACATGGGATGATATGTTTTCCAAAAAGTATGTCCTCTTTGCAGAGAGACAGTGGAAGCTAGTCTGCAGGGAGCATCAGAATGCTCCTCAGAGAACGTGATATTAACCCTGAGACTGAGGAGGGGCTGATTTTACAGACATGTTCGAGGGGGCTTCCACACTGTGGAGGTGAATGCACCAAAGTCCAGACACATGGGAGTATAGGGTTCATCTAGGGGCACTGGGGTGTGAACCAGGTGAGGCAGGGGCAGGACAGACAAGGCAGACAGGAATTGAGATCCTGAGCAGGAGACTCTGCAGGGCCACAAGGCCTGGGCAAGCTGAGCACTCATGATGGGATGGGAGGGTCCACAGGCGCCCCAAGCACATACACGTTCTCCTGCTGTGCAGGAGACACTTCATGATCAAGGCCACATCTTCTGAAAGTGTTACCAAACACAAAACGAAATGAAAGTCATTTTTTAATTCACAAAGGCTTTGAAAATTATAATGACATGAGCTCTTTTTCACTATGTATTTTGGTAGAAATTGTAAAAGTGCAACTATTATCTTGTGCGATTGGCAAAATTCAAAGGCATAATAAAATGTTTGGAGATCAATGCTAGAAGTGGAGCATCATGAAAAGCTTCTCTTATTTAAAAAAAAAAATCCCTGCTGGCCCACAGGTGCCATGGAGAGAAGCCAAATGGACTGGGCTAGAGGAAGAGGTCAGGAGGCGGTGGTCAGGAGGGTGCTGAGTGGCAGCACCCTGTTGGCAGAAAGGGGAGGACAATGAGGATGATATCTAACAGACAGGACCCAGTGGCCCACCAGGTGAGAATGTGCAGGTAAGGGAGTCTGGGGCTGATGACTGACTTCTTGTTTGGACCAGTGAATGGCTATGTTGGTGTGTTGTAAGCACAGGGGCTCAGAGGATGGGGTGCTGGGGAGCCATGAGACGGAGGATGACTGGTCAGCAGAATGGCCCCCAGAGATATCCACACCCTGAGCCTTGGATTCTGTGACCAGGTGGGTCACACAGCAAAGGGAGATTAAAGTTGCAGATGGAATTATGATCACCCATCCTGACCCTGAGATGAGATCACCCTGGACCCTCTGGGTCAACTCAATAGAAAAAGAAGATGTGGAAGGGGAGGTCAGAGGGTCAGCAGGATTCCACGTGAGGAAGACTTGACCGACCATTGCTGCTTTGAAGGTAGAGGAAGCCCCCAAGTCAAGGAACACAGGTGAGCCCAGAGCTCCAGTAAGAGAGAGGATGAGTCCCCCAGCACCCGCACATAGGACCCCAGCCCCAGCCATTACTTGACTTCAGCCAGAGAGACCCAGTTCAGAATCTCACCTCCAGAACCAGAGGTAAGAAATCTGCATTTTTTAAGCCATTTTTTTTAATGAGTTTGTAACCATTCATAACGTAAAAAACCCCAACAGTGAGTCAAGTCTGAAGTGGCCATGGGGCATTAGTGGGGACCGAGAGGAGATGCTCCCCAGGAACGTGCCTCCTTCTAGAATGAGCATTTGTTCCCACCCAGGCACCTCCATCACATGCAGACCCTCCTCTGCAGGACCTGGCCTCATTGTTCGGGGTGGGTGCTCCCTGGAGTGACAGGCGATGTTGCAGTTGGTAACTCCAATAAACAAAGGTTCTAACACTGGTTCAAAAGAGCACCAAAACAAGAGTGCATGTGGCTGGGCAAGGCCTTCCCAAATGGAGCAGGAGGGAGGCCCAGCCTGATTGGGAATGCAGGGCCCCACACCCACCCGCCAGCCTTGACCGACACCCCAGACTACCTCAGTGCTCTAATTGTAGTCTTGGGTCTTCCCACCTTCCAGCCAGGGATGAGGAACCAGTACATTTGCCTCCCGCCCATTCACCCTGTGCCATGTGCCTGGAGTAACTGAAGTATTTCTTTCATCTATAAAAATGAGTGGAAATTGAAAAATGAATTTGTTATTAAGCAAAAAAGCGTAAGCCTCATAAAATATAACAGAGATGAAGATGAAAGCCTTTAGGGGCCAGTGGTCAAGTTGGATCAACTGTGCGTCTTGCGCAGAAGACATTACAAAAAAACCAGCAGATGCTTCCTGGGGCTTATGGGCCCCTGTAACCTTTATATCCGACCACCCATCAGCCACCAGGGCAGGCGCCACACTTGCCCCTGTACTACCTGACAGGTCAGGCACAGAGAGGTTAGGAGGTTAAGCTACTTAAGGAACCACACCAGGAAGCAGCGGAACCAGGATTCAAGCCCAAACAGCCTGACCGCAGGGCCCAGCCCTCCCCTCCCCTCCCCTCCAGCCCATTGCCTCTCCCTGAGGTCACGGCACCCCCACCCGCTCCCTGTACAGGCCCCCAGGACAGGACAGACACTCCCCTGCCTCAGGGCCTTTGCAGCTGCTATTCATTTTAGAGAACTTTTCTCCCCTCCTTTCAGGTCATCTCTGTGAAGACATTCTGAACTCCTCTAAGGGACTGGGAAGTCTCTCCTCATATCCTGGGAAGGCCTGTGCCAGATAAGGGAGATGGGACTGGGACTGGGGGAGGAGAAACTTCCAGGCTGCTCTGAGCAAGGGTCAGGTTGCCCATGGAAGCCAGGAGGCTAACTGCCTTTCAGCACTCTGGAACACGTGCAGATGGGCAGGGGGTTTAGTTGCTCTCTGCCCTGTTTTCCAGTCCATTGTGCTTGACTACTCAGGGCTATGGATTTTCCAGTAGTCATGTATGGATGTGAGAGTTGGACAGTGAAAAAGGCTGAGCACCAAAGAATTGATGCTTTGGAACTGTGGTGTTGGAGAAGACTCTTGAGAGTCCCTTGGACTGCAAGGAGATCCAACCAGTCCATCCTAAAGGAGATCAGTCCTGGGTGTTCATTGGAAGGACTGATGTTGAAGCTGAAACTTCAATGCTTTGTCCACCTCATGCGAAGAGTTGCCTCATTGGAAAAGACCCTGATGCTGGGATGGATTGGGGGCAGGAGGAGAAAGGGAAGACAGAAGATGAGATGGCTGGAGGGCATCATCGACTTGATGCACATGGGTTTGGGCGGACTGCGGGAGTTGGTGACTGAGCAACTGAACTGAGCTCAGGGGATAAAAAAGAACCATACTGACATCAGAGGCCACACCGGGAACAAAGGAGACTGGAGTGTCCTTCGGTAGGTGACCAGGAGTGCTGTCCAACGCCTGGAGATGGATCCTGAGCCCTGCTGGCCTTCACTGTGAAGCTGGTGGGGCCCAGGGCACCCCCCATGACCACTGCCACCCTGGGACGCCCACCCCACATGTGCACACATGCTGTCACCCAGGACACCGAGAGCCCAGTGACCAGGGCAGCCCTGTGCCGAGGCTCCTCTGTGTCCTCAGCATCACCCCACACTCAGCGCTGCGCTGAGCCTGGACTCAGCTCCGAGAATATGGACAGAAGCCAGCACTTGGCCCATCACACACAAGGATCCAGAGGCTGCTCGTGTCAGACGCAGCCCTGGAATTCTCACACCCCACCCTGAACAGGCATCTCATTTTGGCTGGGGACGCAGTCCCAGGACACCTCTGGGGCCTGCTTCTCCATGTGTCTTATGTTCTCTTCACTCCCAGAGAAATTCTTTGGTAAAAAAGGCAGGTGCCCTAAGAGCTGTAGGTGAGAATTTGTTTGCTACCACCTGGCAAGCATCTTCAAAAAGAGTGTTCTGCTCAACATCATTTATGCTTAAAAAAAGAAAAGCATGACTTAGGGGAGAAGACCTGCCCTGTGTAAGAGCTCAGAGATTTCTCTTAAGTCTGCTGGCACAGCAGTCAACATTACAAAAGGTTCATTTCCACACATTATGAGTGGTCTGTGCAAATTAACGCAGGGCATTTCCCAAAGTACAACTCTGATAGTCTCCTACGCAATTATATCAAGCTGTAAATTTAACAACGCTTGAGCTTGGAAGTAAATAAAAAACTCAAGCACAGACTTTTAAAAAATTCTGAGGACTTCCCTGGCAGTTCAGGGGTTAAGACTCTGCACTCCCAATGCAAATGGGAGGGGTTCAATCCCTGGTCTGGAACTAAGATCCTGCATACTGCAAAGTGCAGCCAAAAAAACATTTTCTGCCCAAGTCTCCATTTTCATCATGAAGGAAAAATGGAGGAAAACATCAATTACAATACCACTTTCACTCTTACAAATTCAGCAATATATTAAAACCTGTTGCATTTCAATGTCAACCTTCTAGATTTTTAGCTCTAATGGGACAGGCTGCATCAAGCTAAGCTAAGAATAAAACACTTGAGTAAAATTCTAGAACCTAGGTCACAAAGATGTTCCTCACAAACCATTGGACATCAGTGGTCCTAAAGGCAGAGTGTGGCAAAGGTTCAAGTTTTGTGTTCGGTCTTAAAAATTAACTTGCATTGTACTCCATGACATTTGCTTTAATATAAAAATACTGTTTGAAATCACTTACCAGTCAAATAACTCTCCCTCACCCCACTCCACACCATGGTGAGCAGAGTCCCATCTCGGAAGTTCACGAGTTTGTGAACCAAGCACCAAGCTTCAAATGCATTTCATTAGGTGCATTTGTGGCATTTCCACAAATGAAGTAATTTTATTCACTCAGGTTGTAACTAAATACTTCAGGAAACTATGATATCAATTTCAATGTACTGAAAAATAAATAGTAAACAGTATGTATTTCAGTTTTTAAATGAAGAAATTAGTTAATTTTATTTACTAACAGAAAAAAAGAAGCCTCTAACCTAAAGGATAGCCTGATCATTTACTTTTTTATATGAAGAAACACTAATTGGATTTTTTTTAATATAAAAAGGACAAGATCCACAGAAAGATAAACTCCTCTACATGTTGGCACTAGAGAAATTCCCCCAGCTGCTGGCTGATTTGGGTAAGTCTGCATCACCAGTGCCAGCCTGACATCACCACTCGAGGCATTCGGCTACTTCTCAGCATCTCAGAAGCAACCCCATCCCAGAGTAAAACTGTTCTCTAGATGTGGCACTTTCCCCCAGAAGATGAAGCCCTAAAAGCCACCATCTGGAACAACACAAAAGTGTCACCATCTGTGGTTTTCTGACTGTTCCACAGTGTAGAAAGTGCTGAGCAAGGGCACTGTGGTCCCTGCCAGCGCCAACTCCATGGCCCCTGACCTGCACACTGTCTCTGCTGCCAGCTCCCTGAGAGGCTTCTGTGGATTTAGCAGGTTTCAAGAGGCATTAATTTTAAAATACGTTTTAAAACATGTACATGTTTTAACATGGGCTCCAAAATGTGTGAAGATACACTAAGAATCACAACTCAGGTATCATTAAAAAGAGTTCTGTTCCAAAAAGTGTTAAAAGAGGAAGCCAGGCTTCCATCATAGCTGTTCCTGTGGCCACGTTTTTTTCCCATAGTTAAAACTCTGAATCGGCAGCAAGAACATATATATATATGCGTTCATGTGTGTACACAAAGAAGTACCTTTGGGCTGACTTACAAAAAAAAGAAACAAAAAACACAGACATTTTGTTTCATTTCCCAAAACACCTGCCTGCTACAGCCCTGCTAGAGTGCTCACCTCCCTGCAGATGGGGCAGGGAAGGCCCAGAAGTTTCAAACCAATCCAGGCAGGTCTCCTGAGCGCTGTCATCACAGAGGCTCAGGTCAGGCAGCTTGGCTCACATGCATGACAGCAAATTATCACACTCTGATCTCAACGTGAATCATTCCTTAAAGAAAAGAGAGCTGCAGGCTACCACTGTACTCCTCACGCCATTCGGGCTGTTCACATGATCTCAGGATGAAAACCCCCATCGACAATTTTTTGTTTTTGGTCTACACAGCACCATTGTCAGTGGGGTGTTTTTTGTTGGTTGTTTTTAAATCTTAAGCAACGGGGTATAAGAATATAACCAAAGTGTCTGATTTGAGGTTTTACAGGCAGAAATCTCTTTTTTTCCCCCTCAGATTTTTTTTTCCTTAAAACAAAGGGGAAAAAAGTATGAGGTTTCATAGCTGAGTTACTCTGACCGTAGCCAGCCTTCAGTGAAGGGATGGCTAACCATACCATTTCCTCTTGGTTCTTCTGTGTGTTATCTCATAGCTAAGTTTCACTCTGGACACCCAGATCTGAGGTGTGCCTTTTTCATATTAGATATAAATTAATCAAGAGGTCTAAAGTTCTAAATTTCCAGAGTTATGAAAAATTCTTAACTTACTTCAAGATGTCGTGCATAAGTATCTCATCCCTCAGCTCAAACAAACAAGGAGGTCAAAGGCAAGAAAGAATAACATAAATTGGAGCACCTCCTATAATCCATATACACACGCGCTCGCTATACAGGTCCGACCCAGTCAAAGAGTCATTTCAGCTAATATAGCCTCTAGTGTGGGTTCTGTCGGAACACAGCCCGCTGGGGCCCCATCAGCATCATACGAAACAGCAGTACTTCTTCCACCAGGACTTGGACAAGGTCCTCATCTTGTCGGGAGTCCTGCTCTTGGACTTCTTTGGCTGCTGCTGGGAGTCCGAGTACTGAATGCCGGCCACAATGGCTGCGTCAAAGACCTCTTTGAGGTTCTTCTGAGTCAGGGCCGAGCACTCAATGTAGGAGGTGGCTTTGATCTCCTCGGCACACAGCCTGGCCGCCTCCTCAGGTACCGGCTTCTCTTTGCATCTGTCCAGCTCGATGAGGACTTTGACGTCTTCTCTGAGGTCCGACTGTGTCCCCACGAGGATGATGGGGGCTTTGGGACAGTGGCACCGGATCTCTGGCACCCATTTCTCACTGACGTTCTGGAAGGAGGAGGGACCCACGACACTGAAGCACAGGAGGAAGACGTCGGCGTTGGTGTAGCAGAGAGGCCGGAGCTTGTCAAACTCATCCTACAAGTGAGTCAAGCACCCAGATGTTATCTTTTATATCAGTTCTCATCAGCAGAGAGACCACTGAACATTTTTCTGGAAAGGGTCTGGCAGGTAACAGAAAGCCCACAGGTGGTGCAAGGAAGAACCAGAGTCCTACAAAAGCCCCCCCGCTGCCAGGGGGGCCTCACTCCCAGCTCTGCAAAACTTGCCCAAAACCTTCCTCACTGCTCAGGACCTACTTGCAACTTACTATAGAAAGAGTCCTTATATTAGATGGATTTGCAAAATAAAATTTACTTTCTCTAGCCTTCAGGCCAGAGTAACTCAGATGTACTGCTTCAACTCTGGTACTTAGCCAGGCTTTTAAAATATAGATAGTACCCACACTGATCCTCGGGGCTTCACCCAGACCCCAGTCTGTGAACTCAGCAGCTCTGCCCATCCTCATGGCAGCTGTGAGCCTGGCTCGCTTCACCCCATCTGTGCTGTGCAAACCCAGGGCACACTCAGGGCACACTTGGTGCAGAATCACGGGACTCAGACACAGGGCTGGAGTTGAGGACCTAGGCTGGTATGCTCTCACAGCGACCCAGAGAATGTGTGCCCCTCAATGTCACTTAGAACACAAGTGATTACGTTCTCACACTTGCTGGATAACCTTTTATCTCACTTTATCTTTTTCTCCCTCCTTCTTTTTCTCTTACTTTCCCTTCCCTTATTTTCTGTCCACAAACGCCAGAGGCCTCTAGGAATGATGCTTTGGGAAGATAAAGGAACAGAGAAAGGGCATACCCATCCTATTTCCAAGGGATAAAGAACTGAATGGAATACGTCAGAGCTGATTATATACACCAACCATCACCCTGCTGAGTGCCTCACTGCGCGCATTCACTAACAGAGATGCACACGGGACTCTGGACACTGGACACCAGACCTCAGGGCTTTGGTTGGGAACAGACACACACGGCCGCAGACCTTATAGGGACATGCCTGCGTGCATGCTAACTGGCTTCAGTCGTGTCCGACTCTGTGCAACCCTATGGACTGCAGCCTACCAGGCTCCTCTGTCCATGAGATTCTCCAGGCAATACTGGAGTGGGTTGCCATGCCCTCCTCCAGGGGATTTTCCTGACCCAGGGATTGAACCTGCATCTCCTGTGGCTCATCACTGGCAGGCAGGTTCTTTATCACTGAGCCATGTGGGAAGCCCTTATGATTCTTTACAAACTATTATTTCCAGGCATGTTTTGTTGCATCTGTGGACTTTTTCTAGGGATGAAGAAAGCCTGGATCTTTTGCGTTTACGTGCCTCATCTGAGGCCCTGTATTTCAGTTTGTAGGGCAACAACCAAGTGACAATATTGAAGTTGACCAACTAAATCCTCAGGAAGGAACATGGCATCTCACCATGTCACTGCCAATTCTCCACCCTCCATATGCAAAAGTTAAAAAGAAGAAGAAAAACAAAAAAAAGTCTTGGATTTCTCTGTGCCAACTTTGTGCTGAAAGAAGAAACACAGAAACCCAACCAGGTGGCCAACAGCCCAGCCCCGAGGATCTTTTAATGAAACGCTCCCTCTGTTCCCAGAGGCCTGCAAGAAAGCAGCACAGGACAGAGTCTCTGCCCTCACTGCCGGCAGGCATCATGCCTGGCCCGGCCCTGGATCTAGGGTCACATTATCAAGAAAAAGAAAAGCAAATACAGCCCTGGGCCTCGGGACACGGCTTCGGCAACCTGGCTCCCAGACTTGTGGAGGTTCTGGCTGAGGGACTCAGGAAACAAAGCAGAAACTCAGCCCTGCTGCTCACTGCCTGACCAGAAACCTGAGCTGTTTGCAGAAACAAATGCCGCACACGTACACGTGAGGAGTCCAACTGGAATGGACCTTCAGAGAAACGAGTTCTGAGACCCAGAGATTGGCCCCGGACTTAGGGAGGGGCTGGGTGGGGCTGACAGTTTGCTGGACAGCCTTGCTGGTCTAGCAGCAACCGGCGCTTGTTTTTTTAAAGGCTGCCTCATGAGTCAGAAGGCTGGAGAGTTTTCACCTGCTATTGGACAGGCTACTGCAGTCTGATCAATTTCCACTGGAGCGAAATTGATCACAGAGAAATTTTCATAATGAGTCCAGTGTTAAAAACTCCTTTTAACATTTTATATGCACACCAGGCCCCCAACAAGTAGGCCCCAAGGCATAAGAAGCAATTTCTAGTTATTTTTCCAGCTCTCAGCTGCTATGTGAAACTTACGTCTGATCCCCAGGCAACAGCTACCTGTGTCCACATTCTCCCGGTGTTTGGAAAGGAGGCAGCTTGAGTCACTTTATCATCCCCAGGAAGCTACCCAGATGACTGCTTGGGGGGATGTGCCACCAAAGGCTGGGGCAGCACTGAGGAAATATGGCAGGTGTCAAATCAAGTCCCTTAAAAAGGGAGGTCATCAGATCTGGAGTAGGGAGGATAGGAAAAGACTATCACCTTGCCCAGTTTTACTAATGATCAAAACAAATATCATTGCTAGCTGGGGAGCCAGGAAAAAACTGACTTTATCTCACCAGTTGTGCATTTTTTTTAGCTTATTTTTAATTATTTGGCTGCTCTGGGTTTTAGCTGTGGCATACAGGACCTTTAGTTGCACATGGGATCTAGTTCCCCGACCAGGGACCAAACCCAGGCCTCCTGCATTGGGAGCAGAGTCTTTTCTTTCTCCAAACTTTAAAAAAAATTTTTTTTCTTTTTTTTTTTGGTATTGGGGTATAGCTGAAAAACAACGTTGTGACAGTTTCAAGTGAACAGTGAAGGGACTCAGCCATACATATATGTGTATCAATTCTCCCCCCAAACCCCCTCCCATACAGGCTGACATAACACTGAGAACAGTTCCATGGGGAGCACAGAGTCCTAAACCACTGGACCACCAGGAAAGCCCTAGGTGTGTAATTTTCATAGTTTTGAAGATGGTTTTTTGAAGATGTGGTTGTCCATAAATTACACATTACCCTATTAGGCATACTAACCACTCCATCAAGTAAGAAATACAGTGAATCTCAACAAAAACACTGCTGAGAGACCAGAAGGAAAATTTCCAAATAAATCAAAACGTATCAACTTGCACTGAAACCTTTTCATTTCCCAAATTGTAAGTTTTTTCATGAAACTATTTCTAAAATGATTCTTGTGATTCCTTAACTTTGAAACAGATCCTATTAAGGAAAAAAATCAAACTCTTCCTTGATAATTCAGGATTGTTTCTACAAAGTGTTCCTGGTAAAAGTCCTAATCCTCTTCCAAAGTGAAGTGAAGCCACTCAGTTGTGTCCAACTCTTTGCGACCCCATGGACTGGAGCCTCCCAGGCTGCTCCATCCATGGGATTTTCCAGGCAAGAGTACTGGAGTGGGTTGCCATTTCCTTCTCCAGGGGTTCTTCCTGACTCAGGGATTGAACCTGGGTCTCCCGCATTGCGGGCGGACGCTTTACCCTCTAAGCCACCAGGGAAGCCCTCTCCCAAAACTACTCAGAAATTTTCCTCCTGGGTCTACCCATCCTGTCCTTCAAACCAATGTGGCCCTCCTCCTCCTGTAACCTCCTTGATTTCTTCACAAGTTCTATTGGGCTGGCCAAGAAGTTCATTTGGGTTTTTCTGTAAGTTCCTACTGGAAAATCCAAATGAATTTTTTGGCCAATCCAATACTAAGTGGTTTGTTTTCCCCCACGGACTATAGTCCACCAAGGGGCAGGCCATGACTTAAGTTTGCATCCTGCAGGACCCAGCACGCCATCTATTCATCAATCCAGTCTACAACCCCAAGCAAGCCCCACTATGGGCCAGGCACCAAGCAGGCATGAGGCAGGGAGCTCCAGCCCCGGAAGCTGCGCCTGCCATCAGAACCTGATAAGTGAGCCAGTGGTGGGGAGCAGCCTGCACTGGGCCTTCTGCCCCGCCCTACAGGGCCCCAGATAGGCATGCCCTTTGGTTTCTTGAGTTTTCCTGCCTTCTTCTTACTCTCGGACTCTTCAACTGCCACTTCTTGCTTCAGCAGGGAGGCCTCTGTTTATTGAGGTGCTACCCAACCCTCATTGTAAAGATCAGAAAAGGTGACCCAAGGTAGTAAAAACATTCTTGATTTATACAAAGCAATTAAGCTTTAATTATAAATAGCAGTAGGGCAACCAGAAAGATTAAGTATTAGAAGGATATATGTTCTTTGATTTTTCTCTTCCACATGCAATAAAATACAGATTGCTTGGTTTTTTACTCTTTTCCTGCTCCAGCAGAAGGGCAAGGAGATAGCAGAGGAAGCTGGGCTATGACATGCACTCTGTGGCCACTGCCAAACCAATGTTCAGCTGGGGATCGAGGCTGCCCAGTCTCGTGTCACCTTGAAGTTTGAAAAACAAATCCCTGAATCTGCTGTCCTGGAGAGGGTAAGTGACTAAGAAGCCCTGGTTTGGAGGAGGCTCTTAGGGGCACTAGGAAGTCAGATACTTCTTAAGTGTAGGGGGTCATATGACATCTTAGAAAGGAAGTGGACACTTTTATCTGTCGATAAATTACCCCAGCACTTTCTCAAACTCTAGCAAGTACTGGAGAAACTACATGCTTATTAACTGTGGCTTTGGCAAGCTCTAAAGACAGACCCTAGGGGCTTCCCTGATGGCTCAGCAGGGAAGAATCCACCTGCCATGCAGGAGATGCAGGTTTGACCCTTGGGTCGGGAAGATCCCATGGAGAAGGAAATGGCAATCCACTCCAGTATTCTTGCCTAGGAAATCCCATGGACAGAGGAGCCTGGAGGGCTACAGTCCAACAGGTCGCAAAAGAGTCGGACTAAACACCTTAGCGACTAAACAACACTAACAACCAACAACAACACAGACAGACCCTGGGCTCTAAGAGGGCATAGTGAGAATTCAGTGATGTCAGCACCATGCAGGGGGACTGGAGCCCCTTGCAGCTCTTTGGGGACACCCCAGAGGGAACTTCATACTGAGCCCTCCCTATCCCTGGCTGTCTCATCCAAGTGCCTGGCCCTCAAGACAAAAAGAAACGTTCACGATTGTGAAGGACCAAGTCCCAGTTCATTCATTTCTCCAGGTTAGGAAAGGAAATATTAACACTTACTGACATGAACTCCATCTTTTTCTTGAGACAATATCTTAAGAATTTGATTTGCTGACCTTTAATAAAATGATTATAAGGCATCACCAACTTACTCTGAGAAATGAGTACAAAGCATCATTGACAATTTTTAATAAAAGCAAGAAAGCAAATAAGATCAGAAACTCCCAGAAGATAAGAACCACCCTTGACCCTGTTTCCCTTGTCCTGCCCACAAGGAGCGGTGCCAAACCCTGTTTTAGTGGTGTGGCACTCTCTTCCCGCCTCCTCCACCCTCTGTGAGGTGGGGGTGGGGCTCTAGAATGGCCCAGTAAAGCAGAGGGGGCAGTATTTGAAGGCCTTTAAAAGGCTCTGTCCTTGCCCAGCACTGAGCAGCGATGTGATACTGACCTGTCCTGCAGTGTCACAGAGCTGGAGTTTCACGGGCCGCCCATCCACAGAAACCACAGCTTAAAAAGAAGACCAAAAGGACTGTCAGTAGTGGTGAGGGTCTCTTTTAACCCTTTCCAAAAGAACAATAATTTTAGTTTGTATGACCACTCTCACTCCAAACCCTTCAGCTCCTATTCTGGGTCCCCAACAAAATCAAGACTTGCCTAAAACAAGGAGACTACATGGAAGCATTTTTTTTTTTAATCCAAACCTGCCAGGCCAGCAATTCGCTCCATGCCCCTAGAGAAGGCAGAGAGGCCCAGGGCCTTTGATGGCACCCTGGAAGGGTCTGAGTTGTCTCCCAACCCCAGAAGATTTCTTTTCCTACGGCTCGTGTTTCAAAAACAACACTGGGTGGGGGGGGTAAGTGGGAACCAACCTCATGGCTTTAAATCAGGGGAAAACCTCACAAATAACTCTGTTTTCCCTTGGGAAACGTTTGGTGACTCTGGGATCTGTCACAGAAGTGTAGCTTATTTTGAGAACATGTGTAAACACAGGTTGCGGGTATTGTCCTGTTTATAAAAGAGGGCACTGCTTATCTCTCCAAGTCAGCTCAAAGAGAGGATTAAACGAGAAAAGGAAACCATGCCCACCTTTCCAGTAGGAAGGGGTTAATCTGGGGAGGGCCTGCATCAGAGGGCTCTCTTTGATGAAGCGCTCAGCTTTGTCTCGATACAACTTTCTAAATTGTTTATAAATGTTTGTACCACTCAGTTGAGGAAGGGGATTAAAACAAACACACACACACAATATCGTTTAAGTGGGAAACCCACCAGCACAGCACTGCTTTACCTAGGGTGCCTTCCAGGTAGGTGAAAGCAAGTCCTTGCCATCAAAACTCTCTGAAAGATCAATAAGTTCTTTCTTTGTTTTTTTTAAGAACAAGAGAAAGCGTTTCACTGTAGCTTCCATGGATTTTAATTGTTTCATAAATTTCAAGAAGACTTGAAAAATCAAGAGGAAGGATTACTTTATGTCGGTGGCTACAAACCAAATGACATAGCACCGCATACATAAGAGTTTCCAGGAGCTTAAGAGATACTGAAAAGACGCTAAGAATCAAAAACAGAGCCAACAGGGGCGGTGGGACTCAGAGGCAAGAAGTCATCTATACTACTACCCCGGTTTAATCCAAAACTCAGCCTTCCCCAGCGCCTGCAATGCCATTTTCCCTAAAGCCACTCTCGTCCCTGCTCTGCGCGGCTCCTGAAAGTGGAGCCGCCCTCGGGAGAGGAGCCGCTGGCTGGAAAAGCCCGACTCTCGGGCCGCAGGTAATGGCACCTGCGCGTCGCCTTCCGCTCGAAAGCCGGCAGCGGCGCCAGCCACGTCGGCCTGACGCGGCCGCCCGACGCGGGAGCCGGGCAGGCCCCCCGGGCGCGACCCCGCCGGCCGGCCCGAGCCCCGCGCCCCGCGCCCCGCGCCCCGCGCCCCCGCCCCGCGCTCACCCGAGAAGTTGTCGAAGGCGGTGGGGATGTACTCGGTGGGGTAGCCGTTGGTGGTGTAGCTCACCACCAGGCTGGTCTTGCCCACCGCGCCGTCGCCCACCAGC